>JARJLF010000896.1:0-120540 GCA_029378395.1 Mycena leptocephala
GCAGGGTAGCTCCTGCTCGGCCTTCCAGTTCCAGCTGATTCGTTCCAAGGTCTCCATCCTCAAACATGGTCAGTCTGGTTCTAGCTTTCAGTTCTGAGGCTAGAGCCCGTAGTGGCTCTTTATTGACAATTTTTATTCACCCTCTGTCTTCCGTGGTCTGGAGACATGACATAGTGACTCGGACCGTGGTTCTAGAGCTGTGGAGGATGAGGGCTCGTTCCCTGGATGCACCTTGGACTGCCAACAGGGTGGCTATGATTTCTGCGGTCTGTACAGACTGTGGTTGATCTTCTTGTAGCCGGAAAGACTTGTTTCGGGGGTCATCTGTGCCATACCAAATTCCGCCTCCTGCTACTGTGACACCGTTGTCATCTCGGCGAACAGCACTGTCCACAAAGACAGAGAGAGGTTCTCCATGGGTTCCATTGGGGGCTGACGGGTTAAAACCATGAAACCATCTAGGAGGGTGGTGGCCTGAGGTGGGGCATTGAAAGTGTGCTGAAGTTCTGCATCAGGGGCAACCTGGAGGTTTTGCTGTGATTACTTGACAGCGGGCTTCTAGTGTCAGGTGAAGTGCCTCCCAACGTACAAGGGCAGCATCTATTTTTTCAACAACCGGTGTCCACACTACAAAGTTACCAATCTTATTTCCTACATGGCCGCCAAGGATACGAACTGATTCTCCATCCTTAGCGATGTGTATGTCTGATGGAATTCGTGCATCTTTGTCGTTCAGGTGCCTGGACTGGATCACGGATGAGCGATATTCCGGGGACCCCACAGGACTAACTTCTGTTTTGCTCACATTGAATTTTGCGCCGGAAGCTTGGCACCACTTCCGCAGGAGCTCTTGTAGTTCTTCAAAACTGTCGCTTTCATCAAGATATACTGTGGTGTCGTCTGCGTACATTTTAACCACTACCTTTTCAAGGACATGGGGGACAGAGTAACCTTTTAGGTTGGATTGTCGCAGCATGTGGGCTAAGAGTTCTATTGCCAGATTAAATAATAGGCAGGAAAAGGGGGTCCCCTGGTCGCGCCCTTCAGATTATTTTGAAGGAGCTGATTTCCCTGTTAATGACCACATGGGTCTCGGCATCAGAGTAGAGATTTCACTGTATTTATGAAACCTTCGGGAATACCGAGCGTCTTCATAGTTTCCCACAGATATCGATGGGAGGTTTTATCGTAAGCTTTCTCTTGGTCGAGTGCAACAATGGCACCATTTAGGAGCTCCTCTTTGGAGTACTCAACGACTTCCATGGCAAGATATATTTGGCCTAGGATTCTTCGACCTTTCATAAAACCAGCCTGGTCCCGGTGTATTAGTGATGGTGCAATCCTAGACAGCTTGTTTGCAAGAGCGTTGGTGAACAGTTTATAGTCAGTGTTCAGGACCGTACTATTTGAGACCCCTTAGTTGGCCACCTGAGAACTAGAAGGCCAGGGCTTTATAATTATGATTGGGCAGAATGTACAAACGGAGCAATGAATGTTGAGACCCAATTTCAGCCGAAAGTGATGGGTTGATCGAGAGCTACGGCATCGCGAATCGGGATCCAAAGCGTGGGGACATCAATTTCTTATAAATCGGACCACTAGCCTTTTTTGCCATTGCCATTTCTCCATGACTGAACTACCCTTCTTAACACACACGGGAAAAGCACAACTTTATTTGCAGGTCAGTCATGCTGGCACCATTGGGGTCCACGACACGGCTATGACATTGGTCTGGGATCTTCCACAGGACTTCTTACTATCCAATCCTTCCTTCTGAGAAGCATTTCGAGGTTTTATCCATTGACTTCTGATTGCTCTGGAGGCCATTATCTAAAGTCACCCAATTTTGGTTGTGCTGATAGTCGTATTTTTTGGAGGAGCGGTCAGCATCTTGGAATAGAGTTGGGCATCCAGGTACGTCTAAATACTTCCAATTGAGTAGCCTGGATCTTAATTTGGCCCATCCCGGCCTTTCTCTGAGTTGCAGAACACTCATTCATCCTATGGCCCCAATTTTTGATGGTTTCCCTCGGTCGCAAGCATGTATTCGGACCATTTCTATCCCTCATATCTACACCAGAACTATTTTAAATAGTGAATATAGCCTGTATCTCTGATCCCAAGCGCAGCCAACCGCCATTTGAGAGCCCAACCCGTTATTTGGCGAGGTGGCCAACTAACCTATTGTTTGGCTGTGTTGGACTGCCGGTCAAAATAAATTCCTTACAACTCAAATCCTCGAATATTTCGGTGTCGGCGGACTCAAACTCTTCGCAGGATGGATCATACGACGGCAAAAGGAGAAGTATACAACTTGACGCTGGGAAACTACCGACATGTGGAAACACGGATAAGCAGCCGCTGGGTTCGGGGCGGCACAATGAAGGAGAAAAGTCAATATAACTTGACTTCAGGACCTGACTCGGACGGGCTCGCTTGCGATAGCGGCGGCGCAATGGGTGAAAGTGACCTGATGAACAGGTGCCATTGGGAATTCAAATGAGTAGAGAGGTCAAAAGATATACCTCGAAGCCCTGTAAGTTGCATATTGACAGGGGGAGAGAGCAAATTGCAGGTCCTTGAGGGACATACATACGTGATGTATGTAAGGACGTGAGAAGCATGAAAGAGTAAGGAATAGTGTCCGACATACCTCCGCATCATGCACGTGGATGTGTCGCTCCTTTCCGACGTGAAATGTGGGAATGAGGCCGCAATTGAGTCGCACACTATTCAGACATGGATGAGACAAACTTGGAAGCACTGGAGGCCACAGAGGGAACACAAATACCTTTTGGTGAATTGCTACGTGCACACGGAGGAGGGAGAAAGAGGAGGGAGGAGGACGGAGCAGAGATGATGGGAGAAGACAAGAGACGAGCTAACAGCAGCCATCAAAACGAACCACCTTTTCTATGCGCGTGACGGTTTCATCGTCTGATCCGACGGACATTTGGCTGAGCCTGGGCCTCAGCAAAGGACTTAACAATTTTGCTTCTTGCTCACCGCTCACACTGTTCCGATAGTGAGACCGTCGCAATCAAGTCACAACTGTTATAGTTTCGCTGCGGTGGTGTTGTTATATAAGATGTGGCGCCAATTTGATAGACTATAAGTAGGCTGATATTCAGGGCTGAGGGCGAAGTCTGTTCAACAACCAATCAACAACACAATAGCCACGCTGCAATTTACAACTTGAATACACTATGTGTAAATTTCACCAATTTTACAGTGAGTTCTTGACATGAAAGAAATTGACCCTCCACCTTCTTCCTCCAATAGAGACAAGCAACCTAATTGAGGATATACTGCCAACGAGGGAAATTTGCCTGGGTTTCCCCGAATTGCCGGTCTTCGGGAAGCAGGAAGGAAATTTCCCTGAATTGGAGGTAATTTTCCGAAGGAGATTTTTCCTGATGGAACGTTCCTACAATTAAATACATCTTCTGGCACAAGAAAATCATTGAACAAAATCTCAACTAGTTATATGTCGGAATCGTCCCAAGATGGATTCCAACGATGAACACCCCGCCCCAGTGGCGATGAAAATAAAACTGGATGGTGCCAGGTCTGCTGTAGCGAATGAGCGAGCTTGGAAGAGTTTTAGTTCGTCTGGTGTACAAAGACCCGGACGTTGTAAGATATGTATTCGGATAATAAGTTGGTCATGCATCGATCATGAGCCAGAGATTTTCAGTCTCCTACCCAACCTCACTTAACCAATACATAGTTCATTCGGTCCAATTGCTCCGGCATCGTGTTCGAACCCAAGAACGGTGCGTTTGAATACGGTTCAGAAAGTTTCCGGGATAAATTTATTGTAGTTTCAACTCCTCATGCCTGAGGATGCGCAAGCTGAGTGTAAGTCCACAGGCCACGTTTGTCTGTTTTCGAGCTGGAGTTGAGATGGTAGCGGAGGCTAGAACCATGTGAGAGACAGTATGGGCTTTTGGAAACGAACCAGAGCTAATATATGACCATGGTCGAGTCCGAGAAACTGTGGCGGCGGAGGTTGTTGTTGAATTCACATTTTCAGACCCGACACGAAATGTCAAGTGTCTGCACCCATGATGAGACACTAGCATAGACATGTGAAGTCGCTCCAGCTTTCCAGGACAACAATCAGGCCACAAACTCACACTGCTGTCGAGCACGGACGAACACCGGCAGATGCGAATTGCGCGGGTCGACAAGTGCTTCAAGAGTTGAACCGTGAGAACGTGGATCGGCGACGGCGACCACGGGATGTATTATATGATAATGGAGAACGATTGGTGTTACTCTCGAGCACTTACGGATCCCAATAAAATTCAATTTGCAGCCATCCGAAGACTATGTTGAACCCTTCAGAAGACATGTTCCATGCAACTTATCTCCGATTCCAAGTTGTTCAAGTCGGCAGCAGGGCAACAAACCTTAGAAAAAATGATTGAACCCTCACCTTGTTGAAGATCGCCCGAATTTCCACTCTGAATCATGTCTCCCAGCTGAGGGGGCATCAAGATCTTCTTATCGCGACAGGAAATGAGCGACACGAAAAAAAGAGAGATAAGTACTTGTACCCTAAGAACCGAAGATTTCATCAACTCCAAGCGCGTGCTGTGCTTATATTTTTACCTCAACGAGAGCTCTCGTAATGCATCAGTATCAGTATCTGTCAGGTATCGCCGTATCGGAGACGAATGTGAGCTCACATTTGATCATCCCGGTTGACTTCGACGACGACGTTAGTGATATTCTGGCTTTGGCTTGGCCTGAAAGCCATGGCTTTGGCTTTCAAAAATCTGAAGCCCGGCCAAAGCCAAAGCCATGGCTTTGACTGGCTTTGGCCTAAGCTATGGCTTTTAGCGGGAAATTTGGACGAAATTTGGCTTCGGCTTGACCAAATCCCAGGCCAAGCCATCGGCTACTTGGTGGCTTGGCTTTGGCTTTGGTACCAAAGCCAAAAAGCCATGGCTTTTTGGCCTGAGACCAAAGCCAGAACATCACTAGACTTCGTTGATCTTCCCTAGTGGCGCTGACGATTATCGAACTTCTCCCGACGACGGAATCAGACTCGACTGACATACTGTGCTCGAATCCACGAAATTCGAAGCCACATACTGTATTTTCGTTGTGGTTGGAACGAGCGACTGAGCTGGGAAAAAGGTGTGTTACTAGGAGCGATCGCTGTAATCAAGTCAACTGGCTCACCCGAGCGCTACTCATAGCTCCACACGTCCTTCGCAGGCGGGAAGTATGACCAACGGCGGTGTGCGGATGGTGGTTAAGGAAGAAGGAGATTCCCGTGCCTCCGATCCGTGAACCCAGCACATGATCGAACAATCCAAGTGACGAGCATTCGCTGGAATACGGTGGAGGTGACGAGCTTTCCCAGAATTCTCTCTATCTGACGATCTTTCGCAGTTTCCGATCAAACTGACGAATTTCGCAGTCCTAAGCGAAGTAACGAAGTGACGAAGGCGGGTACGACTCAGCTTGGACATTTCGGGAGCTGAACGGACAGCTGCTGGATATCAATAATTAGTTTTAAATCTTCCACTAAATCATCAGGATTCAGGCTTATGTTCCTTCTGAAGCAGGTGCCAATGGCGCTGGCAGCGTGAGAAACGTGCCACCCACATGTAAGCGGGAGCAACCAGTGGTGTAACAGTGTTGGTGTCGACATAAGGAGCACCCCATTGAGAGGTTGGCGAGAGTCGACGTCGCGCCAGCATTCGGAAGGGCCCCGCGTTCGATGCGCATGCCTCCAAGCGCTGTCTTGACTCTTGATACTGAGCGCCAGAATTGGAGTTTGCTGATGTTTTCACGCGGGCCCCAGGCTACAAAGCCGGGGTCCTGGTTTGAATTTTGAAAGCTCTATATGGCTGTTTGACTGGTTTGTTACAGGCTCCAATCAATTGATCGCTTATCTCCTGCCAGTAGCCGGCAAAGCTCACCATCAGCCGAATCGTTCAAGTCCCCCCTTTTTTCGGTTCCTTCCAAAGTCAGCCTTGCAACCGAAATCTTCGCAGTGCGTGCCTTTTCCTTTGAGCTTTTCGGTGCAGATCGACCGGGAACCAAATTGACTAGGTGCTAGGCGCGATCGTTGAAGAGGGGTGTGTGTGCAGTCCCAGTTACTTATCCTACTAGGGCTCGGAGTCGCGTGTGCAGCAGCAGCAAACTCCCTGTCAAGACCCCGGGAACCGTGATGCAGGTTGGCGGCGTCAAGGCCTAGGGGGGCCTTTAAGTTTATGCTCCAGCCTGAGGAACAGGGTGTTGGACTTGTTGGATGCGGAGGTACTTGTAACTACAGGTGTTATTGGGGCTGCTGAAATTTCCGAGGTTGTACAATAAATCTAAATGGAACTGAGTTTGCGGCTAGAATGTCCGCCGTACGCTTTGCAGCAGACTAATCGATGAGTGACGTACTTGAAATTCTATAGCATAAACGACTTGTATTATTGAACGCCTCGAGTTGCGACCAAACATTGGATTGATTATTACTGCTGCTGACGGGGCCGTCGAGTCCGAGATTGGGCTGTGAGATGCTACCTCCCTAGCCCAAGCAAAATATCTCGAATTTGGACTTGACCAAGATTCCAAGAATATGTTATTGTCACGGTTCAGCCATGGCTGGAGGATAAAATATTAAATTCCGGCAGAAATCGCCATCGGTGATTCAGCCTCTGTGTCAGAGGGGGTCCAACTTGAATGATGACATATGCCATAGTTTACAAGTAATAAGTATCGATACAACCACGAATTCGTGAAAGAAGAATAGTATAAGAACGTACAGTGACAGGAAAGCCGTAGTCTGCCTCCTCTCTGTTCAACTCATGCCATTTTTTTTTTGCTGTTTCTTCGATGTTTCATTTGTACATATACGGTTCATGATCACTGGATGTGCTGCTTGTGCGCTGCCCCGGTAAACAACTCAGACAAGGCTGGTTCAACCAACAGTACTAGTTTTGGCAAAACATCGTCCGGTTGACCGCGATGTGCAATCGATGTGACATTGGTCTTAGTTTAGCGTTTGATTCATTTATTCGAGTGCTCGAGAACATGTTACGTCTCGTGAACGTGATGTGCTCATTTTTTTTTTTCTCAGCACCGTGGTACTAACCTTTTGAATGAAACGGCGATCGTCGTTGGTTGAGATCTACAGCACATCAACACCGCCACAATCTAATCTATCCATTCCCACGCCACCACCCATCTTGTCTCCTACCGCGATGGAGGCGGGATCGATGAGCACCAGCACAGACACAATCCGCACCCTCCACACCCGCCAGCACTCCCCGTCGCCGTCCCCACCCGACAGCCCGTCCCTCTCCGCCTCGGGCTCGTCCGTCTCCTCCTTCCCCTCCGTCTCCAGCTCCTTCTTCTTTAGCTCCGCCGCTGCGTCCCCGCCGCATGTGCCCCCACTGCCACTCGAGGGAGAGGGCCAGCTTATTATTCCGGAGTTGGTGTTGCCCGCTGCGCATGTTGTGCCACGGACGCCGAATTTGAAAGTAGAATTGAAGGAAGAGGAAGGGAAAGGGAAAGCGGTAACCCGCCTGCTAATCCTCGGCCCGCGCACCGCCGCCGCCGCCGCGCTGTGCGTCGACAACCCCAGCGGGTGGGTCGTTGAGGAGGACGGGCTCAGCGTGTTGCGCGCCGAGGCCGCGTGGCGGGGTGACGATGTGCATGACAAATCCAAATCAAGCGGAACCCTCGAGCTCGTCTCGCTCGGTGAGGGCCTGCATCAGGTGTGTTCTCTCTCCCTTCTCCTTATCTTATCTTAAATCTGACATGACACTCAGCTCTCCCTCCCCGCAACAACACACCGCATCCTCACGCCCTTCCGTGACATCCGGGCGCTGCTCGCCCCGCCGTGCTTTCTTCTCCAGATAGGGTGGCGGAGGAGGCGCTGTTGAGGGGGATGCTGGCGGGCGTGGGGTGCCGATTTATAGGGCGTTGGTGATGATGCTTCCGCGGGACAGAAACTCAGGTGCGTGTCCGTGCACGCATATCTTCCCCGCTCATTCCTTTGCCTATCCTTCCTGGCTTCAGCGCTCACACGGACCCCGCTTGACTTTCATTCACGCACTGCGAATCTCGTTAGCAGCAAGTAGAAAGCGGGAGAAGGGCTTACCTGGGCTCGAGATACTCAGGCTGGTGCGCTGGTACGTACTACTACACTATTCTCAATGACCTACGCCCAATCCACCTTACTTCCCTGATCTTCTCCATCGCATCCCACCGCTGCACGCTGCCCGGGCTCGCCTACACGCGCCGTAACCGATCCTGTACCAAACTCATTGACGAGACCAATAAATTCTTGAAAATTCCCTTACCTCCGTCCGAGCAACGCCCAAGTAGACCCGCAACTCGTGCTGGGAAGAAAAATGGCATGTCAGAAATGCGCGATATCGACTCTACCCGGATAACACGTACCCGCACGCTGCAAACCCGCGTGATGAGCCATCCGACTCGCGCACATCGAAGCAGATCTATAAAGTCAAGTTAGCACGCAACTAGCCAACACATTCAATCAACACGCACATTGGAACCCGGGCCAGCGTCTCCGTGAGTTCCGCGCGACTGATTTACGTGCTGCTGATCATGCTCTTGCCTCGCGCATGCCAAATCTATAAAGTCAAGTTAGCGTGCAAGTCTCCAATGCAGCAAAGCCTGAGCTCTCGAAGCTCCGCACATTGGGTGGTATCAATCAGCAACAATGTCCAGCGCCCAAGGTGGGTCTGCTGAATGTCACTCAGATTCTCTCGGGCCGTCTCCGTTTGGTGGCCAAATCTTGTAGCGGCGAATAGCAACGTCAACAAGGAAATCGTCAACACATCTTTAAATTCTCTGCCTGAGGCTAGACCTACGGTTCGACGTGGATAGAAACTAACCGAAATTCGGACATTTTACCATTGTTACGTTGTCGTTGATGTGAGTTTTTTCCATTTGTGTTCTTCCTTTCTTCCTTCGTCTGCATTCTTTCTTCCCCCTTCTCTTGATGATATCTTGACTTATCCAACCCCGCACGGCGCTCTGATCCGAGCCGGTGACTGACAACTTCCCTCAGGGCGTGAGGCGCCATCCCGGGTTCGGTAGCGGGTTCGACGATTCAGGGTTCGGCCGCGGGTTCGACGATCCTAGGTTCGGGTTCAAGGATCGCGGGTCTGCGTTCGACGAGCGCGGGTCGTTGTTTGATTAGGCCTGTGGGATTCGGCTGGGTTGGATATGGATACTTAGCCTTAGCTGTACATACGAGTATTGTATAATGGGTTCGCGGGACTCTATGTAATGGACTCTTACTCACTTCTTACCTGGCATCCGCAGCCGGGATGCGACTTGTTTTGTTGGCTGAATCTTTCCGGGTGTCTCGGAAATTGGCTGTCCGTGTTTTACTCGATCTAAGTAGGCTGATCCAAAAAGTAAAATGCTACCTAGCGAGCTTCAAATGAATGCAAGGAATCGGCCATGGTGTAGCGTAAACCGCCTCTCGTCTTATCGAAGAACTGCCAGCCCATGTTGGAGGCAGATCGGGGTTCAACTCCCCATGTTCGAATGCGGTTAGAGCTGTTTTCCAATTGTTTTTGCTTTTCTTTTTCTTCGGTGATGCCGAGGTCGCAGAAACCTTTCCTTTTTGAACGCGAAGGCTCGATGGTCTCATACTTAGTGGATTAGTGAGGTTGAATATTTTTGTCTTGCAATTGTGTTCATTTAAGGTGATCTAACTGGAATGTTGCAAAATACTACAGCCTATTGAGGGGATAATTCTATTTGGAAACCCGGCTTCCAAGGGCTTTCTGATCTGATTGCCGCCGGCCGGCACGTCGGCAGCTTATGTGGCTAACAGGATTATATTCGCTCGTGTCCGTGAGCGTCAACACAAGTCTACTACGACATTTTGCCCAGACCATGAACTGATATTTTGCTGTATAGAAACTGAATAAAATCGTCTGCCTAGCTCATCAGTGGGCATGTCGATCGATCTATTATGTTCCTCCTGGCGACACAGAGTGCACTTGTAAGTCCTACCAACCCGGGACTTTTTTGGAACAGGCCCTCAGGCCCAATTGGGTCAGTCTGACTGCGGCTGGCACTGGTGGCACCTCCACCGCGTTGTCGGCCCTCTCTTGCATTTGTTACGAGTTCTAAATTTATTTAGACTCGTTTTTATCTCCGTTTGTAGAGCCAAGTGAGGTGAAAATTGTGTAATGACGTATGCGCTTCGTGTTGGAGCCATTACTATATTAGTAAATTTTCGTGGGTTAGCTTTCCTTTTTGAGAGACTCTCGTATCGTTTCTGACGTTACCAGTGCGTAAAATTTTACACAAATCTAGGGCGCTTGATGAGCGCTTGTTGTTTTCTCGCTATCGGATCTAGTGCTCTAAGGTCTCCTACAGAGCGTAAGTACCAGGTCCCTTTGCGGTTGTCTTTCCGCCAATGACGCTTTACTTTCGCGTTCCTCCGCCATTATCTTTCCGGAGTTGCGTTAAAGTTGTAAATCTCTCTCACGTCTGGGACTTCGTTCTGAATAGTGTTACACAGTAGAGTTTTCAGCCCGATTTCGAGCTGATTTCGCGCTGGATTTCATGTCTGATTCAGCTGCGTGACACGGAAAACACCGAAATCCGCGAAATCGAAGAGCAATCAAAGTTGAATTTCGAAATCAATTTACGATCTCGTGATCTTCTGTTCTGCGCTCATCACCTCCCGCCCATCAGCTGCCACGATGAGCTCCTCTACCGACCGTACGCAGTCCCGCTGTGCGGCGCACTCCGGAAGAGATGATCATATTCTGCTCCAGCTCAAAGGTTATGCAACTGTTTTGTGAGGAAGTAATTTGCTGCTTGTGAAATATGAGGGCGGGATTGCGGCGGGATCGCTGGTGCTGCGGCGGTGGGATGGCGGTGGGCAACAACGGCGACGCCAAGCTCTGATGCAAAGCTACGCGAAATCTTACGTTCACGCAGTCACATCAAGTCACGCTAAACCAGTGTCGAAATCTGACTCGAAATCTCGGTTTCCAAAGTACTTCCGTGCCGTCTGCTACCAACCTCGTGCGGGTCAGATCTCCGAGTCTAGAGTTGAAGGTGTACCATCCCTCCGGAATTGCGGTACCTATCTCCTCGCGTTTAACTTCTAACCTGACTTTAAGCGCTTGGTATAGTTGGAGAGAAGCTACGGCGTCTGGGCGGCGTCTAATTTTTGTGAGTACATCTTGATTTTTAAAAATGTTGTGTACTGACATTCGATCTGTTCCTTACTCAATTGTATCGTGCTCCAATTGCTCTGAGCTAAGTCCTTCTCGATACTGAAACGCTGGAATCACCCTCACATTGAAACACACCTGCCCTTCTGTAGGCTCCTGCACTGTAATTGTGGAAGGTGGCGATTTAAATATCCGCAGTAGTAACCTGAACATTGAGTTTGCTTGGAGCGATGACTTCTGTATGGTACTGTGGGCAGAGAATCACCGGTGTAGTATTGAAGTTCAACTGCGGATTAATCCGTGCTTCTTCAACTTTTCCATTGTTCTTCACTTAATTTTTGTTCTGTGATCCCTCTTCATTGCATCTCGCACCGGTTCTGAGTCTCCATGACAGAATCAATATTGCCTCGCCGCGATCTGCCGCGTTGCCATGACAGTATCTTTGCTTAGATGTTCGGTAACACTTTCTCTTTGTTCTACTCTTTGGGACCGGCTAATTTTTTGCTGGAGTTTGGTTGGAGCTGGCAGTATCTGGCTTTGTCAGTGCTCTTATCTTCGCGCACCTGTTTCCGCGTTTCCTGACAGGATCAATCTTGTTTTGCGGCGATCTGCCGTGTTCCCATGATAGGATCATTTTGTACAGATGTTCGTTAAATACTTTCGCATTGTTCCACTCTTTGGGACCACATAATTTTTCTCAACTGGAACTGGCAGGATCTGGTGTTGTCGGTACTCTGATCCCGAAAACCTGGCTCTGGTGACGGTACGATCTCCCTATATACTTCAGATACTTCGTTTACTGACAATGTGCTTCCCTACCGCACTGACACTACTCTTACCTGCCACATTCCCGGTTTCTTTGGTGCGTCTCGCCCACTTGGATTCACAAACAACCTCTGATATATTAATGCCTCTTCAGTCCGTAATGGTCAGCGCTTACTTCGATATTCCAGCCAGGGCAGAGTCCAACTATCAGTTAATACATTCTGTGGTGATAAGCTACAGTGCAGTTAGTGCCCATTTGACTGTTGAATATTAGGATTTTGTGGACCCAGAATTGCCCGTGGAGCTCATTTTCGAATTTCTCGAGCTGTCCGCCAAATTTATTACAGACAGCGCAGCCAGCGCCATGCTCTCTGTCATTCGCTTCTGCTGCACTCTCAGTTTAGTGTCCAGTGGCATCTACTCTTTCGTTCAGGCATATCCCCACTTCTGGACCGACCTTACCATCTCCCCCCGGATTCCGCTTACCTTCGTCGAGGGCTGCTTGTCCAGGTCGGCTCCTTTGCCTATGCGTGTTGCATTCAACGCCACCTACGGGAAACCATGCCAGCCCCTGAGATACGAAGACCGGCCATGCTCTGTTGTCGAGCATGTCTCAGACACTGCTAGTGTCCTAGGTGTTGCCATTGGTAGATGCGTTTCGCTTTTCGCGGTGGCAGATACTCCATTGTTGCTGGACGAAATGTTCGAGTCTATCATGTTTACCGAGGCCGCATCTCTCCGTGTTTTCGAGGTCGCATTCCACATTGAACACTATTCCGACATCAGACCGTATGGAAGTCCTCGATGACATGACCAGGCTGAGATTTGAAGGGAAACTTCCTCGATCTGTAACCGGCTTATACAGAAGACGTCTAATTGGGTCTTTCTATGCGTGGAAAACTGACCACCGAGACCCTCCGCATTTCCATCCATCTATCAAGTGGAACTCTTCCATGGGTCCCAGAGTACCAGACGATGTTGAGTACACGGAATGGAAACCGTCCATTAATATGCTCAACAAACATAAGCACGCTGTGCTAAACGTGCAGCATGATAAAACCGATCAAGTGGACCACCCTGCCGAAAAGAGCAAGTTGGCACATATAATTTCAAACATTGTTGAACCAGCTCCTCGATCAATATGAATTAGTCCGGCCGGCCTTATTTTGGGATTCTCAGAACCGGAGTTGTGCTTATGATGCAACTTTCACCATTCTAGGAAATATGTGTTTAGAAGAATTGGGAAGGGTATATGAGAGAATTCGGCGAGCTTCTAACTGACTTCGCGGCACACATGCGACAGGTATTCAGCGGAGCTATGAGATTTGAACAAGCGAGAAATAAAATTCGTCTCAAACTTCACACAAAAGACCCAGGAGTGTTTCCTAACGGACCAAACTGTACCTCCATAGACATTTTAGCGCGGGTGTTGCTGCCTGAGAAATGCCACGGTACCGGTCGCCAAATATGCATGGAATGCGGATACATAGACAGCCGCTCTTACGGAATCCTCGAAAGCTATCTGTCAGCTGCATTGAACAACAGAGTGGACTATGCAAATGGCTTACCATTGCAGACTTGGCTCTTCGACCGTCGTACTTGTCCCACGGCAGATCGGCATGCCCACATTGCCGCCTTAACGGTGTGCGAACAGAAATGGTCATGAGAACCAAAGTAACGTCCTTACTCCCCATGCTAATAATTGATATAAACAGCGACCGGTTATCGTTCGATAGACAACTAGCCATTGATTGCAATGGTTATCTTGGAAAATTTAAGCTACGAGGAATCATGTACGGAGGGCAAAATCACTTCACCTGCAGATTCATAGATAGGCAAGCAATAGGCAAGGCGAAATCTGGTTCCACGACGGTATAACAACCGGATATACTTGTACCCTAGAAGTAAACATAACCACAGTTACAAACCTTCTCAACCTTCATTCTTGTGGAACAAAAAAAGCAGTTGGCGTAGTATCACTGTAAACAGTAAAAGCACTATATATTAGTACCTAGGCACTAATTTACTGATTTCGGCACTAATATGCAGTGCTTTGGGAATAAGTACTTTCAGGGCTACTTTAAATTAGTACCTTGCAGGTACTAATTCTAAAAGTACTAGATATCAGTGCGCAACTCTTTTTAGCTCGGGTAACTGATCTTTCCACACTCTTGATGCCCGTGTGTGGCGATGCACTCGGCTATCACCGGAAATCAGGCCTTATTTGGTCGTCATTCTTGACTTTTACTTCGGCCTCGAATCACTCACTCCTGCATTCTCAGCCACCTCTGGTAGCCTCGTACCATCCAACGTCTCTGGATCTAGGTCTCTCTTTTTCATTAAGGTCCCTGGCCTCACTGCTCAGCACTGTGACAAGCTGTATCGCAGTCTCGGACGCGCTCTTGTCTTGGTCCCTTGGATCCGAGTCTGTGCTGCCTTTGCCGTGTGTTTCACGTCGGTCTCCCTCATGATCTGCATGTCAAATGATATTTACGGATAAATTTCATCACCAGAGCCTTCCGCCACCATGGGAAAACCTTCGAAAAAGAAAATCTGTCATTGTAAACCCACTTGCGGCAAGCGGCTTGCAAAGAGCACTCGCCGCCGCCATTATAAGAGGGAAAATCCTGAGGAGCAGCTGCCCTCCGAATCTGAGTCCTCCTTCGATGTTGAAATGAGTGGCCCCAACCCATCTTCCTCTCAGATTCCCGAATCTATGTCGTCGGCTTCTGATGAAATTCACCCTATGGATCTCGATGAACTGCCCCTCAATGACGACCAACATTCCGATATTTCGCTCAGCGATGACAGTATGGATGTGGAATCGGATTGCGAGTCTGATTCTGTCCAAGGATCCGACGACTCTAGTATTATTTCGGAAGATGACGGAGAATGGATCCACTTTGATGAAGATATAGAGCACGACAGACCAAAATCCCTGGTCGAGATGCAAAAGGAGCTCGATGAGATGCTCTTTGCGGAGGAGGAGGGGAGCTCTGGGAAATATGTATGTTCATCATTTGTCAGGCTGGTGCACTATGCTAAATACAAATCCAGGGAATGATATTTTAACAGAACAAGATCGTGACAATATCCGCGTGTTCAAGTTGGTCCTCCTTTCAAAGATGCCCCGTGTTGCCTTTAGGCATATGCGGCACGCCTTTAGCCACAAGATGGATATAAGCTCGCATTGGGTAATGATTCATCGCATTGCGATTTTGACTCGCGTAGAGCCGGTGTGGTATCACTGTTGCCCGAAGTCTTGCATTGCATACACGGCTCATTACGCCAATCTGTCTCAATGTCCCTTCTGCGAAGCACCCCGACTCACAGAGACCGGAAAAGCCCGTCGACTCTTTTGTTATTTACCCATCATCCCACGCCTCCAAGGATTTTTCAGCAATCCTAAGACTGTCGAAGGTCTCCTATATCGTCATAATTACCAGCATCGCCCAGACGAAATATCTGATGTCTTTGATGGGGAGCACTACCGCACCCTCCGCAAGACCAGGGTTACGGTCGATGGCCAGGAACTTTCCCATTGTTATTTCTCCGGAAAGAACGACATTGCCCTTGGAATTTGTCTTGATTCTTATCTCCTCTTCGATCGACGTCGCAAAGGACCCTCCGCTACACCCATACTCCTCCAGAATTATAACATTCGACCCGAGATTCGTACTCATTTGACGAGTCATCTCTCGACAGGCGTTATTCCGGGTCCACATGGCCCCAAAGACTATTACAGCTTCCTTGTTCCATTTGAAGAGGAGTGTGTTCTCCTTGCCATTGGCATACCAACATACGACTGCCTCTCGAAATCCGTGTTCGACCTGCATGCATATGCATTTATAGGCATGGGCGACATCATCGCGATCGAGAAAATGCTCAATCTCAAGGGCCACAACGGTTTTTGTCCCTGTCGGTCTTGCAAGATGAAAGGCGCCAGAAATGTCGCTGATCGCGATACAATTTATTATTATCCTCTTCGGCATCCAGATGATCCTGGCCAGCCTCGACGATCCTGGAATCCCGAGAGACTTCCATTACGCGAACACGGCGATTTCGTCAAGGTCTTCAACAAGCTCAATAAACTGAAAAAAGGGAAGCACAAAAAGGATCTGACTTTCCACGAAGGGATCAAAGGTCTACCTGCCCTCCGCCGTGTGGGCTGCCTCGATTTTGCACGGTCCTTCCATGGGACATCATGCATCTCTTCTTCGAAAACATTGTCCGGATTCTCGTGAACCTGTGGAGCGGTAATTTCAAAGGTCTAGATGTCGGTGCTGAGGAGTACGAGATTGCCGCCGAAATTTGGGAGGAGATTTGGAAGGAGACCGCAGAAGCGGTGAAGGATATCCCGGCTCAATTCGTAAGGTCGATGGCTGACGGGCCTGGGAAATTCACAGCGGAATCTTGGTGCTTTTGGTTCACGTACTTGGCACCCATTTTGCTCAATGGCCGCTTCAAGCACAGAAAATACCACGACCATCTCTGTGATCTAACCAACATTATCAAGACCTGCATTGCATTTACAAATACTCGCACGCAAATCGAAGATCTCCGGGCCTGCATTAATACTTGGATCAAAACCTATGAGCAGTAAGCCTGGCCTCAGTGTGGTTGAAATGTGGCTGAAAAACGCGCAGACTGTACTATCAATACGCCGAGGAGAGACTCTCAGCGTGCCCACTTACTATCCACGGCATGGTCCACATTCCCGACGATATTCTCTTTTGTGGTCCCAGCTGGACAACATGGACCTTTTGGATGGAAAGATATTGCGGATTTCTCAAAGGCGCCCTTCGTTCCAAGAAGTCTCCGTGGGCAAATCTGAACAATATTACGCTATACCGTGCTTACCTTGAGCAATTGGATGCTCGGTTTGATCTTGCCGAAGAACTCTCATCTCCACAACATCGCACGAATGGTCTTTCATCGATGGAGGAAAGATTTGATGGATGTGAGTGTCCAGGCTTCAGAAGTGAAGTCTCTCCCAGCTCATTCATCTGTAGATCCACAAACCATTCTGCGGGTGCCATGTCGCAAGACCAACTGTCCCGATAAATCCCTGCGGTGCAAGATAGCGACATTTGTTGCAGCCCTTCTGGGTAAACGAATGAACGAGATCGAGCCGCGTCTTCCAGAAATAATGCCTATGTGGGGGAAAGTCCGGATCGTTGATGGTGACTTTTTGTGCTGCACTTGGGCCACCGAGTCACGGAGCGAGAAGGGCAGAAATATGAGTTTTATTCGCGTAAGTGTTCTACTTTCTAAGTTGATTAATTCCATTTGATCATGGTTATAGTATGAGAGCGAGGTTACAGATCCGCAGCATCCAGGAGAATGGGTCACTGCCATCTCGTATGGGCAGCTGAACCAAATTCTGATGTGCCAGCTGCCAGCCGACAAGCGATTCTGGGGAAGGTTTGCAGGCAAGGTAAGACTGCTCGCAGTCATAACACCATATAGGACTGGAGGATTGGATGCTGCACTCGGAATTGTGTCCCACCAGCAGGCGAAGGCTTCAGTTGTTGTGGATATCCAGAGCGTTATGGCTGTTGTGGGGAGGATTCAAACTCGGGGAAAATGGCATTTGATAGACCGCACTGGAGGGATGGTGCGACCCGAGTTCATTCCCTCCGAGATGGAAGAAGACGAGGAGGAAGAATTCGATTCAGAGTAGCAGTTTATTTGTCCCATAATTCTTTTTTTTTTGGCCCGACCTACTCCGGACACTTGGTATGAAGTTACTACCAATAAGTCCTTAGTAAATGGGGTCTGCATTTTATTTCTTAGTGACTGTATTTGATGCATTTAACGACGAGTAAATCGTATTTCAGGGTAATTTCATGTCGAATACCCTCATGAAATCGTCGAAACCCCACCCAAATGTTCACGGGTCTTCTCATGAACACATGGTTTAGCTTTTCTGCATCCTAAGTGTTGTGGTAAATATATAGGAACTTCAATTTGAATCCTTCACATGTGTAAACGGTTTGGAAGACTATATTTGAGGGAGCTTCAAGTTCAACATGTTCTCACTTGAATTCTGGATTTTCTTGGCTCCATCGTCGCAATTCAGGCCAAAAGAATTTCTAGGGGAATAGCGGGCATGATATATGGACATATAATTGCGATTAATTGATTTTTCCCCTACTGATTCTCCATTGCATTCATTTAATATTTAATACTGGGCGGCAAGTACGTGCGTGGCGGTGCGTGGGAAGATCAATGTGCAAACACGACCAACCAACACGCCCTCGTGTCGCGTCTCTCTTCCCTTGCTCTTCCATCCCCGCTTTTGCCTGTCATGCCTTCACGGCCAAAAGAATCGCTCGCAGAGAAGGTACTCCGATTAGAGGCTGAGCTCAAAGTCAAGGACTCCCACATTGGTGCGTGTTTTAACGGCCGCTGACTCGGAGCGAGGTCTCATGAAATGGCTAGCTGCATTGAGGACACCAAGCCAAAAACACCGCAAACTGATTCCGCGCCCAGAGGGGCAGTCTGGCCGTGCCAACGGATATAACCTTCAGGAAGCGATGGGTCTTAAGCGCCACAAAGACCGGTTTTGTCGAGTTTCAGTGCGTCTCTTGGCTATTTCGTGGATATATGCGCGCTAAAATGTCATTTTCAGCGAATCTCGCGCTCCTACATGTTCAAGTACCTCAACCCCCACAAAACGATCCAGAAACAAGACCCAACACGCGTGGATAAAGTTATCAAGCTTGTATGTGCCTTTTGTGCAGACATGGTATTGCGTAACTTACAGGAGCAATAGGTGATGAAAAAATACACATTCTTCAGCCGCTTCCAAGGTGGTTGGCCGATTCGGGACCTTATGAAAAAAATGCTACAGAATTCCGTCAACAGCCTCAAGGCGGATCGGAGGGCGGAGGCGCTTGCCGAGGAGGAGGATAGCAATTCGGAAGAGCAGGTTGTGGCTGCTCCCAAGAAGAAGAAGGCCGGTGGTAAATCCTCAAAATCTCAGTCCGATTCAGAGAGCGATGACGACGAAGAACTCGACTGGATTAATGACGAAGGAGACAGCGACTTGGATGATGAGGGGAGTGATGATCAGGTGGTTGTCAAGAAGTCAGATGTTCGAAAGGTAAGTCGATCCGAGCGCATCCCAAATTTTAGCCAACAATTTTTGCAGTCCACCGGAAACATGAATGTAAATTTTCATGGTAACATCTTTCCCCAATTCACACCAATTGACGGCTTTCCAGAGTCAATCGAACAGGGGAACGAAGCGTGCGGTCTCACCTAATCATGAAGACGAGGATGAGCCCTCGAAGAAAAAGGTAGAGTCACCACTGCGACGTCTGGGAGGGTATTCTCAGCTGATTTTTCATTGTTTCTTACAATAGAAGAAGGCAAGCCGGCCATCCCAACTCATTAAAACCAGCTCACCTGCAGATCGGACAGGAATCAAAGTCCAAATCACAAAAAGAAAACAAAATTCCGCCAAAGGCAAGTGGATTATTGTCGTCGGATTGTTGGTGTTGATTCGGCTGCAGCACAAATCCTCCTCTAATCAAGAAGAGGAACGCCCCAAGAAACGGGTATGCCTTTGGTTCAAACTCATCCCTGCATTTCATTTAGTCGATATGCAGGCAAAGATTTCAGATAATAATCCTTCGCCACCGGTCCGTCGTCCTGTAAAGCCGGTGAGTTATCAGGATTTTCGGTGGCTCAACCCCGTAACTGAGATATTTGGGTAGGACCCACCTACGCGCTTCCAGATTCCCCAGCAATGCCCCAAATCCAGCTGCGATGAGAGCGTACCTGCTACCCCAGTGATCATTTATCCCTGCTCTTCAAAGAACACTTGAAATTGATATCAAGCACGGATTATCAACAATTTCAGCTCGACGCTATTGTGCAAGATATCTGCGCCAATATCTCTCACGAGAATGATATTCTTCGGCTCGAAACACTGGGTCGCTCCAAAGGCTGGCCTTTCTCACTTGATTTTGATCTCATCGTGACCCGCATCCTTTCCATGTCGTCCGAGTTATACGACCTCTGCACGGACTACGAAACTTTAGACAATTCAATCGCGTGGTTCAACTTTCTAGAATCAATCAATGGCAAGATCCATGAATTTAGCAAATACGGCCCTAAAAAATTCACAAACGCAGCGCAGCATGCACGATGTGGCTAGTATGTCGGGAAATGGTTTTGTGTATATCGTGGCTGACATGCTACTTGCAGCTTCGGTCCACAAGGCTCCGCCGTGATTGTGTCTACAATTTGCCGTATATTCACAGGCGTATTCTCTCACATTCGCCGCCACCTTTCGGAAGTTATCAGAGACCAAATCACTGCAAGCCCCAACTCATTTGACTCCGAAATGCGCAAATCCCCGCCTGCTGAAATCCTCCCACTTGATATGTTTTTTGAATTTGTTTTGGTTCCACATATCGCCACACAACTCATTGCAGATCAACGAATGGTACCTTCCTCCACGCAGATAATATCCGAACGGCGAGCAGTGAGTTTGGAGACATGTTCAACTGGGACCTCGACGATGAAGACTTCAAGTTGATTGAACAAACTAATCTTGACGCCGCTGCCAACAGAACTGACAACCACTTCGCTAATTACAATTTTCTCGCTCACCTTCCGTTACAAGTCTGTCCCGCCCTCACCTCCAAACAAGAATCCGATGCTCCAGCTCCCAACCACGCTCCACAAGCAGCAAAACCTCCGAAGACTTCCAGGAAATCTGTCTTTGCAGCGGTAATAGTGGGTATATTTTTTTTTTGCGGTGATTCCTCTCCTCACGTCTCTGTTTTATAGGAGCCCGACGTCACAGATATAGAGCTTACGCTCGATGATTTCCCCCAGTGAGTAGTGTATCCATTCCATACCACTCCACTCACAGCCATCCTAGCGAGGATCCAAACGACGAAGTCAAAGCTAACACCAAGTCAGAGCAGAAAACGGATAAGAAAGTGGGTAACCTATCGCTCCATCAGTTGCAATTCTCAAGTGTGCACCTGCCATTGTAGAATCAATCCTCCAAGGCTGAGCTGAGTAATCACAGTGCGAATACTGCAGCACCCCGTTACAGCACTCGCAGTTCCAACCGAATGTGACCACACTGCTTTGTTTCCGCGTTCAATTCTTTACTGTTGTAGAATCCATCGCCGTTGTGTAATTAATTATGGATTTCGGACTTGTAGTGGCCAGAAATTCTTATCAATAGTTATTTGCAGGTTTTTTGATTCAATTTTGACACATTTTCCATGGCCAGATGAGCCGCCAAATCATTCTCCGATGTTTGCGGTAGACGAGGCGGTTGTTTGTCACTGTTATGATCTGAGGCCATCGCTTCTCTTTCCTCCTCCATCGTCTGGCGCTCCCCGTGTTTGTCCCGCCCGGCTGCACACCAAGTCGTATTCTAAACGATTCTCCTACCTCTTCACACGCCCACCCCCATTTTTGGCATCATTTGAGCCCACATTGGCCCTTCAACGCGTAAACAAGATTCCACCAACAAGGACGCGCCCCTAGTGCATTTGGCGCACCAAGGGTCCGAAAAGGTCTTCAAACCTTTGTAAGTCTCTCATAGTTTCTTCCTCTGCGCGTTCTCCGCCCCATGGCTGCGTATGACTCACACCCGGGACACGGCGGTCTGGGGGCTTGAGAGCGGCGCGTACAGTCACCAAATTTCAGCTAACGATCTCACCTTGCCTCTCTCTAGTATCCCTAATATTTCTGATTGCATTGGGCACCATAATATACGTCAAGAACCTTGGATGGCCCATGGTCTTGAACGTGGTGGTAACCATTTACACGGCGAGTTTTTCCATCTATTCCTTGATTACACCCTTCCCATCCCTCATTCGACGCACCCATGTGTTTGCCTGGGAAGCCCATCGCACCTTTCCTTTCACAATTTCTCCTCACTTCCATGACTCTTACCTCTTTCCGGAGGCTATTCGTCCGTGTCCGACTGGCATCCGTCCGGGCGGCCTAACTACGCCAACAGGTGCGAGGAGGACTATCCAAAGGTAGACGGCGACGTAGGGTTAGGACGGAACTGGGATGTGCGGCCAAGGTACGCATACCGTTTACTATTCATTCTAACATGACTGTTGGTTTTCAGCCTTCACTTTTCCCGATCCTCATCGTAATCTGAGTAGTCATTAACGTTGCAGTACAGGTATGGCATGCATGTTTTTCTCCATCTCTGCTGTCCCTTCTCCTGCTTGTTTCCCATCTTGCTTTGCCCCCATCCTCTCATCTTCGTGACTATCGTCATCCGACTTCGCATCGACTATGCACCCACCCATCCCTGTCCTTTGTTTTCTCTCCATGCCGATGGGCAATCTTTATCTTTGTCCTTAGATCCGAGTGGTTCTGGGCGCGGGCTGCTACTGCGGCATATTCAGTCTTTTTCCTTGTTTTTTTCTTCTTTCGGCATCTTTCATGCTCATCCATGGTCTCTTCGGCCAACGTGACCACCTTTTTGTTTTTTTTGTCAGTACTTTGTTCACATTCAGTTTGGGCGCGAATCGAGGACCGTGATTCACTATCTCATCCCGGGCTTCGTGCATTGATTTTTATCTTCATTCAGCTCAAACCTAGCCCATGATCCCTGCCGAAGGTTTGCCCAACTTTGATAGTACGGATGTGTCAGCGGTGTCTCCTTCGTATTTATCCTTGATTTAAATTAATTCCGGGTTTCCGATATCCATGTCAGTGCTGCCGCCGCCGCTCATTGATTCGGATATCCTGACTCATGCATCATGTCCGTGCTGCCGCCGCTGTTCTACTCATTGATGGTTACCTCAGTTTATCATTTTGCAGTCTCTCCCATCAATGAGGCGAACAACATTTTCCGACATGGTGAGTAGCCCCAGCCACATCTCCTTGCCGATCCTTGCTCCCGATCCCAATGCTGATAAATTCGTCTTTTACAGCTGCTGTAAGGCCAGAATGTCCCTGATTAACCACATTTGACGGGATTTACTTTTTATTGGCTTGCGGCACAGCTTTACCTCTGGATCCAAACACGGCCACCGTTTGCGGTTCGAGATTGGACGGCAAACGAAGGTATGTGACTATTTCTAATCAATGAATGGCGTTATTGACTTATGTCATGCTTCTCTGAGAATCAAAGGCCGCGAGAGGATTGTTTGTTGTTACTCAAGAGTGAGTTTCTCCGTCAGTTTCTGCCAACCAGGATGTTCTGACGATGTTCTGTAGGTCTGGGAACATGCGTATATACATCGGGTAAGATTTGTCGTACCCTCCTTGTGGACCTTTCTCAATCTTTTCTTCATGTATAGCTGAATTGGCAACCGGGGCTTCAAATCCAGTACGTGTCTGAACGCAATTGTCAATTACGTCTGACTTTCATGACATGTTTCCTTCCTCTTCGTCGAGATCCCGCTCCATGCGCGTACTGGCCTACTGGTACGTGCCACTCGACTCTTTTCCTGGCCTACCCTTAGTTGGGAACTTCGACAGGGTTTCAGATGTACAGTACGTATGTATTTGACTCATAGATTACTGCTGTGTCGCAGGTAGATCAATGTATATGATTTGAACCGCAATTTGAACTGGTGTGCCCAAATAAGTACCTAGAAGCACTCGAAATTAGTGCCCTGAAGCGCTTTAAATTAGTACCCTGGCGCACTAATTAACGGTGGAAAGCACTGTATATAAGTGAAAAAATGAGCACAAGTACTAGATATTAGTGCTTCAAGGTACTAATATACGGAAGTAGGTACTAATTTCGAGTGCTTTTGGGTACTAATTTTTGGGTGTGTGCGGGTACTAATTTCAAGTACATCCCATATCCGCAGTGGTATATGCTCGAGCCGAGAACAGACGAAGAATAATGACGTAGCTTGTCTGGTTATAGCTTGGAGAGTATATTTGTAACATAAAATTTTTCCCGCGCAGCGCCGAACTCGTATTGCCATGCACAGCAATGGCCCTAAAGCCCACGTAATGCGACTAGTGTGTGGTCGACCTTTGTGAGAGATGGATCAGTGATACGTTCACTGTGAGTTTCATTGATATTTCGCTGACTGTTATAGCAATGCGTCAGATGTATCTATGGAATGGGGGCAAGTGGACACGAACTGAAGATCTCGGAGGCTGTGAATCAGTTCTGAGACCTGTTCACGGGTCTGGATACCCGCAATAAGTGGTCGAATCGCAGCCTGCACATTGTGGAGCACATCACGGGCCGGAATAGTCTGAGTGCGGGGTGGAGGGGTAGTCTCATGTGAAGCTTTGTCGAGGGGATTCGACGCGAATGCTGACCTCAAGGTCCTCGTTGGTAACTGAACCTCGGGACACAGCGGCAATAGATTCAACAGCAAAATCTGGGTTTTGTAACCACCTGCGAAACAAATTAGTAACTCAAACCCAAATAAACCGAGTTGCAATGAACGTACCTTGGGAGATATGGAACGGGAGATTTTGAACATCGATCCAGATGCGAAAGAAGTGGCGGCAAGGAATGCCTAGATTGGCCGGCATGCAATAATCACAGATGTAGCACCCGTCGGACAACTGCAACACAGTGCACGGCTCCTGTAGACTCGTGTTTAACACGAAGCAGATTACGAACGGTGAGTCCCCGCTTCGTTGTCAGCGCAATGAGCCATTGCAACGACACATGTGCCTTGTGATTGTTGAATAAGTTGAGTATTTGCTGAAAATTGATTAATTTTCGTGTTCAAAACGATCAGAAGACATCACAGACATTTTCTTCACCTGGAATCCACTGAAACCCAGGTTCAAACAGATTACGAGCGAAGCGGGATTGACAAAGCTCAACCCGAGGTCAATTCAAGCAGGACTTCCAGTGCAAAGATCTAGAGCCAAGAAGTTATCGGGAGTGTTAAAAAATTCACTTGTGCGATGCGTGGACCCAGTGAGGAAACAAATGTTGTCGCGATGTGCGACGTGTTGTGGGGCCGAGCTTGGGTTTTCCGGTTTTCAATTCAAACTCCGTCTAGGCCAAGTGATGGCTGAGGGGCTTCCAAATAGACTTTTTAAAGAGTTCCCCAAAAGGTGGGGTTTCCATTGGAAGCCGGGTTTCCGAATAGAATTATCCCTATTGAGGTTTCTCTAACAGTAAGAGGAATTGGACGTGGTGTAGGGTACACTGCCTCTCGTCTTGTAAATGAATTGCCATGTTAGAGGCATACCGGGGTTCGACGCCCCTCTGGATTGGATTCTCGGTATAAAAGTTTTTTGGCGTCTTTTTTTATTTTATTTGGGCGGCTTATTGCACGCGGTGACGCATGGAAATGTCCACAATCATTGGGCATAGGTGAATAATCTAACCGGAATAATGCAAAATGCTACGGCCTAGCGAGGTTTCTAACAGTACGAGGAATCGGACATGGTGTATGGTACACCGCCTCCTAACATGTTTCATTGGTGGCATACAAGATTGTTGGAGACAGACCGGTGTTCGACTCCCCGCGTCCGAATAAACGATAATTCGAGTCCTTTTTTCGTTCTCGTCATGCTCGGTTCGCAGAAGTTTCCGAACGGCCCTAGGCAAAAAACGTCAATATCCATGGGCGGGATAATTGAAGTGAAGGTGAATCTGATCGGGCATGTCGGGTATATGCATTCTCACCGAATCTATTCGGGCTGATCCAAAAAGAATTGCTAACCTACCGAGCTTCAAATGAGTGAAAAGAATCGGACATGGTGTATGGTACACGGCCTCCCACCATGTGTGATTGGTGACAGACAAGATTGTTGGAGGCAGAATGGGGTTCGACTCCCCGTGCTCGAATACTTGTCGCAGACTCATCTTTTTGTTTTTCTCTCTCTGTTCAGCACTGTGTCAGCAGATCCAAGAAAAATCGGTGTGAATTTTGATCCATCCTTCTTCGACCGAGTTCAGACCACGTCTCTTCGTGTTCATACTTGAGCTTGGGGAATCGAGTTGAATCGTTAAATCGGGCAACTTATGTTCCTTCCATATTTGTCTGAGCCGCATCGCCTTTGCAGAAAACTGAGATCCTAATGCACTTCGAAGGGATGGAGACAGTCGGACATGGTGTACGGTACACGGCGTCCCAATACACACTTGAATAAGGCGATTGCTGGAGGCAGACCGGGGTTCGACTCCCCGGAATTTTCGATCTCTGTTCCTTTTTTTTTTGGCTGCAGCCTGGGCCGCTGCGTGTTCAAATCCCAAAGTACAACGCGATCGTGATGTTTTCACATGCAAATTCTGCTGAATCCGGTTCGGAATCCGATTGGGGTGCTACAGAAAATATACTTACACAATGCCTTTCGTAGGGATGCGAGGGATCAGACATGGTGTATGGTACACGGCCTCCCAACATTTTGTAATGGGGGTATACAAGATTGTTGGAAGCAGATCGGGGTTTGACTCCCGTGTCCGAACTTTTGTGATGGCGTATTCGGATTTGCTCCAATTCTAGTCTATATGCTCAAATCCCCGAGAGACTATATGGCAAATGCCTTCGGGGAATTATCCTTGGCAGCATAAGTGAGTTTGAGAACTTTGGGGTATCCAGGGCTCCATCTATATTTGACTCGATCTGTGGGCTGATCCAAAAGAATTGCTGGCCTAGCGAGCTTTGAATGAGTGAAGGGAATCGGGCATGGTGTATGGTACACGGCCTCCCAACATATCATCACTGGTACACAAGATTGTTGGAGGCAGAGCGGGGTTCGACTCCCTGTGTCCGAATTCCGCTATCTGTATTTTCCTTATACTTGTAATACTGGGCATGTGCGCACTCTCAATATTTGCCAGTGTCTGAGCCGCATCGGCTTTGCAAGAAATTGATCATCCAATCCTAATGAACTTCGTAGGGGTGAAAGCGGTCGAACACGGCCTCCTAACATGAGTTGGTAGAACAAGATTGTTGGATGCAGAATGGGGTTCGACTCCCCGTGTCCGAATGGTTGGGAAAGTTTGTGAGTTCCGCTGGACTTCGGTGAACGTCGTCACTTCCCTGTGCCTCAGCATACACACTGGGAAAGCTCGTAATTTGAACTGTGCTGTGACTAAGCTC
The DNA here is from genome assembly GCA_029378395.1 of Mycena leptocephala. Lineage (NCBI taxonomy): Eukaryota > Fungi > Basidiomycota > Agaricomycetes > Agaricales > Mycenaceae > Mycena > Mycena leptocephala. Next base: position 26,996 of record JARJLF010000896.1, read on the forward strand.
ACATGGGAGTGACCGTGCACGTGGATTAACTCTTGTATCAGAGCACTAGCCTACTTACATGATTCACTCGACCTGTGCTCGTCCCAGCTCGAAAATATCAACCAAAATTCAACTGACACTTCTGATCATTTACTCAATGTGAGGACATTACTGCCGGCACGATACAATGTTGAAGGAGAGATTGTATTCGACTTGTGTCAAAAGAATGTCTGGAATTGATTCCAAAGCTGAGAGCCTCCTAAAATTGATCCACTATCAAGGAGCGGCGGAACCTACCTCCCATCGACTTTGATTGATACACATATGGTCCCAGAATAAATGTCTGTTATATAGATCAACGGTGGAGACATAGACATTCGAGTTGCATTGTTGAGTAATTGATCTGCTCTGAACGATTCCTGGATAAAGTGTTGGTCTTGGCAATAAAGTGTAGATGTGGTGGTTGAAGAAACTATATTTGAACCATTGACAGGAGAGATAGATATTTTGAACAACTCTCGAGTTACTCTCCGCACTCGTGGTCGGAGCATTTAACTTGCTTGAGTCACCCTGAGGTTGAAATATTGCAATTCGACTGTTAGGGTACATTGTCGCTATCACAAGTCTAAAAGTTTTTTGGCTGCCAAGCATGACAGTTGATCTTGCGGAATTTTGGGTTTAACATCCCTGGGAACGCAAGACTCAGGACACTAAAACAATCACGTCAATCGCAGAATTTCGTCAAAAGGAGGCACATTGACCATGAGACTCGACGGTACTCCGGCTCCGATGGTACTGTGGTCGCAAAACTATGTTTGTCGAAGCACAGAACAGTATCTACTGATGTCAAGTGGGTGTTCAAGCAGAGATTACTCCGGACTTGAACCGTGGGAGCGAACCGGCTGGAGTAGCATGGGTGACGAGCGTTTAATTCCACGAACGGGAGCGATGACTAAATTGCAGGCGACGGCGTAGAAATCAAAGGGATAGAACGCCTCAAAAATCAAGTGGAATGGGGGAGAAGTGGAAATGCCCACGAAACCGTAAAATAGCGTGATCGACCTTCAATGTGTGGCTCAATTCGGCGGTTGTGACACGCTACTGAGAAGCCGCTGCCCCCGTAAGTCGCCGAGATGCCCGATCCACAGTCTAAATACGGCAATTTGCCCAACTGCATGAATGTATCGTGTGTTTGAATTGATTCAGCTATACTGCAGGTATCTAAAGAACTAAAGAGTCATCCATTGCGAACCGATCGCATCTCAATGTCGGTAATTTGCTTGAAATTCGCTTCAGGGGTTCTGAGCACACCCCACCACACTTGCATCAACCCTGACAGTTGTTAGAAGCTGGCATCCGGATAAAGAAGCACCGAACCTCTGTTTGTTGAAATTTTACTCTGAAGCAAGGTTTAAATCTCACAGACGTGCGGGTATCCATGGCTTCGCAGGGAATGGGCGACACGAAAGGGATGATATAGTATTTTTGTGGTGCTCACTGAATCAAGATTCAACCAGATCCATTGCCACTCCTTTCGATGCGCTGTTCGCTACAGGCTGGACGTCTTTAACTGCTCTGCGATGTAGGCCTCAATCGCTACCAATGCGTCAGTATCTGTCAAGTATCGGAGACAAATATGAACGCACTCTGATGAGCCTTGTTCCCCAGCTTGCTCAGTGCCCTCGTTGCTCGTCGTTGATTGAACCTCTTTCAATGGCAGGAGCATCCGACATACCCTGCTCGGCTCCTCCGCGTTCAAATCCCTATGTCTGGGTCGTGTTGTACAGAATTCGTTAGCTAGCACGTTGCAATCAATTTAATCGACATCCTGCAGTTGCGTCTGCTCTCCGTTCGTGTGATCCAAGCGCCCCGTGTAGTGTAAAAACACGTTGTTGGACGCCATAGCAGGCGGGAACGCGAACAGCGGTGGCGTGAGGATGGTGGTTAACGAAGACAGGCAGCTGCTCTGTTCCGCAAACCCAGCACATGATCAAACAGCCAAAGTCACGAGAATTTACTGGCATCAAAATCGGTCAAAGCGTCAAATCTTCATGGAATTTTCAGAAAGAAAAAAGGGTTGGAGCAGCAATACCAAAATGTGCACATCATCTTTCTGGGCTATCTGGCATTTTTTATTTTGTGAAAAAATATGCTCTCGTCGTCTAGCAGTGACCAAAAAACCCAGCGGCCATCACTTTGTGCCATAATGAGTAGTACAATGTTTGCTGGTTTCAGAATGCAGCTCATTTGTCAGCTATAAGACTGCCAATAATGGTGCGCTTGACCTAATATTCCTATAGCAAATGGGTAATGACACTGAGATTCAATTGAGGCTGAAAGTTTGAGTTGAAACCGATGGGCAGACAGTAAGTTGGCGGCATCAAGGCGTAGGGCAACAGGTCTGTTACACCTGCCACCAGTTCAGAGCTGCCTTTAATTGTCATTTTTTTCTCTCTGAATTCCGTGTGAGCGGGGCATGGGAGCCAGGGTAAGGCTGAAAGGGTCACGGAGGGAGCACAAAAAGCCTATGACAGAATCAAAATATTTGGATCTCAGAGAAGGTTTCAAATGGACGGTGCAATAGGCTCACCCCAGGCAGGATTGATATTGCCAGGTGAAACGACCCGTCGCCTCTATGAAGGATGTGAATGCCTTACGGAATTTTGGGTGGGAGAGCAATGCGGAGAGGTAAAAAAAGGCTAGCTCTGCATGCAGCGTGAATGGTTGGTGCAGGACGAAATCCACTGTTTGGCCTGCCAAAAAAAGTACCTTGCTGACATCTTCTTTAGGCTTTAAACACTGTACCAAGGTAAGTTCCGCAAAGAGCTGTAATATATATATATTCGTAGTTGGAACTCAGTGTCTGTCTACAACTCAAGTAGTTTGTTTCTTATGTCTCATCAACTCAGTGGACTGGGCTGGCTCCCATCTTGATTTCTCCAGCCCTGACACAATATTTCATGCCACACCTCCGTCACATCAGCTTGAGGCGTCTTCAAAATCTTCAAAATTTCTCAGGGCCTGCAGCTAATGAGAATTGGACCTCAGCGTAATAGATGGGTTGTGCAGAAGCCGCACAGGCCGCATCGGACATTACTATTTGCCATCAATGGCAATGCGAAAGGATGTTTGTGTGTGTTGATTTCAGATGACGACGACAACCAGTGTCCAAATCGGGATATCACCACAGAGAAGGAAAGGAAAAGCAAAGCAAGTCCAGATTCATTATAGAAGACACAGAAAAGTGGAGATGAAGATGAAGATTGGACACCAAAGGTGAGGCACATGCAGCGCTATTAGCGAAAGAAGTCACCGAGTACATACAGTAAAGAGTGGGGGCTGGTGGTACCAAGGCGACCCTCAATACTTGCCCGACAAACGAGGGATTCCCAACCTACCGCGAAGAAGTATGACGCGGGCTCCCGGAGCTCCTCCCGCTCCCGCTCCAGAAACATATATCTCGGGTTCCAATTTATGATTGTCGAAGACCGTCCGTCGCGAGAGCAGGCACGTCGACGTCGCCTAGAGCTGCGAGGGGCACGAACCCTCGTCTCGAGCTTGCGGGTATCGGCGCCTCGCTCCTGCCGCGCCACTCCACGCCCATACAGCCGTCATCTCCGAGTCAGCGTCAGCGTACGCCCATTCCAGAGAACGCGGGCGACCCGCACACGCACTCTCAGCGTCGGTCCGGGAGGTGTGCTGAGGGTATTCGGCGCAGTCCTTCTCTCCCGTCGTCCTGACGTACAGCTCGTGTAGATTTTTGACGATCGCGTCTTCCGCGCTGATGTAGGAAAGCGAGAGCGGAGGTGGAGAACATGATGTCGTGTCGCGAGGGCGTCGAGGCGAAAGGGGAGTTGTAGGGACCTCAAGAAGTGGAAGAAGCGGGAGTGGTCGAGCTCGAGAGGATGTAGCACCGTGACGATGAACGGCGTGTGTTCGCTGGGGAGGTGGTCGGCAAAAGAGCCCAAGAATAGCAAGCTAGTGCAGCAGGCATTACACACCGGTTCCTCGAATATCGCCCAAGACCTTCCACCACGATAACATGCGCGTCATGGTATACAGGTGGCCTCCCTCCCCCTGACATACAGCTGGTCTTGAATCTCGAGGCTCGGTCGCCGGCGTTAATATGGGAAGGGAAGAGCTGATCCAGTATATGACACCGCAGTGAAGGGAGGCGGCGAGGGGAGGGAGTTAGATGTCGCGGCACAATGGCGGGGTGGGGTGGGTCGACGAGGATCGAGAGTAGTGTCTGCATTTCGTCACTGTCAGTTAGGATTGAAGGTAAAAAGCAGGGAGGGGCGAGCAGGCGAACTTACAGACATTCAAGGACTAGGTGTCGTGAAGCAGTGCTTGCGTCACAGCCGGCACTCGTTTCCCCGCCTCCCGCTGTACACCACGTCCCGTCTTGACTTAAAGCTCGGTCGTCCGCTCGTGGGACACGTTGACGTGAATTGAGTCGAGAAGAGGACATGTAAGGCCGACGCAAGATGCAAGGTGGAAACAGCGGACACGGGGAGGTCAAGAGAATGCACGTTGGGGAACGGCGTGTCATTGGTCGTCGATATGGAGCGTGACGTGGCGCCTTCACGCGTGGCTCCCACACGATGAGCTGCTTCGTCCGCCGTAGCATGGCGTTATCTGCATCCAATCACGGTCAGAACTGAAGAAACAAGCAAGAATGGGCGGGGTGCGCACTCACGGATGTAAAAGCACCCGGTATCACGCCGTCGTAGCCGCCAGGGACACTCATGAGGCGTAGCGGGGTACAGCTCGTGGTCTGCAGCTCTTCCCGTGACGTCTTGGACGGGGTTAGAGACGATGAGCGCGGTGGCTCAACCAGCAGCGGACGAAGGTCGCGATCGGTATGCATGCGGGCAGCATCGGCGGCGTGCACATCCTGAATCTGCGCAATCTTGCGTCGCGTGGAAAGCTATGCATCGAAGAAGCGGGCCACGATGCACATGATCGCCGCGTTGGGCCGCTGGAGACGAGCCAGCCTTACAGCCAACGGCATCAGTATGGTGCGCAGGGAGGTGAGGGCAAAGGAAGACGCACATATGTCGACAGAGAAGGGCGTGCTGCCGGGGCTGCGATCGCAAGGTATGTGGTCAGCGCTGAGTAGAGAAATCGAGAGGCACACTTACCTCGCGATCCCGCCTCGAGGTTAGGAAAGCCGGTCATCAGCTTGCACCTGGAGGTAGGAGAATACGCCAGGCAGAGTAGCTACAGCGAGCCCCGGTCGAATGCGGTGGGTGGCAGCGCGAGTGTCTGTCTACATGCAGGCCCCCCTGGTGCATGCAGACAAGTCTGTGGATGGTCTCTGCGTGGCGTCGGGATATGCCTAGGGCGGGACAACGAGCTGGATTAGGAGTGGAAAGAGATCACCAAAAAAGATACCAACACAATGTCTTCCTCCACAAACAGCCGTCGACGGAAACGAACTTTGCGCGTGCGATTCTATCCCGAGTGTTGTGGGCGGACGCGTCGCGAAGTGGAGCACGACAAGCTCAAGGAGCTCTCCGGGGAGCGAGGCTGCGAGAGCGGCATTGCGTCGCCAAAGTGGGGGAGAGAGCATGCATGGTCGCTGTGGGCATCGACGTGCATTCTGCCGCATAGCGCCGTTGTTGCGGCGGAGCAGCATTAACTGCATTGACTCTGTGTGCCTGTAGTGTTGGCGCCGCTGGAGGGAGTGGCAGTTGTCAGCGCCACATCTCGGTCCACGGCGAGTCTTATTCGGCAATCAGCTAAAGTGTGATGCGCCATCTAATGGGGTCAACTTCACGTCGGCTTCCATGTATGCAACATCTTTCTACGCCGCAAGTCAATGACAGGCCAGATAAATGTGTGAAATCCAGATTTCCTTTTGCTGACGGTTGATTTATATCATTTTCCTTCCCTGTTGGGCCCAGTATATTATTTTTCGTTGTTTTTCGTGTTTTACCGTAAGGGTGGTCAATTCGACTTGTAGACAAGGTAAAGCGCACTCTTGGGAATAGTAATTGCAGCTGAGTAGTCAAATCATGGACTCGGTATAATCTGGCAATTAAACATGTGGCTCAATCGAATTCCTTGCTTGTCCGATTACCCCTTGTGTTTATTGCAGTAAAAATTCCAGGGTTCTGTCAGGTAAATGAGATGGAGCTCTGGGCACTTGAAAGCCTCATAGCTCTTTTTCATACCCATACTTCGGAATAATGGCAATGTTTTTTCACAAAACATATTCGGGTCAAGCAAAGGCCTAATTTGGACAGGGAAATCTCCAGAAAATCCCAGAAAATACTCTCTAACCAACTCTGTTGAATTTATGTCTTATGAAGGACCTCAACCGGCACTGTCATTGGGCTTCAGGGGCACCAAGAATCCAAAAGGGACGATTTATTTAATACCAGCTGATTGCCGAATAAGAGGAATTGACCCTCCCCTCAGTCACACCGGAAACCCTTAAATTTCGGGTGATCCGAAGTTGGTTCTAACCTGTTACATTTCGGATTAAGAATCAAATTTCCCCGAAACTTAAGGTATCCATTGGCCAGAAATGCTTCGGGGTTGCCATATATATAAGGCAACACCGAAAGATTTCAGCTCACCGAAAATGCAAAGTATCGGATCGAACTGATACCTAATCCGAAATTTACTTCGGCTCAGCCGAAATTTCGTTGATTCCGGTGTGAGTTAGGTCTGACATAGTGACAGATCAATCACTCTTCTAGGCACATGAACTCCTCATGGTCTCTGTGAGTACACTGGTTGCAACTTTACACAATTGCAAAAAGGGCCACACAGGGCGCATGAATATGAGATGCCCCAGCGAGTTCGAAAATTCTAGACTCCACGAAATGTGATCAAAGTATTAAAGGTGTCCCTTTATGATTGATAACAATAACATAACACAAGATGAGCCGCCGCTTCGTTCTGGCAGCCATCGAGTTGACATGTACACCCACCCATAATGGATGACGAATATCAAACTTTAATTGCATTAAAATTGCTAGGCTCTCGAGACAAACTGTAGAAAGTTCAACAAAGCTCAAAAATACCAAAGGAACACCAAATACAACAGCGGCAGGGCCCGTGGGTTTGAACTCAAGCCCAAAGAGATGCCATCATGAACCCAGCTCTTAAAGAACCGTAAATGAGCATGAAAGGGTTGCCGGCCCAAACACACAGAAGAGAAAGAATAAAGTTGCTGCTGCATGAAGGGCATGCCGAGTTTCAGAAGAACGTGGCCGGTGGGACGAACCGATTGATGTTAGGCTGTTTGCCTGTGGAGCTTGTTGAATATTCGAGAGACAACCTTGATGGTATCGGGTCGGGGAAGAGGAGGAACAAAGTCCGAATTTGACCAGGGCAGCCCATATGATCAAAAAAGAGATTGTGATGAATGAAGCCTCGAAGTCGAACCGGTGGGTGTCAAGTGGCGTCACGGGCGAAGACTTCTGGATTAGGTGAGGAACAGTGGCCGAGCGTTGATGGAGATACAGAGATCAGGGAATCTGGGGCCAGCAATGCAGACAGGGATTTGACGGTTGCGAATTTGAGGACCATAGAACTCTATAACCAGCATCCAAAAGCCCCAGAAAATGCAACCCAGAGAGCGCGCAGCAATATTGAACCAATGAGTGTGGGCACGAGAATTGGGGGAATGTTAAGCTCACGAGTGCCGGGGAATCTGTGGTATTTATGCATGGAAATGCTCGGGGGATATAACTGCGGGCTGCTGCGACGTTTGAACCACGAGATCAACATGGGTTAAAATATTTGATCAACCGAAGCGGGTGACTGTGGGTTTGTGCTGTTGTTGAAAGTTATTGCACGGACAGGCTTGACTAGGCCCCCGGTCACTACCTTAGCCGGCGGTCGGCCATAGAGTAAATCAACGCTCCAAAATGGCCCTACCTCCGGCCATTTTATAGAGTAAAACAAGGGTGAAAGCGGCAACGCCGGTCGGGCATAGAGTAAATCGCGCTCCGCGCGAGAATTTTTTTTGAAACATCACTCGTCTGTGGCGCGGCATTGGCCGGTTTTGGGACCGTCGAGAGCCTTCGGGTATCATAATGAGGTATGGTCATATGGTCAAAAACACCCGCAACTACGGCACAACAACGCGTAAATTTTCACTCTCTGCTCCCCGCGTCTGTGATGGCCGGTGTCATCGATCTCGAGCCAGACGTTCTGTTTGATCCTTCTCAATGGATTCGCGCAGGGAGGATATACAAGGACGTCCCCGTCGAAGTTTCTGATGCTTTTGTCAAGTCCCAAACAATGCCTTCTGAGCTGAAGGCGACCTTTCCAAGTCCGACGATACCTGTCACCGAATTTCTCGCACTGAAGCTCCCGGAAATCTTGGACCGCCAAAAAAGAAATTCTCCACCCAGACAACTAATTGGTTTAGCGACGATTCACCGAACTGGAAATTTCATAGAGTAAATCAGTCAAAAATCGGCCGGGAAATCCGACCAGGCTACAAGGTAGTGACCGGGGGCCTGCTTGACTACTGCGGCAAAGTCTGCCTAACGTGAACCCGAGGTCAGCTGAGGATCTCAATGGGGATGGATCGAGGCAGCTCCGTGCAAATTTTTTTTAAAATGGAGCACGAAACCAGAGCAAGACTAAAGGATATCAGATAAATGGAGAAGAGTACAAACATTTACAAAGAATCGCGAAGCATTTCTTAAAGAACGGTTAATTAATCCGAGCTGTCAAAGAACTGGTTCCGAGATCATGTCAGCATGTATGACTGGCACTGCCTCGCCTTCCGCATCTTTGTTGCTACTTTCATCTGCCCCCACACCCTCAGTGTTCCACATCCTCTCGACAGAGTACAATGAACATCCTCGACAACATTCTACCCGTGCTCAGGGTTGCTCGAGCAGCTGCCGCAGGCAATCCTGTTCCAGGACTCGAGGGTGCAATCACCGGTGTTGTCGCACTAGCCGAAATGGTTTCGGTGCGTAAATAGATGTCAGTGAGAACACCAATATTGTCTAAAGACACTCTTGTAGACGATGGAGGGAAACAAGGCTGATCTACCGGAGCTGGACAAAAGGCTCAAGCGATTGACAGATATTGATACAGTGGGATGTAGTGACGATTTGAAACAACGCTTGAACAAGTTGAAAGTGTACGTGGTATGGAGTAGATTTCAGCCTTCAATTAATACATTTCTCTCTATTTCATAGGAATCTCAAGCAAATTACTACCAGACTCACATCACTTGAAGAGAAATCGAAAATCAAACAATTTTTGAAGGGCAAGAAGTATGAGAAGGAGATCCAGGACATCAGGGCTTCCATTGCATCTCACATTCAAGATTTCACAGTAAGATTTCCTTCCTTTTGTGCATTTTATGTCTGTCTAATTTGTTCTGTTTGCAGTTCCATAATAGCATTTCCATCAAGGTTTTGGTGGATCAAATGTCCACAACAGGTATGGAGAATCATTTCCTTGTAAAGTTGCTAGAACTTCTTTACAGTTGATCGGGTGGATACATCTGTCCAAAGAATGGAACCACAAGGTATGGGTTGTCATCCCTCCTTGAGCTACATATAATTTTGTTTCAGTGGAGCAGACTCACAAATTACTCCAAGAAGTAGCACCAGAAGGTAACAATAGTGTCTTCTTTCCAAAGAAAAAAAAACTAATTGGCAATTGTCTAGTCCGGGATGTCAACAAGACTGGTAAATATGAATATTGCTTCTTGTAAACCTTCCGCAGTTCCTCATGTCTGTTTAGTGAAAAGTGACCATATTGAACAGACCCTAGCAAAGATCAAATATGTTTCAGCACGCTACAATGCTCCAAACACAGACAAATGCATGGAGGGTACTCGAGTTGACATTATCAAGGACATTACAGCACACTTGACAGCACCATCTGATCCATCTCAGCGCATAGTGATGCTTAGTGGCTCAGCAGGCACTGGGAAGTCAACAATTGCCAAAACTGTTGCATCTATTCTTGCAGAAGAGAGACACATCCTGGCAGCTTCCTTTTTCTTCTCCCGGAACCATGCAGAGCGTAGGGAAATCAAAGGCCTCCCTCTCACTCTTGCATATCAATTGGCAGACTATAATGCAGACTTCAAGAATATTCTTGTGAAATTCTTGGATGAAGACCATACTGGGATTCTTGATGCAGACCCAAAGCTGCAGTTTCAAAGACTAGTTGTAGATCTACTTGCTCAAATTCCAACTAGTCACAAGCCATGGGTTATCTGTCTGGACGCACTGGATGAATGTGGACAAGATAGGGGGCAGATATTTCTCCGGTGGCTCTCAGACAATATCATGAGGATACCAGCTTATGTTTTCTTTTTTCTGACTGGCCGGCCAGATGTGCCATCTTATCTCAAGCATGATCCCCTGTGCTCATTGATGCATGGAACCATCCTTGATGAGACCAACAAAGACATTGTTGGGAAGGATATCAGAAGATATGTTGAGCAATCATTGGATGGCAGTTCTTGGACACCACGATCTCCTTGGAAGCCTCAGGTGTATGAGGTGGATGAGATTACAAGACATGCAGATGGGCTCTTTGTGTTTGCTGCTACAGCTGTCCGCTACATTTGTCCAGGTTTACCAAGAGTCAATCCACAGAAATCTCTGGACTACCTGCTCAAAGGTATAGCATTGGTGGATTTAGATGAGCTATACTTCCATATTGTCAGTGATGCTATTCCAAACCCATCAGAGATGGATCCTCGTGCTCAAGATTCATACAATGTTTCTATGAGAATCCTCAGCACAATTTTGGAGTTGTTAGAACCAATGAACCCCAAGGGTCTAGCAGTGTTGCTTGACTTGGATGAGGATTCTGTCAGAGAAGCACTTACTCCTCTGAGCGCAGTTATTCAGGCACCAGAGACTGGAGCAGTGCAGATCTTACATCTGTCGTTCAGAGAGTTTATGACATCTCAAAAGTCCAAGCTATATAAGGAGCGTGTGGACCTCTTGTGTGGGACAGAGAAACAGAAGCAGGAATTTGCATCCAAGGTGCTTCAGGCAATGCAGACTGAACTCAAGTTCAATATCTGTGACCTGCCCACATCACACCTGAAGAATGCTAGAATGCCAGGGCTTGGACAGAAACTGAACACCTGTATACCAATGTATATAAGATACTGCTGCTGTTTCTGGGCAGATCATCTAGCAGCAGTGTCAATCAATGCAGAAAATTCAGGAATAGCTAAAAAGTTCCTTGAAACCAAATGTCTTTTCTGGCTGGAAGTCCTAAGCTTATTGGGAATGGTATCCACTGCATCACCAGCTCTATCAAAATTTATAGCATGGAGTAATGTATGAAGAGTGTTTTGATGCTATTAAGGGACTAATTGTTCATTAGGATCCAATGTTAAGACAGTTTGCTGCAGATGTAAAACGATTTATCAGTTTGTTCTGGGCTGCAATCACTCAAAGTACACCACATCTCTATGTGACAGCCTTAGCCTTTGCACCAGTGCAGTCAGAAGTTAGCATAAGATTCCGATCACAGTTTCCAGAACTTCTGTCAATTTCAACAGGACAGATGGAGAAATGGCCAGCAACACTTAGACTTGAAGGCCACACTAATTCAGTCAGATCAGTAGCCTTCTCTCCAGATGGGAAGCATATTGTCTCTGGCTCCAATGACAGGACTGTGCGCTTGTGGGATGCAGAGAGCGGAGCACCACTGGGTGACCCATTAGAAGGCCATACTGGTTTGGTCACGTCAGTAGCCTTCTCTCCAGATGGGAAGCATATTGTCTCTGGCTTCAATGACAGGACTGTGCGCTTGTGGGATGCAGAGAGTGGAGCACCACTGGGTGACCCATTAGAAGGCCACACTGGTTCGGTCACATCAGTAGCCTTCTCTCCAGATGGGAAGCATATCGTGTCTGGCTCCGATGACAGGACTGTGCGCTTGTGGAATGCAGAGGGTGGAGCACCACTGGGTGGCCCATTAGAAGGCCATACTGGTTGGGTCACATCAGTAGCCTTCTCTCCAGATGGGAAGCATAACGTCTCTGGCTCCGATGACCAGACTGTGTGCTTGTGGGATGCAGAGAGTGGAGCACCATTGGGTGACCCATTAGAAGGCCACACTCTTTCGGTCAGATCAGTAGCCTTCTCTCCAGATGGGAAGCATATCGTCTCTGGCTCCAGTGACAGGACTGTGCGCTTGTGGGATGCAGAGAGCGGAGCACCACTGGGTGAGCCATTAGAAGGCCACACTGGTTCGGTCACATCAGTAGCCTTCTCTCCAGATGGGAAGCATATTGTCTCTAGCTCCAATGACAGCACTGTGCGCTTGTGGAATGCAGAGAGTGGAGCACTACTGGGTGACCCATTAGAAGGCCACACCTATTCGGTCACATCAGTAGCCTTCTCTCCAGATGGGAAGCATATCATCTCTGGTTCCGATGACAGGACTGTGCGCTTGTGGGATGCAGAGAGTGGAGTACCACTGGGTGACCCATTAGAAGGCCACACTCGTTTGGTCACATCAGTAGCCTTCTCTCCAGATGGGAAGCATATCGTCTCTGGCTCCAATGACAGGACTGTGCGCTTGTGGGATGCAGAGAGTGGAGCACCACTGGGTGACCCATTAGAAGGCCACACTCGGTCAGTCACATCAGTAGCCTTCTCTCCAGATGGGAAGCATATCATCTCTGGCTCCGATGATGGCACTGTGCACTTGTGGGATGCAGAGAGTGGAGCACCACTGGGTGACCCATTAAAAGGCCCCACTGGTTTGGTCACATCAGTAGCCTTCTCTCCAGATGGGAAGCATATTGTCTCTGGCTCCAAAGACAGAACTGTGCGCTTGTGGGATGCAGAGAGTGGAGCACCAGTGGGTGAGCCATTAAAAGGCCCCACTGGTTTGGTCACATCAGTAGCCTTCTCTCCAGATGGGAAGCATATTGTCTCTAGCTCCAATGACAGCACTGTGCGCTTGTGGAATGCAGAGAGTGGAGCACCACTGGGTGACCCATTAGAAGGCCACACCTATTCGGTCACATCAGTAGCCTTCTCTCCTGATGGGAAGCATATCGTCTCTAGCTCCAAGGACAGGACTGTGCGCTTGTGGGATGCAGAGAGTAGAGCACCACTGGGTGAGCCATTAGAAGGCCACACTGGTTCAGTCACATCAGTAGCTTTCTCTCCAGATGGGAAGCATATCGTCTCTGGCTCCGGTGACAGGACTGTGCGCTTGTGGAATGCAGAGAGTAGAGCACCACTGGGTGACCCATTAGAAGGCCACACTGGTTGGGTCACATCAGTAGCCTTCTCTCCAGATGGGAAGCATATTGTCTCTAGCTCCAATGACAGCACTGTGCGCTTGTGGAATGCAGAGAGTGGAGCACCACTGGGTGAGCCATTAGAAGGCCACACTGGTTTGGTCACATCAGTAGCCTTCTCTCCTGATGGGAAGCATATCGTCTCCGGCTCCTGGGATAGCAATATATGCTCACAGAATGCCTTCCGGGTTGCCCACTCCAACATACCACCTTCTCAATCAGGCTCTACAATCTCCTATTGCAGCAATTCTATCAACGTAAGTTCTAATTTCTTCTATAGGTTCCCAGTGTTTACTCTCTTCTATTTCAGCCTGAACTCCCTTGTGTTTCTCCTTTTTGGACTATTCAGCAAGGCTGGGTCTTGTCTATCACTGGTGAATTGCTCTTCTGGCTGCCTCATGAACACAGAATTGGATTCTGGATGCCTCTTAACAAACTCATAATTGGCAGACAGCAAACTTTGCTTTCATATAATAAATTTGCATATGGTACTGGTTGGGCAAAGTGTTATTTACCACCACCGGCAGAGCACCCTTCATAGGACAGTGTGATAGTGTTTACCTTCCATAGTTTAAATGTCTATAGTTCAGTAGTTGTCAATTGAATTGTCCTTCTTTTCAACACACCTCTGTTGACATTGTTGTACAGTTTTAGGGTGCTCTGTGACCCAGGGACCTTCCTTGACCCAAATGAGGAAACCTCCCATTACTGTAAAATCCTGAAAAACTCAATATAAGTTTAAATACATATATTTGGCTTAGATACATGAGGAATAAACTATCTGCACAAGATTGAGCCTATGAGGCAGTGATTTTCACTCAGCTGTCAGTGGTTTTGATGTGTCCCAAGTTTTAAGATGCAACTCATGCCTCTATGCCACCTTCTACTAGTTTGTCTCTCCGTTCTGTACCACAGAATATGTGGCTGTGCTGTAGCACAGCCAGCAGTGGGTATGGCAAGACACAGAGCCATATCCTAGGCTATACTGTGCAGCAAAGATTGTCCACAGATGCGAGGCATGACCAAGATGAAGGACCAGTCTTTCAGGCGCTCACTCTCACTCAAACTATTACTTTCATATGGCTTCTGTCTCTTCTCAAGGACGACATAATTCTTGTGCAGCCCTACTACATCCTGGCTACAGGAGCACCCCTTGTCCTCCCTGTGAGTATCACTGCCTTTGTAGCCGAATCTACAGGGATCCATATTGATACAATCATTGGCTGTTGGGACATTTTGAAGGAGGACATTTGGGCTTCTCCAACCCTGAGCAAACGAATCAAGACAATGGGTCATTATTCGAGCACCATGGCTGGAGTCAAGGGATCAGTATGGCACATCTACCTTTTTAACTATCTTATCCTCACCCTATTGTACTACAGCATCATTGTCCTTATACCCCCCTCCCATGAATGTACAAATTCCATGTGTAACTGTGTCAGTACTTTGAAGAAAGCTGAATGTTGGCAAGCTGTTGTTGACACCCTCGACAATGGCATCCGACCTGCATGGTCCATCCATTTATACTCTGAAGACTGCCACATGAACTATCAGTATGAGTTCTCTGTGAAACAGGGTGTGAGAACATACTACAGCGGCATACCAAAGTACATACAAGTTGGCAAACACCAATTTGTGGAGCAGAAGCTGGTCGGTATGTGGATAAGTCTTATCCTTGTTGCATGGTGCACCTTTCTTTTTTCTTCTGCCTGTTGGATATTTCGTCATGGTATTGGGAACCAATTGTGCACGCTCAGATGACATGTCACTCTTGGAAGGACAGGTTACTTGATACCTGCTGGGTGGAAGTTTGGCACTCGACTCTCCACAGATGTCAGCACAGGGCCTCGCTGCAGGGATAACTGCTATGTGGGCAACTGGGCAATATAAGGAATAGGCGAAATACAGTCAATTAAGCACTGGAGAGTAGACTAGAATAGTGTAAGGAGTGTAAGTGGCTACTTAGGGTCTATATACTAGTAAAATAAAGGGGTATAGGAGAGTAGGGGTAATTATGGACACCAAGGGGTAGCTGTAAGGGGTGTTGCAAGGGGTGATCAACAAGTAGGGGTTGGATCAGACCAGTGGGAGTTTGATCGTACAAGTAGGGGTGTGGATCCAGGGATCGGTCATACAAAGATTGTGAGGGGTGTAGGAGGCTAAGGATTGTGGTGAGGGGTGACCAGGTTAATAGCAAGGGAAGCTGGGTTAATAGCGAGGGGTGACCAAAGTAATAACCCGGGTTACTAGGCAGAAGTTTGGAAAAGTGAAAATGAGGACAACAGACCACATAGCAGCTCAGACTGTCTCCTGATTCTAGATAATCTTGAGACATTGTGGGAGCCAGTCGAATTCCGAGGCAAAATAGAGCAATTTTTATCACTCCTCACAGGTGTGGATCATTTTGCATTCCTGGTAGGTCTCACCGCTTTGAACTCATGATGATTAGATTGCAATGCGAGGATCAGAGAGGCCTGCTAAAGTGGCATGGAGTCACCCATTTTTGCGAGCTCTCTAGCCCTTGAAACAAGATGCAGCCAGACAAACATTTATAGATATTGCAAACAGACATGATCCAAATAAGGTTGACAAGGTTCTCTCTCTGACAGACAATATGCCCCTCACAATCAGTCTCATAGCTCATTTGGTCGACTCTTTCATTTCAGTTTCCATTAACGTGCGCGCGGGCCCCGAGGGGCCCATGTGGGACAGTGCATACGACATGGAGTAGACTAGCGGCCAGGAGGGGGTCGAGGAGGTAGGTGGGCGTAGGTAGGGGCGCAGTTATGAGGGGTGCTATGAGGATTGGTAATGAGTTAAGCGCGATGGCGGGGAGACAGTAACTAAGTAAGAGTAATTGTATCTAAGTGAAGAAATAATAAGGAACAGGCTACAGGGAGTAGCGCGGGAAGCGACCAGTGTTGCGGACGAAGTCGAGGACGGGCTTCGCATCCTTCTTCGCCGAGAGCAGAAGCTTCAGCGAGAGGTGGGCGGTGCCGAGTCGACGGATCAAGTCGAGTCATTGGCGGCGGTAAGCTGGGCATAGGAGGAGGAAGTGGGGGACAGACTCGGGGGTGTTGCAGAGGGCGCACACGGGGGAGGGGGCGAGGTGGAAGCGGAAGAGGAAGCATTCAGGCCGATGTGCCCCGTGTGCAGCTGGGTGAGAACGCTGCACTGGGGTCGGGTTAGGTTGTCGTACATGTGCGAGACGGCGTTGGAGGGACGTGCGTCGTCGAAGAGGGAGATGTGGGTGAAGCGTGGGGATGTGGACCACTCGGTCAACCAGCGCTCTCGGAACGCGTGCGACCCAGCATCAATGGTGGCCGACTTGCTGAGGGGGAGCGGCTCGTCAAAGAGTCTGATGCGCGAGGAGAGTGGGGAGGAGACGCCCTTGGCCGCCTCCTTCGCGCGCGCGTCGACTGCTTCGTTGCCTGCGATGCCGATGTGCGCCGGTACCCAGTGGAGGTGGATCTTGAAGGATCTGCGGGCGCTGAGTAGGCGGCGGAGAAGAGTATGGAAGGCAAAGACGAGGTATTGGCCCGGTTGCGGTTTGGGTGCGGAGATGGCGACAATGGCAGGTTGGCAGTCCATAAAAATGTTGATGTCAGTGAGTCGGGGCGTCGCCTTGATGATGTCTAGGGCGAGGATTGCGCCTGCGACCTCCGACTTGAAGACAGTGTGCTTGGTCTGGTCTCCAAGATACTTCGTCCGGTGTTCCCCTTCCAGTCCTCCTCTCATCGCTACCGCCGCCGCTCCTACTCCTCCCTCAAAGCCCGACCCGTCTGTGTATACACAGAGTCCTCCCTTCCTCACCACCTCCTCCATCTCCTTTCTGGCTCGGTCCTTCGAGGGTGCAATGCGCGTTGACAGTGATCCGGGTGGCGCAGGGGCTGTGACCCGGTGGGGGTCGATAGTCTCGAAGTTGGATCGGAAGATGGGGAAGGCGGCGAACAGGTGGTGAATGGAGGAGCGGTGGTAGCGCGGGATGTACCTGCAGCGGCATACGATGCGGTGGATGGGGTTGGAGGGTGGTAGGGTGACGAGGCACGTCGCTGCGTTGAAGGCGGCGCGGTTGAGGCGGATGTGCACAGGGAGCAGGTTCGCGTGGAAGTCCAGGACGTCGGTGGCGGTGGTGCGGAGGGCACCAGGATTATTTTGCTCACCTGGTGCTGTATTTTCCCCAGTGCCTTCGCAGCCTAGACCGTCCCAGAGTGCCGCAGGTCGGCGTTCGACCAAACGGGTCTGTACCACACCGGCAGCACATACTCCATGCGCGGCACGACGACGGTTTGGAAGAGCTGGGGCATGTGGGAGTGGGGCAGACCAAATGTTGGGGACGCAATGCAGGAGAGGGTGAGCGTGGCCTTCGTTCCTCGACTCTGCGCAAGCTCGACGTGGCTGCGGAAGGAGAGCTTGTGGTCGAGTACGACCCCAAGTAACTTCGCAGTGGTTGTCACCTCGATCGTGACATCGTCGAAGATGAGGGGGAGGGGACGGTAGTGCTCTGCGTGATGGCGGGGGGGACTAGGTGGACCAGCTGGAATTTGGGGTGGTCAAATCCGAGGCCGGTGCATGCAGATCATGGGCACACTTTACCCACCATGAACACTTTGAGCTTGTCGACATTGAGCTCCAGCGACGACAAGATCTCCAGGCGGCTGGTGTCGTCGATGTAACCCGTGGTGTTGCCGTTGTGATGATGACTGCGCCTCTGCTAGGTGCCGATAGGTGGTGGTGGTAAGGGCAAGTAGAGAGTGTTTGTCCTTGGGGGAGATAATGGTGTCGCTGCGCGAGACTGTGGTAGCAGTAAAATGTGTGTAGTTTATTTAGAGGATTTTGATACGCCCCAGAGAATATCTGGTCGTACGGTTCGCTATTCTGATGTACGGAGGAGAATCCGCCCAAAGTCTAGCCTTCCCTGAATTTTGTAACACGTCCCGTTCTACAATCCTGTCAAGGAGCGGACGACTGTTTAGATGCGATGCGGTTTCCGTTGTTATAAACACTATGGGTCCGTTCTCGGTTCTTTTGTATACAGCTACCCTTGGTCCTCCGACCTCTTCTGGGGTGCTTCGTGCGCTGGGAGGCCCTAAACTTGTTTTCAACAACTCCGCTCCTGTCTGCCGTTCCGTTCTTTCCAAGTCCATTCCCTACTAAATTCTCTACAAATTGTCTTCTTCTTTCCGTTTGCAAGTTCTAACGAGCGGAGTCGGCTTCTTGAGAGCTGCGATGAAGGTTGATACCCGTTCAGTTCGATGTGAGTGGCCGGGGAGTTATACAACTCGAGCTATGACTGGCGTGGTGCTCGAGAATGCTGTTATGTCGAGCGGTCCGTACAGCGGCGGACAATCCAAGGACGGCGGTTCGATGTTCTGCCAGGCGCAGCCCTGGAGACCTTGTTTTCGTAGTTGGCGTACCCTGGTGAGCGGTACTTGCATATCACTTAAGATGCGCTGGTAGTTTTAGATGGGAAAATTAGATGTCTTTATTCGTAGCAGCATCTCGTATTTATAGGAAATCGACCCTCTAGCACTGCCTTCTACATGTTCCTCTTGTCCTTCTCCGATGATAGGGCGTGCTCCCAGGCACGCGTAAAAACCACAGTTTTTATTCATTTTTGAACTATCTTACGGGACTACGTGAGGCTTGGGAACAGAGCGTACACTCACCTCGGAGTGGTAGGCTACGCTGTTGACAGTCGAAAGTCAGCGGGCCACTCGGAATAACGGCTTAACAATGACTCTAACCAAGTCAAAGTTCTGCTAATTAAACCACAACCATTGAGCTCCGGGAAGTAGCTAAACACTACTTCTTTGAGTACTAGAAGCGAACAAGAGGAATTATTGAAGTCTTAGAGTTGGCCGCTGACGCGGAGAACCATATAGAACTATGGAACACAACTGATACTGATAAGTACGAGTCAGCGGGCAACTCTTGCATCCTAACAAATGCATTAGTTCAACCGCGGGAGACGACTACTAACTAAAGATGTGATATGACAGAACATGTCAGAGTCAGCAGGTGATCCTCTTAAAGGGTATATTGACCGATGAGGGTCGCCGGGCAACGTCTGACACATTGATTGATATTATGATTGCTTCGGGGATTCTTTCCCCGGCGACTACTTGATATAAACACTACCTTTTGGAGTGGCCCGCTGACTGCGGTACCACTCCGGGCGACTTGGAATGAGATGAAGGAACTCTTTAAAAAGGACTTAACAGTCGCCCGCTGAGCCAGACAGAGTCAGCGGGAGAGTTTCTGGTTAATCACGAGATGATACAAAAGTGTTACTGTTGCCTAGACAATGAGCACGCCATAGCACACCATGAAGGTGTGGCCGGGAGAACCATGTGGTGTATCTCCGGGAGAAGGACTTTATACCCACGGAAGTAAATACCTCATTTTCTATTGGTTCATAACCTCCCGGGGACCACGTTGGTCTCTGTTCCGAAAGTTTCCTTTTATCTCCTTTCATGCTCCCCAGTTTGTATAAAAAGCCTAGTAAAATACTTGTAACAGTAGTAGACTATCCCCCGGGAAAAGGGCAATATAGTGGACTCAGAGAATTGAACAGACAGAAATCAGTCAGATATCAGAAAGATTCGATATAGTTGGAGAAGCCTATGTGAGCTTGCAGCCGTCAGTTATAAGTGCACCATCATCGCGAGACACATTGCCCGCTGACCGCCGGCTGTTCAACCCTACCCTCCATTGAGAGCGTAGGTTCTAGAGTGGAAGACGCCCCGCTGAATCAGTTCACCCGTCGACGTACCCCGCATTGGTTGAGGTCGGCCGCTGACGCTGAACACTGCTGGTTTCTCGAAGTCAATTACTCCGGGCCACGCACTAGCCTTGTCGAAATCAGAATTGTCGTCCCCTGGTGACTCTGCTATAAGAATTAGCGTTCATCCACACTATTGAAAAGTGAACACATCTTGAAGGGTTTCTTAATCCTACTTCCCCGAACACACACACACGAGTATTGAGATTTGGAGTTTGTGATTGATATTAGATTTTGGATTTGTTGGGTTATAGTGATTCGTTCGCTCCCGCTCACTTATTTGGATCTTTTGATTTCACGGCTGCACCCCAGTGCACCGTTTCACCGACTCATCGCATCCCGTTCCCTAAATTGGGACCGCCACATGCTCCCTTGACTGGTTCCGTCCGTCTTTGTGACTCGAAAGAGGTTCCCGCTCCATTCCTGTGCTGCGCGTGGGAAACCCACTCGACAAATGCATGGCGCTCCAGTTTCCGCTCTCAATTCTTCATTCCTGGAAGCTGTGCGCAAATTCTCCGCTCGCTGAATGCGTGCTCCTTTAGTCGGGAAGGATTTCCACTCTCAGCTCTATGTTCCTGGAGGCTGTGTGTGAGTTTTCCGCTCTTTGGACACATGCTCCTTGTGTCGGGAACGGTTTCCGCTCCTAGTTCCATATTCCAGAACCTATGCGTGAGCTTTCCGTTCCTTAGATCTCATCTTGGTTGGCCGTTCTGCCTTGATCTTGTTCTCCTCGTTCGTTTTGTTGGTACTCTTCCCGACTTGAATGACCTATTCCTTCTTGAAGGCCGCTCCACGAGCTCCATAACCATATCCTACTCGATTTTATTTCGTTCGGTGCCTGGCTCGGCTTTGCCGGCGAGGCGGAGGTGAGCGCGAGGCGGAGGGGAAGCGCGAGGCAGAGGGGAAGGTGTTGTGCTTGTGCGAGCGGGAAAACCAAAAGGGGCGCCCAGAGTCGCAAAGTCGGGTGCAGTGGGAAAACACAGGGCGGCGCGGTGCGAACGGGAAAAGCGTGTTGTAGAAAACAAAAGGCGGCGCGTGTGCGAGCGGGAAAAACGGAAGGGCGCACAGACTGCGTGTTCGCAAAATCGGTGAGCAGCGTTGTATGCCAGTCAATATTTATGCGTGCCATTCCGCTTTCTTTCCTGGGCGTGCATTTAAGTTGGCTAAGTGTTCGCAAAATCGGCAAGCGGCCGCCGCAGTTTGCAGATTCTGCCAATCAATATTTTACGCGTGCCGCTCTGCTTCTTTTCCTGGGCTGTGTTTAGGTTGGCTAATTTGTTATGGTGCGTGCGGGGTCGGAACATTGCTTTCTTGTCTAGCCGATTTATGTTGTGGCGCTTTTCCTGCTGCGTTCGGTCTGTGTGTGTGCCAATGTGTAAGGCGTCGGATCGGAAATGTGCTCTGTCCTTATTTGGCAATGCCGTTTCCGCTTTGTATGTGCCGTTCCAGAGCGATCACAAAGTGATGGCTCACACCGTCAGGATGGTCTAGTAGGTCGTCGGTGAAGATTAAGTACAGGAGTGCGCTCAAGGGGGATCCTTGAGGCAGACCGTTCGGGATGGGGCAGGGAGGGGAGATGTGGTCGTCGAACGCGAGGGTGGTGCGGCGGTTGCTGAGGAAGCTCTGGAGGAGGTTGACTAGTTGGTCGGGGACATGTTTCCGACATAGGAGGTGAATCAGTTGGTCGTGATTGACAGAAGGAAAGGCCTGAGAGATGTCCATAAGGAGTAAGCTCGCTACTTTCCCCACCGTCCAAGTGTCCTTGACTTTCTGTGTCAATTGCAGTAGCGCATCCACCGTGCACCTCCCAGGTCTACCCCCGAACTGGTTCGGCGAGAGCAGGCTGTTCATCTCCGCAAAGCCCGACAGCCAATCCGCCAGCACCGACTCGACCACTTTGCCAAGGCATTCTTCCTCCGTGATGGGGCGATATGCACCGGGGACGGTGTAATCGCTCTTCCCCGGCTTCCGGAGAGTGATCATAATGAAATTTGGTTGACTCTGAGGGCTGCTTCCATGTATTATCCCGCTGGGAGGAGGAGAAAATGTCCTTGATCTCAAACAGATATGACAGAACATCCAACTTGGATTTATCAGGTCCACCGTCCTTGTCAAGTTGTAGACTCAATCCCCATTCAAAAGACCTCCTGAGCCTCCTGTCAATGCTCCCTGATGGTCTTTCAGATCTTGAACTTGTGCACAGCAAACTCCCAATTGATAATATCCTGCAGCACTGATCTGTACCAGTTTGGCCTACAGTGATGAGCACAAGAGGCTGAAAACATTGGTACCTATCAGAGAGTATATTCAGAAAATTTAGCCACCTGGGGATCACCTCATTCGACCTCTTCTCAAACATTTACAGGAATTACTTGAGTTTTTCACAGAATACCAAGGAAATGAAACAAGTTCTAGCATAGTTACTCGAGTATCATCAAACTACTCAAACATATAAAATGGCCTTCAGAATGGATTGCAACAGGGTCATCCAGACCTAGTGAATAGTATTTACTGTGCATGCTATCTAAATAGATTTAGCCAAGTCATGGGGCAAGGAGCTATTTCTTCAATTCAACATATTCATATTGTCCTTCCACACCCATATGACCATTGCCTCCAGGCTTACTTCAGTATTGAGTGTTTCAACTGATGGATATTTTCAATTTCCAATCCAGAAACACTAGCTTCCAATGCCCTGGGACATTTCAAGGAGTTTGATGACCCAGATCTTAAATGTATGGTCTCCAATGATTGCTGAGCTGTTGAGACTAATCTGAGTTCGCATAGGCAACCTCTATAATGCCTTGGCAAGCTATTATCAGGTACAGGGGGATACATCCTCTGCCACGAAATTTTGTGTGGCTGTTATATCTTTAGCACTTTCAACTGGGAACACCAAATGGCATTCACAAGGATTGCAAAATCTTGCATGGGTTAAATGGAACATTGGTGCTTACTCTGCAGCTCAAGTGCATGCACTCGAGGCCCAAAGACTGGCCATAATTTATACAGAGAAGCACAAGCACTCGATATTGAGGCTACTTGTTGCTATATGTTGAGGAACTATACAAAAGCTATGTTTCTCTGCAGTAGGGCAAGAGACCTCTTAGGTCTTTGTGGCATGTCTTATGGGCACACAGACTATAGCATTATGACCACTCAGGCAGTAATCCACCAGCTCAAATCAGAATATGTCGAGGCTCGCAGTATCCAAACTGGAATCCTTGAAAAAACCTCTATACAAGATCCTCAGATTCATTGTCTTGCTTTAATCAATGTCGCTGAAAGTGATGTGATGGTTGGTGCTCTAAAGGATGATGTGTGGAGGAATTGTGACAGAGCCAGAAAAATTTCAGACACTTTGGGCAATGTGTGATGTGATTCTTGCAGATCTCTATCTGATGGAGGGAAATCCATTGGCAGCACAATCTTTTTGCGAAAGGCACCTCAAAAAGATGACTCTAGAATACTCCCAAGTCCAAACTTACTGCCTGGAGCGGCTTGGTGATGCCAGCTGCTGGGGTGGTTTGGATGGGATGTCGAACTGGACAACTGTATTTCTTGTGCATTCTCTTAAAAGAAAGAGAAAGTCGGAATCTACAAGGCTCTCTGATCCTTTGGAGATATCTTCCTTGCACAACATGATGAGCATACAGCTACCAGTTTGTTTACAGTTGCTCTAGAGGGATTTACCCAGATGGATATCCATCGCAGCAGAGCTGAATGCATGCTGCGACTTGGAGACATTTCTATGGGACACAGTGATCCACTCAAGGCAGTAGAGTTTTGGGGGGTGGCATGGCCCCTGTTTGAATGCTCTTTGCAGACTAAACAGGTTCAAGGTATTGATGAAAGGATTGCCAATATCAGCGAAGATCTGCTGGAGCAGCACAGAAACAACTTGGCTTGTCTGGCAGAGCTCCATGTACGAGCTGGGACTGTGGAGGAACTGGAGGATGATCTGTCTGAAATTGAGGGCCTGGACAAGGTGGACATTGGTGATGAGAAAGAGCTTGGTTCGATTGTGGCCTGAGGCTTCCAGGAAATGCATGTTTTTGCTGGTGATTTTCCATGTTGTTATTTATGGTTACTACATGTGTCCCTGTGGTTTGGTCACCTTGCTTTAGCTAGGTCTCCCTACCTGACAATTAATTTCTCCGAAACCTGCAAGGAACAAACAAGACCAAACTTAGGATATCACTGAACCTCGAAACCTTAGCCGAAACCTGCAAGGAACAAACAGATCCAAACAATAGCATATCTCTGATCCTCGAAACTCGAAACCTGCAGGGAACAAATAGAACCAAACATGCCGTAGCACTGAACAAAAAGTGTTTAAAAATTAAAACCTTTGAATTTTGTATTCCGACTGCTCTCGAGGCTCTGCTTTTTAACACTGACTGGTCAACGATGGCACAGCTTGGGCACAGCACCGGGGCGCGGAGCGCCCCCGGTGCACTCTTGTAAAGCAAGGCCCGAGACGGCAGTAGCCGGCCCCTAGTTTGAAATGAATGAGCTTATTAACCTGGTTGCGCAGAAGCCATATGAGCCATCTGATGGTTGTTTTGCTGTGCGCAGCATATGGCTTTTCATCTCAATGGCTCGTGAAACAGTATTCATATTGAGTACACTCAAATACCCAAAGAACATATACTGGTTGTGTCTCTCACCCCTAGCATTTAGCTCTATCGTGGTGGTTCAACTTTTACCCAAACTTCTGGGTTTTGACTGTTTTAACTGAATTGAGGGGGTGGCACCGTAGAAAGGTTATTCTAGAGCGAAATATGAATATTTACCGCCGCATACATCATGATTGAGTGGAAATTTGGTGTGTCATGCAGCCATATGAGCCATTAGCCATCAAGCCGCGCAACCTCTCTATTTATTAGATGAGTTGGGTAACAACCATTCGAGCCATCTGATGGTTGATTTGGCCTGCGCAACTCGTTGGCTGGTGGCTCAAATGGCTTGATACATGACCTCTTTTTTTTGGTGGAATCAAGTCATTTCAAGTAGTATAGACCATGCACAGACATAAGGGCCCGTCAACACTTCCCGCTGACCGACTTTAGTCCCGAGAAAATTGTTTCGGGTTAGTAAGTGTTCTGGTAAGGTGAAAAATAATTCGTCGACGCAAATATTCATTCACAGCTTTCTCTGCACCCATTCTGGTGCAAAAGGTCAAATACAGTGCTTTCTGTTGATAAGCCATTTGAGCCACCAGCCATCGAGTTGCGCGCGCCAAATCAGCCATCAGATGGCTCGAATGGCTGTTGCGCAATTCATCTATTTACCTTCAATTGCCCCCTCTTTCCAAGTCACAAACCTCAAATGATTCGGAGTTTGGACCGATTCTCAATGCCCAGGCGTATAGCTGTCAATTCCATCAGTTGGCCATTCAACTCTGTAGGAATTCTGTTTGGCTACTACATACTGTTATAGTAAGGCTAGTTGCTTATATTTGTGGATACAACTTGGACACGTGGATGGCATGAGGTGTGCTCATCGTATTTTTGCCCGCCCTTCATCGCTCAAACAGGTAGAGAAGAACAAAACAAAAGAGCGATACAGGGCCCTGCCGCGTAGCATACTACTGGGTCATCGAGACGCAGCTGTGGATGGAAAGTACTGAGGGTGCTCAAGGTAGTAGATTTGCGCCGGATTTAAACCCCAGCGTGAACGAAACACGGGTTCGAAGGATCTCTTTTTTTGTGAGGATTCTTTCGTCTCCATCTCCATATCGCCTTGCTGGTGCTGCTCGACTGAAATGTGTACCGCGGTGCTGTGCATGGACTGCACATCAAGTGAGTTCGTACATAATAAAGGCTGCCGAGCCATCGGACAGAATAATAATAAATGACTCACGGCAGGTGTTGAGTGGAGTCCGCCCATATCCATATTCTCTTGCATCTTGTCACGAGAGTTTACCGTATGTCCGCTCCCGGGCCAGCCTCGAGATCAAATGAATTCTCGCCGTACTCACAGCTAACAGCGTGTTGGTATACATCCGTCCGGACACTATTCGATCAGTACGGTCTGCCGTACAGTGGATACGACTCACGCAATGCAAAGACGAATGGAAATTGGTGTTTTGAAGGACCGTGAAGGTGATGAAATCCATAATCTATACCGGTATGTACAGTTAAAATATTAATCAAGGCCGTGGAACATGTAACACCTACAGAGTTGAATGTGCCTGGAATGAGTTTGCGAAAGAATCAGACGTTGACTCAAGAATATATGAGACGCGTACTGAAGGACGCTGTTTCGACGGACTGAATGATCAAATTCGTAATGACTACAGCCAGAGATAGAGTTAACGCTCATGTTTAGGAGGTAATCGAGGGACTAACGATTGTCGGCGTAAGAGCTCGGGCCCCATGCGGCTTTGGACTCCCATGCCCATGTGCGATCGGTCTCGTGTGCCGAAATTTCAGATGCCAGAACCCTGGCACCTGAAGGCATATTCAACCACGGAAGAAGTTCTTGACCAAGTTGGAGGCAGTGGGTTTGCTGGAATTGAGCGCTGATTTATTTCGTCTGGTGTACGAGGACTTATGTTGTAAGATATGGTCCGACTATCAGCTACGCTGCAAGTTCCCCCTTGCGATGACAGTTGCCCCCGACGACGCGTGCAGCACGGGATCGGCGCGCTGAAGCTGGTGGACAAGGTTCTTCGTGCGCCGCTGGGGATGAAGCCTTTGGATCCTTCCGGCCTTCAACACCGCCCTGTTTACGACAAGACTCCACCGACGCTGCTATTGCAAAGGGTCTGAATTACCGCCAATAGTTGGAAAGTGGTGTTCAATTATATATTGGGAGCCTGAGATCTACAATAAAGGTGCGGTTGAGCGAATCCAGTGCGGAGGCAACGAGGGGTGACTCTAATGTCATTAATACATTACAATGTGGGCGGATATGTCTGCTACAACAGTACTGTGCGTCCAATTTCCCTAATACATGTAAGCGAGATCTGCAACCCATCAACACCGCCACAATCTAATCTCCGCTTTCCCACGCCGCCCATCTTGTTCTTCGCCAGATGGGGAGAAGGAGGAGGAGCTGTTGAGGGGGATGCTGGAAGGGGTGGGGGTGCTGATTTATAAGACGTTGGTGGTGGTGCTGCCGCGGGACAGAACCTCAGGTGCGTGTCCGTGCACGCATATCTTCCCCGCTCATTCCTTTACCTATCCCTCCTGGCTTCAGCGCCCACACGGAGATGACTTAGGACTCATCCACGCACTGCGAATCTCGTTAGCAACAAGTGCAAGTGCGAAGCGGGGAGAAGGGCTTACCTGGGCTCGAGATACTCAGGCTGGTGCGCTGGTACGTACTTCTGCACTACTCTCAATGACCTACGCCTGATCCACCCGGCACTCCCCTCATTCCCTCCATCCAATCCGACCCTCCACCCGCTCCCCGAGCCCGAGCCCGAGCTCGCCTGCACGCGGCGTAACCGATCCTGTACCAAAACCATTAGCTAGACCAATAAATTCTAAAAAATCCCTTACCTCCGTCCGAGCAACGCCCAAGTAGACCCGCAACACACGCCGGAAAGGAAAATAGAAGGTCAGAAGTGTACGATATCGAGTCTACCCGGACAACACGTACCCGCACGCTGCAAACCCGCGCGATGAGCCATCCGACTCGCGCACATCGAAGCAGATCTATAAAGTCAAGTTAGTGCGCAATAGCCAACACACTCAATCAACACGCACACTAGAACCCCGGGTAGCGTCTCCGTGAGCTCCGCGCGACTGATTCACGCGCTGCTGATCATGCCCATGACTCACTCGCACACGATCTATAAATTCAAGTTAGCGCGCAAGTCTCCAATACAGCAAAGCCTGCACACCTTACGCCCTGAGCTCTCGAAGCTCTCGAAGCTCTGTCTAACCGAAAAATCACATCTATTGCAACGAAACAATGTTAGCGGCGCGATCCCAGTACGTAGATCCACAACTTACTTCGTATTTTCGCATTTAGGTCTCGCTATGGTACATGGGGGTGAAGAAATGGGTTAGTACGAGTACGAGTCTGTAAGATAAAAAGAAATACAGACCTCGCAGTCTATCCCTTCATGAGATGAGGAAATAAAGCGAGGGGACTCACCGTGTGCAAGTTAGAGTCAGATTGCGCAACCCTGTGTGCCACTGCATTGGTCAGTATGTAAGTGAAGTAAATATATCGGAGGATGAACGCACCTCTGTATAGTCCCAAGACTTGAACTTG
Source organism: Mycena leptocephala (assembly GCA_029378395.1). Classification (NCBI taxonomy): domain Eukaryota; kingdom Fungi; phylum Basidiomycota; class Agaricomycetes; order Agaricales; family Mycenaceae; genus Mycena; species Mycena leptocephala. The sequence goes on from JARJLF010000896.1 coordinate 55,270, forward strand.
GAGGTCAAGTCGACCCGAAGCAAATATATCAGAGAAGTAACACACCTCCACGCAGTCAAACATAATTTCGGCATCCGGAGCACAGTTGGAAGTGAAACTGGACTTTGGTCAATGAAATGAATGGTTAACGATAAAAAAGAGTATACCTTAACACGCTCAAGCATAGTTTTGGTATTTACAGCACGGTACCAAGGTTGGCGGGTCAAGATCTGAAGTCAAGTCAGTTTAGGTTAACCTGGATCATGAAATGAACGCGCCTACGAGTATACAAGATCTGGTGAATGAAATTGGTCAGTAATATGTAGAATCGGTCAGCTCAACGACAGTAAAGTAAATGTAGAGTCTAGATGAACGATAGACTGGCAACATACCTTACATTAACATAGCTGTTTCCGATTCCCACTGCATTTCCATGTGATTTGGTGCATTGGCGGCTCTCTCAACACCGAACTCCGATGGATTTCAGTGGATTCCAGCGTGAATCGTCGGAATCCAGTGGTTCCCCAGGCAGAAGGACTGTTGATTTCTTCATGAACTGAATCAAATTGAATGTATACGCAAATATTACCTGTCAGGACCTTCTTGAACTAGATTTGTCATATTTGAACATGTAGTTCTGTCGGCGCTATAACTCGTAAATGACCGCTCAGATCCAATAATGTGATAAAACATGAAACGATCATCGTGGGCTACAGTGTAGTGAGGTCTGAAAGGTCGCTTTATTAGATCAAGGCTTCCGAGTAGCCTATCTTCACAAGTTGGATTCCAGCCGTCAACTAACTTTGCCCAGATGAAACTCAACTTCGGTTTCCTTCCCTGGTCATACTTGATGATATTTGTATCAGGATTTTGCAGTAATTTGAGATACATTTGTGTTGTAATCGCCTGTCGTCGCTGCCTCTGTGATGCCATGATGGCGTATTTTCCTTATCGGGCAGGGTCACCTGAAACACATCCAGCAGTGTGCGATGGAATCCAGCAGTATATGTTGGAGTCCAATAGATGTAGACACGAAAGGAGTCGGGTGATCTCCGGTGGGGATTGGTGGAATCCTGTCAATCCTAGTGGTAGTACTGGTATACCACACACAACACTGCCCATCAGCGTCCGTCAACAGCCGCCGGTAATAGGTGGTGGCCATCGGTGGCTGCCAGTGACTTTGCTAGTTAAGGGCATATTCACTGCGTTCAGGGGGGCCGTGGGCAGAGCCTCTGCCTACCTTCGGAGGCAGACCTGGGCGTAGGCAGACTATGCCTGCCTCTGCCAATGACTAGTTCTGTCTCCAGCAGTCGCATGCAGCTCAGGAAACTCACAAAACATGTATATAAGTTGTGCAGCATGAGTAGTAAGAGTTGCTTCCGGCAAGTTGACATCCGTCAGCCGAGCGAGAGCTGAACATCACCTTCAATTTTTGACTCTACCTGCTGAAATGCCACCGATAATTGTACTGTACAGTAGGAACGAAAATGATTTAAGCATACCCACCACAAACCCACCAGCGCTGTGAATTCGCCAGTGCAGATGGCCGTGAAGCCTCGGTAATCAAGAATTCTGATGTGCGCCTAAAATAATACAGTGATTACAAGCAGGCTCCAGAATGTAGGAAAGTCGATGGTGGAAGGAGCTGGTCGTGTCTGGCATTTTTTGTTGTGGCAGGTAGGCACAAGGAGGCAGGGTCTGCCCACGCAACGGAGGACCGGGTCAGCTAAGGGAGGCAGACCTGTGCCGTTGTGATGGCGGCACGGTTTCGGCACGTCGGCACAGGGCCGGTCTACGGGCTGCCTGAACGCAGTGATTACTCGCACCAGGCAAGCTGTCGATTCTTGTCGGTTGCTGTTACGGTTCCTTTCCTTCCAATCAAAAGTTTTATGCCCAGTTCTTCCACGTTCCTATTGTTTATCCTCCCACTTGAGTCGTATTTGAACTGTACATATATCCAACTTCTATGCGAATGCCTTGTGCCATTCTTCTGTCTGGGCGAGTCGACGGGAGAGGGGTATATACCAAGGGCGGCACCTGCATACAGAATGCCCAGCATATTCCCCTCACAGGCGGCACATTGAGTGAATGTGCCGCACGTGAAACGCGAGAGCAGGATGGGCGTCGGAGATGAATTCTAGAACGGGAACCTTCCATTAATCAAACGTTATGGCTCCTCGTGGAGGAGGAAGAGGTTTTACTGACGCGGTCCCACAATCGGAACGGCCAGTTTACTACGTGGTAGGTGCATTTCCATGACAGCCTCAGCAATAGCTGTGCTGTACGTATATCCAACTTCCATGCGAATGCCGAAATTAGTTTATGATTTATCAGAGCTCACTCGGCCACTGAAGACACTGCAAATTGTCTGCGATCAAATTTCCTTCTGATAAAAACAGATTTGACTTACGTTTCAAGTTCAACCGAAGTGGTGGGGCCAAGGTGGGGCACGAAGCGCGCCGCGCTCTCGTACAATATCACTATCACTATAATAATATTTTAAGCGCTCTATATTTGTGTCCGTCATCAAGTGACTGGCTTTACAGCATCCAGGCATTCATTCAAGCGCTCAACAGCTATATCCCTTCCTCCTTTGTACTCATGGCCGAAGTGATTGGTGTGGTGGCCGCCGCCCTTCAATTCCTCGCAGTTTTACAAGCAGGCATCGGTATCGGTGTCGACGCTCGCAATGCAGTGAAAGAACAGCAGGATCTCCTCCGCGAAGTCAGAAGCCTGGAGCCACTCCTGAAACAGCTCCAAGACCGTTTACTAGCCAATCTGTCCGTCGATGGCATACAGCAACTTGAGCAGCCTTTGGTGCAGTTCGAGCAGACGCTGAAGCATATTGTACTCAAACTGGAATCTGCCAACAAACCTGGGATGGAAGTCGCCAAAGCAGTGAGGTGGACATTGTGGAATAAGAAGGAGGTCCAGCAGGCCGTCGAAGAGATGGAGCGCTTCAAGACCCTGCTCAACAACTGGCTGACGCTGGACATCTGGTATGTGGGCTGTCAAATTCCATTCGGCAGCGTGGTCAATAAATCCCCAGGGACCGCACCCTGCAGCAGCAGAAACACCATAATCGTGGGTGGACTGTGGATTTCCTTGACCTGCAGACTGACCCTGCATGTACCTAGAACTACTCAAGACCATAGGTGATGCTAGCGAACAGCACCACGAAGTGCATGGCAGTGCGTTGCCGGCCCACTACACTTAATGACAGTGCAAATATTGATACTCGAGATTAGGTATTCAGAGCTCAGTCGATCACGCCGCACGGTCGCAACAGCAATTTGCTAATCGTAGGTGCATCGAAGACGTTGTGAATTGGTGCATTGACATCCTAGCAGGTATTGAACACGAACGTGCAGCGGAAGAGCGCGTTAAGATTATTGACTGGCTCTCACCACTGAATTTCTTTCCGCGACATGAAGATATATTTGGAGTCCGACAGGAAGGAACTGGCACGTGGCTATTCGAAGATGTCCGATTTAAAGATTGGATGTCAGACACCGGAGGAGTTTTGTGGTGCTACGGAATACGTGCGTGGCTCCATGTCTTACTTCGTGTGTTCACTACTGAAGAAAAACCCAACAGCTGGAGCTGGGAAAACTGTACTCTCGTGCGTCCGTTACTCCGACGTCTGATGTTTACTCAACTCATAGAAGGTCAATCGTTGTGAACTATCTTCGAACCCGATTCACAGGTGGGAATATCGGGGTTGCATGTGCATACCTAAACCACAAAGAGATCGACTCACAGTCCCCTCCAAATATTCTCGCGGGACTCTGGAGGCAGATTATATTTAGAAAACCCATCTTATCAGGGTCTGCTGCGCATCAACTCTACCTGAAGCATCACGAACAACGTACTAACCCCTCGGTGGATGAGGTGTACACCGTACTTCGCTCTGCAGTGGAGGAATTCTCTAACGTCTACATCATTATTGATGCTCTAGACGAGTACCCAGAGCGTCAGCGGCATATCTTGCTCAAATATCTGGCCACGATTGGACCAGAAATCAATGTGTTATTGAGTTCCCGACCCCATATCACGTCCGACACTTTTTTTCCGAGCATGCAAACTCTCGAGATCCGTGCAACGGAGGACGATGTCCGCCGATATATCAATGCTCAGATTGAAGCATCGTCTCGCTTGTCGAAACATGTCCAATCCTGCCCGGCGCTTCGCCAAGAAATAGAGAAAAAAATCATCAGCAATGTTGCTGGAATGTACGTCTTTGAAAGTTCGTTGCGGAATGATATTGAATGCCATGTGCAGGTTTTTGCTTGGCAAACTCCACGCCGACTCTCTTACTACAAAGAATACGATCAAAGCTGTCCGCGATGCTCTCAAAAATCTACCGAAGGATTTAGAGCACACGTACAGTGAAGCCTTGGAGCGGATTGAATCCCAGAGTGAAGACGACAGAAACATTGCGCGTCTAGCTCTGATCTGGGTAGCAAATTCCAAGAGACTGTTATCTGTTGCAGAGCTGCAGGAAGCAATTGCGATTGAACCAGATTCCAAGTCACTTGAGCCCAATGGTATTCTGGACATCACCCTCATCATATCTGCCTGTGCTGGCTTAATCATTGTCGACCAACCCAATCGTCTTGTTCGACTCATCCATTACACCGCGCAGGTTTTCTTGGACCACATCCAACCGAGTAAATTTTCACTGGCCCATACAGAAATCACTCACCGATGTCTCACATATTTACTCTTCGAAACATTCCAGCATTTACTGGTCTCTGAGGTGGATATAAGTGCATTACTGAAGGCACACGCACTCCTAGACTATGCTCTCCGATACTGCCTTATCCATGCTTCTGGTCAGCCTGAACTCCGTTTCCAAAATACAATTTTAGAATTTTTTGCGCAAGTCTCCAGATGGCGCCGTTTATGGAAAAAGGCTGGCTTTGTCAGGCATACGGATCGGGATACACCATGGGACTATCCAGATTGGCCAACATCCCCAACAAACTTCTGGTTGGCACTGTTATTCAACCTTAAGGAGATAGCAAAAAATCTCCTAGTACATGCTGAGCCCATAGACAACAAGGAAAAGCAAGACTCACTGGTTGTCACTTCATATTATGGCTACTTGGACCTGGTCAAACTCCTCATTGATAAGGGCGCAAACGTCAATGTGCAGGGTGGATCCCACAGGAACGCGCTGCAGGCAGCGTCATATAGCGGGCATGAGTCGATGGTCTGCCTGCTCATTGAGAAGGGTGCTGAGGTCAATGCACATGGCAGATCCTACAGGCTGAAGTCACCATTCTATGGCAAGTTGTGCGCCATAAGATTCCAACTGTGCATCGATGGCGAGGCCATTGAGGTCAATGCACAGGGCAGGGATCATGGGAACGCACTGCAGGCAGCGTTGTATGGTGGTCACGAGTCGATAGCCTGCCTGCTCATCGAGAAGGGTGCCGAGATCAATGTGCAGAGCTGGCACTACGCGAACGCACTGCAGGTGGCATCGGATATAGGGTACGAGTCAACGGTCCGCCTGCTCATCAAGAAGGGTGCTGAGGTCAATGCGCAGGGAGGGTATTACGGGAACGCATTGCAGACAGCATCGCATGGCGGGTACGAGTCGACGGTCCGCTTGCTCATTGAGAAGGGTGCCGAGGTCAATGCACAGGGAGGGTATTACGGGAACGCACTGCAGGCAGCGTCACATGGCGGGTACAAGTCAACAGTCCGCCTGCTCATTGAGAAGGGTGCCAAGGTCATTGCGCAGGGAGGGTATTATGCGAATGCACTGCCGGTAGCATTGCGTGGCGGGTACGAGTCAACAGTCTGCCTGCTCATTGAGAAGGGTGCTGAGGTCAATGCACAGGGAGGGTATTATGGGAACGCACTGCAGGCAGCATCGCATGGCGGGTACGAGTCAACAGTCCGCCTGCTCATTGAGAAGGGTGCCAAGGTCAATGCACAGGGAGGGTATTACGGGAACGCACTGCAGGCAGCATCACATGGGGGGCACAAGTCAACAGTCTGCCTGCTCATTGAGAAGGGTGCTGAGGTCAATGCGCAGGGAGGGTATTATGCGAATGCACTGCAGGCAGCATCACAAGGCGGGTACGAGTCAACAGTCTGCTCATTGAGAAGGGCGCCAAGGTCAATGCACAGGGAGGGTATTACGGGAATGCACTGCAGGCAGCATCACATGGCAGGCACAAGTCAACAGCCTGCCTGCTCATTGAGAAGGGTACAAAGGTCAATGCGCAGGGAAGGTATTGCGGGAACGCACCACAGGTAGCATTGCGTGGCGGGTACGAGTCAACAGTCCGCCTGCTCATTGAGAAGGGTGCCGATGTCAATGCACAGGGAGGGTATTACGGGAATGCACTGCAGGCAGCATCACATGGCGGGTACGAGTCAGCCATCTGCCTGCTCATTGAGAAGGGTGCCAAGGTCAATGCGCAGGGTGGGTATTACAAGAATGCACTGCAGGCAGCGTCACGTGGCGGGTGCGAGTCGACAGTCTGCCTGCTCATTGAGAAGGGTGCTGAGGTCAATGCACAGGGCGGGTACTTTGGGAATGCACTGCAGGCAGCATCGCACGGCGGGCACAAGTTTTCAGTCTGCCTGCTCAGCGAGAAGGGTGCTGAGGTAAATGTGCAGGGTGGGCGCTACGGGAATGCACTGCAGGCGGCGTTGTATGGCCATCACAAATTGATAGTCCACCTGGTCATTGAGAAGGGCGGAGTCAATTCGCAGGGCGGGTTCTACTGGAATACTGTGAGAATCCATTATTGGAAAGTTATTTTTATTTTATTTTTTATTTTTCTATTTGTTTTATTCCTGTTGTGCCTAAGGCATAAATACAAACTCTGTAGGTAATTTCATGCTACTATATGTAAAAATGTTCTAGTTGTACTGGGGTGTGATTAGGCTCAAGACTTGCAAGGGCAGCAAAGGCAAGTGCAAAGCGGAAATTCCGCAGGGTATGTTTGGGCCGAAGCCTCTATAAAATACAAGCGGCCGCCGGGTCCTCTTGCTTTGGATATTGATTGGGTGTTGAGGGTTGAGCCATTTATTTTGTCCATTTTGTCAACCTGATTCAATCATTTTACTGGTGCGAAGCCACATTCCTCATGACGCGAGTGTAATTTGAAGGCAAAGCTCAGGCAATGCGGTAACGGCTGATTGCGGCATGTGCCCCGAATTAGACCCGAAGTCGTGGCCCGCTGGGAGCTGACTTGGCGGCGCTCCCTCACAATCACTCACGATCACTTCTTCTTCAAATATGCTTCGGTCATGGACTCATCTTTCCCTTTTTGCACAGGTTAGCCGCTCGTCTCCTTCTTTATAAAATTATGTGCTCTGTCCGTCCGAAGCCTTTTTAGTCTCCGCCATCATCGTTGATCTCTACTGAACAATTTTCTCAATGTCAGACAGCCCGCTGGATCGGCACATTGGAAATCCGCTATTTTCCTTTTCTCATAGGAGCCAATTAGAGTTTTTTGCAGTTGCCTTTGAATTTAGTTGAGTTGTCCTGAATTTATCTGGGTTACAGACTTCCACTGGCGAGTCGCCTTCGCTAATAAAGAAGTCAACGGTGACTTTACGGCGGGTCCCGGGGAGTGAATCCGAGGAGCGGAGATTTGCGGAGCTTGAACAGCTTCAGACGGACAGACAAACACAATTTTACAGAGAGGGTGATGGGAAAGGATGAACTCATGCCCGGAGTGTATTCGAAGCAGAAGTGATGGCGGGTGATTGTATGGCGGGCAGTACGAGTCTATGCAGGGCAGTATAATAGGCCGAGAAAGGCACCTGTAGTCTACGTTAACGATAGTGAAACGAAGCTCAACGCTGAGTATTCTCAAGTCAATGTCCTTCTGGTCGAGATCACGACAACCCAGCCTGGACGGAGAAAGGTCATTTACCCGGACAAGATAATGGTCAGAAACGCACCTCCGCCGTGAAAATATATCAGAACGGGAAAGTTAGGGCTTTCATCCGTAGTATGTGTCGGAGAAATAACTCGGACGCAGATCTCGCCATCTTCGACCACAATTATGTGATTCTGCCACCATATATTTGGAGTCTAAGACCTAAACTGAGTTTTTTTGCGGTTGGAGTATGAAAAAGGTGTATACTGGGGGAAGTGCGGCCGGCGGTGAAGCTCCAATTTCTTGGCAGGTCCAATATGTACTTTGTCGCAGGCCCGGCACAAGATCCGCGGTGATTGGACCAACAAACAGTCCAAGTATGTCTGGGGAAGCTCGGCGTCCCGCCGGACAGATGAGAATAATGGAACATCGAAAGGTGGAAACGAGAGGTGTAGGCGCTGTAGGCAAGCTGCAGGCGCGGGGGCCTATTACTTTCCTACAATTAAATACATCTTCTAGCACAAGAAAATCATCGAACAAAATCTCAACTAGTTATATGTCGGAATCGTCCCAAGATGGATCCCAACGATGAACACCCCGCCCTAGTGGCGATGAAAATAAAACTGGATGGTGCCAGCCTCCAGGTCTGCTGTAGCGAATTGAGTGAGCTTGGAAGAGTTTTAGTTCGTCTGGTGTACGAGTATCGCGTTCCAGACGTTGCAAAAATCAGAACCAAACAAAAACTTTGAGTTTGGAAAACTTGTTTTTGTCAAATCTCAGAATGTCCCTATATTACATCTGTACATAGTTTATGAGTGCAGGACACTGGTTGAGTGTTTTGAATTTTTCAGTGGAAAAATTGGTGAAAAATGTCCATTATTTTTCACACTTTTTTCACTGAAAAAGCAAGTGAAAAACTTAAAATATTTACAGCACTTTTTGGTTTGTTTCAAAATTTTCACCTTGAAAACAAAAAAAGTGGTGAAAACATTATAAGTTTTTCACTTATGTTTTCAGTGAAAAAAGTGTAAAAAATAATGGACATTTTTCACCAATTTATTCACTGAAAAACTTGAAATGTTCAACCAGTGGGATACCCAATCTCACATGAATAGGACTATATCTAGTCTGTTGTTAACCGCGCCACCGTGTTTGGTGGCCGCGTTATTATATAATCGTCGGAGTTTGAAACTTTGCCATGCCTATTTAGCACCTCCAGGACCCCCATCCTCAAACTTTGAGAGAGAAGGATATTTAAATCCATGTCTCACCCCAAATGTGTCTTCAAAATTTTATTTTTCAACTTCCATTCTCGCGGAATAGAAAGAGCAGATTATGTCAGGATTTGTCATCTGTTGAGCCATCAAAGTTCGAACTCCTGGTTCTTCGACTCTGCCGCCACGAGTTGGATGAGAATGTTGCTCAATTTATGCTAATAAATACTAATTTGACTTCATATTTGTGAAAAACTTGTTCTGGAATGCATACCAGCATCCGAATTGTTTTTGTGATTTGTAATAACGCGCCCAGCGATCAACGCATCAACCTTTTCGACAGACTACAACATGCGAGGTACGAGCACCATATTGTTGTAGCGTCTGTTTATAAGAGACTAGACTATATCTTAGCAGAACACATGCAGAACACAACTCCGGGATGTCGAGCCGCCTGTGTTCGGGCCGCCCGTGTTCCGCCACCTCCTGACTTGTCGAACTCAAAACAGTCCCATCTTTTTGCTGTGTGGGTCATGCAGAGGTGTTTCTATGTCGTGTTCCAGACATTGCAAAACCAAAACAAAACAAAACCTTTGAGTTTGGGAAAAAAAAAAATTCAGATCTCAGAATATCCCTATATTACATCTGTACATACTATGTACATGTAGTATGCCCCTTCCCAAAGGACCAGGGCTAAATCTGCGCAGAACATGTGTGGAACAGCAATTGATGATAGTATTGATGCGATCAATTGAAGCCGAAGCTGTGCCGAGAGTTCCTACCCTCAGTTGACCTCCAGGTAATTTGGACTTTTTTTCTGTAATGCCCGGCTCGCAGAAACATCTCCCTGTGAGCGTGGAAAAAGGTTCAATGGAGAGTCTCATAATATCAATGGCGTACTAGCGAGGTTGAATATTGTGGGGGCGTCGGGCGTCTTGCAATTGCGTTCATTGGCGAACAATCTAACTAGAATGTTGCAAAGTACTACGCCTAGTGAGGTTTCTAACAGTACAAGGAATCGGAGATCGCGTAGACCATTTCTCGTCTTGTAGAAGACTTTGCAATCATGTTGGAGGCAGAGCGGGGTTCGATTCCCCGCGTCCGAATAGTTGTCGTAGAGCCTCATATTTTTTTTCTGTCGTTCAGCACTGTGTCAGGGGATCCAAGCGAAGTCGGGTAGATTTCGATCCAACGCCTCCGACCAAGAGGGTTCGTGAATTTTTGGCTCGTCCGGAAACCTGTTCAGACTAATATGTATACTTGAGCTTGGCCGTCGAGTTCAATCGTTTCGGGTATCTCGGGCGTCCACCCCATAGTTTGACGGGGAATGCTAACCTAGTGAACTTCGTAGAGTAGAGGCAAAAGAATCGGATATGGTGCAGGGTACACCGGTCTCGTATTATGAACCAGTGAAAGCATAGTTCCTGGAAGCCACCGGAGTTCGACTCCTCGTGTTTGAATCTTCGATCTCTGTTCCCTTTTTTTTGGCGTCAGCCTGGGCCTGCGTGTTCAAATCCCACGGTACCACGATGGAACCATCTTCTGGGTTGGCTATTTCGCAGTCGGGCAACGAGAGTGATTCCGGTTGGGTGTTCCAGAAACTTGCTAGGCTAATGAACATCGTTGGGGTGAAGACAGTCGGACATGGTGTATGGCACACGGCTTTCCAACATACATTTGAATAGGGCGATTGCTGGAGGCAGACCGGGGTTCGACTCCCCGTGTCCGAATTTTCGATCCCTCGTCCTTTTTTTTTTTCGCCCGGCCGCCTAGCTTGAGTCAAGGCCTGCATGTTAAAATCCCAAAGTACAACGCAATCGTGATGTTTTCACATGCAAATTTCTGCTGAATCCGGTTCGGGTGTTCCAGAAAAAATACTTACACGATGCCTTTCGTAAGGCTGAAAGGAATCCGACATGGTGTATGGTACACCGCCTCCATTTCTACGGCGTGTACTTCTGGCAGAGGGTATCCAGGGTTAGCTCCTCATGTCCGAATAGCACAATGATATTCCTTTTTGTAATTCCAGGCCCGCAGCTTGTGAACGAAAAAGGTTCAATGGGGAGTCCTATAATACCCATGGCGTACTAGTGAGGTTGAATCTTTACGGGCATCTTCCCCTGGGCATGTTGCACACTCTCAATATTTTCCAGTGTCTGAGCCGCATCGACTTTGCAAGAAATTGATCATGGGATCCTAATGAACTTCTTAGGGGTGAAAGCAGTCGGACATGGTGTATGGTACACGGCCTCCCAACATACTGTGATATGCAAAAGTATTCTGGAGTTTTTTTTTCGTGATGCCCGGCTCGCAGAAATATCCCCCTTTCGAACGCGGAAAAAGGTTCAATGGGGAGTCTCATAATATCAATAGGGTCGTTCACAGTAGCCTTTTTCGCTCCCCTTTTCGCTCCCTTTTTCCCCCCCTTTTTTGTATTCCTGATGTCCAGGAAGCTATGGAGACCTAACGTGACATACATACCTTGACAGACCTACGCACATCTACACACCGCTACACAGAGCTATATGGAGCTACACAGAGATTGTGTAGGCCTCTAGACAGATGTGGTCTGCCCAGCTTTGCATAGGGACCTTCACAGAGGATAAGTCTAGGAAGGCCTTGAACGCAGTGATTGTTTATACTACAGATGAATCACGGGCTGGGGGATTCAGGAATATGAGCCTCTTTATAGAATTGACGTTTCTCTTGTTGTTGAACTTGAGTCCTGGCGCAAATTCAACCGCGATTGTACGTCGGTTGAACTGCTATCAGACTTTAGTTATCTTCTCTGTTGGAGCGTGAGTTAATGGGGGAAAAACCAAAGCTCCACCTTAGAAGGCTCCCATCGCACTGTTGCGACTCAAAACGCCCCGTCTGGCACGTGATGGCGTAGGTGTCAGACTGAATTTTGAAACTCCGCTCATCTCCTCCCAGTCCTTCTTGTCTGGACTTCAAGTTGGAGGTTCTCCGTCCGTGGGACCGCTGTGCCTTGTCTCTCCGTGTTCTCACCGGAACTCGACAGGATCAGGCTGGGATGAATCCACGCCCATACTGACACCAAAGCGCCGAATGTCTCGATTCTCGAATGCGAGGCTGTCACCGACTCGGATTCTGATTCGTTCTTTCAACCTGGATATACAGGAAATACTAATAAACCACCACCGAACGCCGAATAGCCATTCACTGAATCACGCCTTCGCCGTTGCCTAGGCATAGTCCCGCCGTATTGGCATTCCCAAACGCTGCCGCCAGTACGCAACAGAAACTGTTTCATGCACATATTCGCGGCTCTACCGACCCGCCCAAATTATCGTGGCGGGGATCCTCAGCTCAATATCCATGCCCACTGGCAGCAAGACATCATTCTCGTCGCGTAGACCGTATCTTGGACGCGTTTGCGAAGGCGCAGTGGCACTATTGCCCCCCAAGTGACTGCGCTCTGGGTCTCCGAGGCGATAGGTGACCGTTTTCATCGTGTGTGCCAGGTCATTCGCCCAGCCTCGATTCTAAATGGACACAAGCGCGCATTCAATTTCACGATCGTCCGAGGAGCAAGAGCGCGTTGAGCTTCTCGGGTGTCCTCGACAACGAATCCATGCAGTATCTTCAGTTTCGATTGGACCAAAGAAAGAATGTTCAATGGATCACGAACATATGGCTGAGATCCTCTTTCGGCAAGTAGTACCTTGAGTAGTACACCGCCATGCCTAAGCCCAACCGCTCTAGACCCTTAATTCATGTTTGGCAAATATCCTGTCCTACTCTTCCGATGTCTGATATGTCGTTCAGGTATCATCCACATCGGGCCCTCGTACCGCAATCATCGACCCTATTAATTAATCGTTTATCTTCTCGCATCGGCATCCGAACGAAAGCTCCCTGTATATATTTTGAAGTAGAGCTTATTTGCAACCGATGAGAAAAATGGATTTTTCTGTATCAAGTCGCCAGTTGTTTTGATTGTGGAGCCATTACGTTTCTCAACGGTTCGACAACCAAGTCAGAAATTTCACCTCAGGCACTGAGGTGGCACTTACGTAAAGGGCCTCTTAGGGGGGTTTACGTGTATGGGTAAAACACCCCTAAGAGGGGTACGCTTTCGTGAAGGAGGGGACACTGGATTACTACTATCCGGTTGCGCCCAGAAGCTGCCCCTCTTACGTTCTGACACCTTCTTGCTCCAGAAGATGTCCTAAGATGCCTCAGCGATTCGCGTCTCGTTCCCGACAGCTTTCGGGACAGTGCGTTAGTCCTCGCGTGGTGGTGGCAGTGCCCGGCTGGCTTTGCCAAACAATGTCCAATGGCCGGCGCGGGCTCTTTCTTTGTTACAGTCACACTTAGCAACGCCTCGCGCGGATAGAGAATTTGCCCATACAACCTCCCGCGACATGCTGTACTGCCGAATATACTCAAATTTGACCTCAAAATTGCGATTCCAACGCAAAAGTTCGGTGTTTCCTGCTCACCGATGGTTCTGAGCGGGATTCTTTTGAGTTTCATGGTCGTGTTGAGTTAGCAATTTTTTATCTTCCAATATTGAGATATGTCGCGTATTGAGGATCTCCTCAATCCGGTGGTTGAGGCCGATGCTAGGCCTCAGCTTCTGATGCTTCAAACATTGCTTTCGAACTCCTCTCCAGGTCCTATTTTAGTTCCACCTGAACTGCATAATTCCTTGAAACTGGCTATCGAACGCTTGGAGCAATTGTCTGCAGAACCCGAGGCTCTTAGGATAACATTGCCTCAGGAGCCTTCATTTCTCAATATTCCTACACGATCTGTGCAAGCTATCGAAGTCGAGCATAACGTTTTCATTAACGAAAAAACAATCCTTACTACGCTTTATCGATATCCTCCCAACACCTATATGGAGTATCCTGAAACTGGGGAGGATCCGATCGGTCATCTCTTTGAGCTGGACCCTCAGAACTGGGAACGCCCTAATAATGACTTCTGCTACTCGCAAGGAAAGCCAGCAGGTCAGTCGATAAAAGGAGAAGAAATAACATGTCCCATTCTTGTCGACAAAAAGGGAGAGCATGTTTTCTGTGTGAAGCGTTATTCTACCTGTAAGTCAGGAAACTATTCTTTCTACTTGTTTTGACTCGCATTAGGCCAGGGTATGAAAGCTTGCCCCTTCAATGATATCGATACCCTCCAGGAACCACATTTTCAAGCCGGACGGAAAGATATTGAGCAGAGGTTGGAAGATGAACGCGAAATGCGTTTGGATTCCTCTTCGCCCCAGCGGGATCTTTTCAAGAGAACGGCAGCCTACATAGCTACATTACGGAATCAAGGTTGCACACGACCACTTTCCGCAGTAACGGTCAGATCCGAAGCCGCCCAAGAAGATCGACTTGAACATTATAGGAGGGGTATATCAAGCCGGAGACTTGTCAAGGACGAATCATGTATAAGAAATCGGGGACAAAACCGTATCTCATGTATTTATTCCTCCCTATAGGCTTATAGCTCACTGACACGATTCCAGGTGTGAACACTATACAAAACAAGACAAAGACCACTGGGCTGACTTCTCAATCAGTGATGGTTCATACGATGTCGAGTATATCGAGGCCATCTTCTCGAACAACACCGAAACTTTACAGCAGATTGAAGAGGCTGCAAGGCTATTGGACTATGGGCCGCTGGCGCCTTGTTCATTCATCTCAAATTTCTCCTCGCAAAAGCTGAACTGTCGTGCGTCTGGATTCTCATTGCTTCCCGTGCACCTCTTCTAACATATCCTTTTGTAGCCACAGAGCATCGTGACGAAGACGATAAATTGTATCAGCCAGAATTGGTTCATCTTGAATGTCGCTGTCGTTTCCGTGTGTTTGAACCCGTGGAAGACGCAATGCGCTCTTGCCCCTTTGTTCTCGTCATTTGCCAGGGCCCCCATTCTCATCCTGTACCTCTCCCTGAGAAGACCCCACCTCGGATAAGGGGAGAAATATTTAGACTTCTGGAGAGCGTTGGGGAGGATTTGCCAGACATGACTCCGCGCGCTTTCCTACGTCACCCTGCAGTCCTAGCTTATCTCAGGGCTAAATTTCCTGATGAAGCAAATCCCACTCTCAGTCACCTCCACTCTTCGCTCGCCAATCGATCCCATCTTAACGCTTATATTGAGCAAGCGAAGAAGATCCATTTTCCGCAAGGGACAGACTGGAAAGGTGCGTATTGGAATCACTCGTTAATAGTCGCTTACCTGTGACAGGTGTCCTGCATCGAAAGGCGTGGCAAGACGCCAATATGGACCCTCAAGACCACTACATTCGAACAGTATTGGATTTGGACGATGACCTCTTTCCTCAGCATGAGGAAGATGAACCGCCGATTCCATCGAACAAAAAAAGAACTCGGATTATCATCTGCATGAGCAGGAATGGTAGCCGCCGCCTACGCCAAGCTCAATATCTTCAAAGTGATATTGGTTTCAAACATATTGTAGGATTTCTAGAATTTGAGCTGGCGTGCATGGATCGCGACGCTAATACCAGTGAGCTTTCGTCATCTACATATTTTCCTTACTGAAAATCCAGGCGTCATATTTTGTCGAATATATCTTAACCGCCAAACAGCGGCAGCACATCAACGCATATTTCAAGAAATTGAAGCCATAGTTCGAAGCGATACAGGGTACTGCCTCAAATGGCGCCATCTCCATGCCAGCAGCTTGTCGGATTTCGAGGGTATGATATTGCATTGGGCTGCTGATCAGCATCGCGGTCAAGCAAAAGGTTAGCTTGTTACCTCTGAATTTCCAGACCTTCGTTTATTATAATATCAATTTAGGACTTGGTCTGCATCTCCAGGCGTTGGCTCAGGCTATTATCGGAGTCATGGATCTGCATCAACCAGATCGCCTCCTTTCCAGCTTGACGCCTTACGAACATCTTTGGCGCATTTTCAGAATATGTGTCGTACATGTCTACCGAAGAATTAACTCGACGGCAGTGACAGATCAAGTTAAAAAGCTCATGAGGAGCCTGATTTGCCTGACGCACAGCGATTGGGACGGCACCATTTCCCTCATCAAGGAGCATGGCGGTAAACCAGGTATTGGTGCGCAAAATTTTGTTGTTTCCGTTCCTTGTGTACTACTCAGATATCTATAAGACTGGGTGAACGACAAAATAACTGGACAATTTGTTTTCCCGGGGATTTGCTGGGAAAAAAGCCTCATTCCCTTGGCGGTTTGGCAGGCAGGAGAACGTAACAGCAATCTCATTGAGACGGTCCATCGTGACGTTAATCGCGAAGGAGTCCACTGCACCCTTTTAGGAGGAATTATCAAAGGGCAAAGATTTGACGCCCTGAAAATGAAGACACTCCAAGTGCGTCAAACACTTTCTTACCTAGTCTGGACCTGACCTTCCTGTAGGAATATGAAGTCTCTGGGATCCGTCCAACCTATCAGCCTGTCCATTTGGTCGTAAATGCGACCAAGAACCACAAGCGAAAAGGTTTTTCATTTGCGTTCTACATCTGGCGCAATACTTGATCTTTCCATAGATAAAAAGAATTCAAAAGGTCTTCAAGCAACAGACGCGAAGATAGAAACGCACAACACAAAACTCGCCGCCGCTCATACAAAAGTCAATGATGCCAGGACAAAGCTGATTGACCTTTATGCTCAGTACGACCAGCCAGGGAGCGATCGGGCAATGCTACAGACCCGCATTAATACGACAATCAAGATGGAGGAACGAGCATCTGTTGCATTTAATGAGCAAGTAGCAATTGGACGGGGATTGATTGGTTTGGGAAGCGGAAAGGTTCAGGTCCTTCTACCGCCTTAACCCATATCTATATACACATTCAAGAATAATATACAATTTTTTTGGATTACTTTTGAGAGATTTCAGCTTCATCGTCGTCCCAAGAATCGTCATAGGCAACACCTATAGCCTTCAACATATTTCTCCCCAATATCGCATTCCTCCTCCAAAACTGAAGCTCGCTTTTCAGATGATGAACCTTCGTGTGCAATGAAATGATATTAGATGAGTTGGGGCTTTGAAGGGACATTAATGTCATGGCGGGTGAGGGACGCATGTGCTCGACATCGAGGATTTTAGTGAGTGGCAAAACATCCAAGATTCGTTTTGCGGAGTAATCCATGATCTAGACGTGAAAAGGTTAAAAGCCTTGACGCCAGAACTGAAGGGCAGAGCTTACAGTTGTTATTAAAGGTGGTGGTAAGGAAGAAAGACGATCTTTGTTTGTTCGGTGGCAATTACACATTGCCGTCGCATTCTCACTCAGGTATAGGTGCACAAATGGATACACATAAACGATTCAATTTGAGACGCAAATTCACAGACAGACAATGTATTTACGCGGGAAAAATATACTTGGAAGCCGCAGCTGCCAAGGCCTCATCGCTATAACATTAGAAAATTAGAAAACAATGAACAGCGAAAGGCAGAAAACATACTAGGTAGCGAACTCTCCCTTGAGGCTCTTGACCTTGTAGCGAGGCGCAGAATGGTCTTCGTGGAGTCTGAGGCACCATTCATCCCAGAAGGCGACAGCCTCCGAATGCGTATGGAATCTTTTCATCTTTTGGTTATGAGCCTTGTAGACCTGTGCGTTGGCTTCATCACTAAGTGAAGTCAGCGCCAAATAGAACGGTGTATAGAGGCCGCCCACAAGTCGAGATATATCCCGGGAACTCGCCCAATGACGACGCTCCAATAGTAACACTCAGAATTAGCATCATGGTCACCGAGCGAATCACCGTGGTTGAAGGTAGGTGGAGTGCAAGGAGGGCCTTGATGGGGCATGGATACAATTTTGTGAGGCGGCGGTGGACAAGAAACACTGTTTTGTAAGGCGTCAGGTAAACACTTTGAGGCCTTCATGCAAAAGACCCAGCTTTATACACAAAGTGGAGGATAAATTCTAGAAAGCATTCAAATCAATCGGCCAATGAGGTTGGTATAAAGTACTTGCGCGTGTATCTTCGGCCTTCGTTATGTGGCAATAGTATGGTAGTGTTGAAGAAAGTAGACCAGCTGGGATCCGATAGAAGATAGATGAAGGCGATAACGCCAGACGCACTATGGTCTTCCTAGATTGAAACACAAGTTTCTGGGCGTCGAAGTAAACGTTGCTTGCATTGAGCTCCAACCAATGTTCTCCTTCAAACAAACAAGAAAAATTTGACCGCCAATCATTGCATTGTGTGGACTAGAATTCATCACGACAAGGTCTTGTACTAACCAAGGCTTTTCCTTCAAAAGTCTCCCCGATCCATGTGCACTGCTACCAAAGTCCGACTTGTAGCTTGCACGAATTTCTCTTTGAGGGTCTTCAGAACAAGGTAGTCCTCCTTGGGCATGATTCGCAGGGAAGAGCCTTCAAATGTGGGTAGACGGTCGGACAGCAAGGCAGTGGCTCCGTCGAGGTTTGTGAATTCAACGAACACGGACCCCTGGGATTGGTTGTAGAACACTCAAAGATTAAAGAGTAACACTAACCTTGAATTTTTTGTCCTCATTACGCCTCATGAGCACCTCATTGGTGGCGCCATACTGCTGGAAGAACACATTGAGGCGCTTCTGTAGAGTCTCGTCTTCGTCGGGAAAGCCTTCCTTTGCACGACGTCTATGAGCAATAAAACGTGAAAAAAATAGACTACTAACTGTGTATATGGTACATTTCTGTCGGTGTGCTGTAGAAGCGGGAACCCAAGGCCCCGTTGTTGCGTGTAAGTTCCACTCTAATCTTGAGGAGCTAAGCCCAGGTAAATTGAATGTGTACTGACTGACTTACTCGTCATATGGAAGGTAATTTTTGAAGCAAAGCTCGACTGGAAATAAGAATTAGTACGTCGTACGAGCACTTGTTCAGTATTTTGCGTCATACTTTCCATCGTTGCCCTTTGTACGGCAGCTGCCACTTCATTATCCATAAGGGACGGCTCCATAGAGCAAGGTCAGAGTGAGGTTTGGCCAGTAGTTTGCTTAGGCTGTGGTTGAGAGTATTAAGAGGTTGTGCCGCTTTCGGACATCAGAGAACGACATGTGATCCAAAAAAAAAATTGAATATGGAAAATAAATACATCTACAGTCAAGGAAGGTATACCTACGAGTATCTCAAGCCCACCTACAAGAGAAGAGGGAAAGAAAAAAAATAAGCCAACTCGACGCGCTGACGACAATCTACGGGTCTCCACCACCACTTTCCCGGTCGAGTCGCCTGTCTCTCACACAACCATCTGGTCTTGCTCGTCCGCCTCCTCGGACGACGTCGATGGCGCCTCACGCCGCTAGCACTGTCTTTCCCGCGCCGCCAGTGCCACATCTCACCCCTGCCGCCCGCCCACAGCATCGGCCCCGGCCCATCGTTGTCAGCGTCCACAACGGCCAGTGGCGCCAGGAAGACCTTAACGAAGGGGTTGCACAATGTTTGTCTGCCCCGGCTGCAAAGATAAAGCGCTCGGCGGGGTCGAGCGTAATGCCCTGGAGCGAGGCAACGTTGGTGTGGGGCAGGAGGTAACTTGAAGGGGAAACTCACGAGGCGGAGGGATTTCCAGAGTACATGACGACTGGCGGAGCTCATAGGTAGCGAGCTGCAGGAAGTTAGCATGTACTTGACACAAGAACAAAAAGTTCCAGGTACCGCACGCACCCGCCTGTCCATGTACCCCACTACAAGTGCCTGTCCCCCGTGTGTCGCCTGCACGAATACAGTTGAGCTCCATTGTCCGGTGCCTTAGACTTGATAGTGCGGGTATTGAAGCGCAGCATGGCGCCAGTTCGCGTACCCACGTAGACGAGGTTCTATGTATCGGGTGGGGAGCAGTCGTAGACGCGTCAAGGTCCGGGAGGAGGACGACATTGCGGGCGGCGCCTGTGGATCGTCGTTCCCCGTGGAGAGGTCCAGGAGCGTGGTGCAGCTGTGGAATCAGGCCGCGTTCGCACATAATATTGGATGAAGCACACACCCTGGCATGCTTGCTTGCTGAATACAGATCTTCCACCAATCTCGTTGTAGTACACCGAGATCCGCTCAAGCTGGAGGTTGTTGTCGCCTCTGTAGACACCATCGGGGCCAATGCCGTGCTCGTCAGAAACTTCCCAGAACCTGGCGGCGAGAAAGATACGAACCGATTTGGTTGCCACACTGGAATTGCGGGGTCAGAACAAGGAAACTGAGTACTAGAGACGAGACGCACCTATCCCGCCAATTCGTTGCAAGGATACTAATCGATGTTACTCGGGTAGAAATTAGGCGGCGACATGGCACAGGCATGCGATGGGTCCATGTGCATCAGCCTTTTGACATTTTGGTTGCCGAGTTGTGATGTTTTTACGTATTGTCGCGTTTTTGATGGATTTTGTCAACGACGGTGAGCTCGACATTGTACTTGAAATTTGGTCGGGGCATATAGGATGGGGTGCAGGAATGTGGAACTCCCTTGGGCCAGAAGGATTTTCAGTTTTGATCAACCGCCGAAGCACGGCAACAGTGCACCATCACCGGTGTTGTGTATTTTAGGCCCAATGTTGTGGGTGTTGCGTGTTGTGGCATTTTCATGTGTTTTTTGGTGTTGTTTGGTGTTGTACAACACCACAACGAATATGTCAAAAGTCTGATGTGGGTGCGGTATACGAATGCGGAAGGAAGAGAAAGCTGAGTGTTTGGACCGGACTGTTTGGCACCCTCTTTCGCCGCCTCCTATTATAAGTACGCGTCGAGTGACTCTCTGCAAGTGACTGACCACCCGTTTGGTCACACCGTGGACAACCTCTGGGGTGTCCACGCTGTGACCAAATGTGTGGCCTGTAACGCCTCAGTGACTCGTTACTTTTGAATCTACTCAACACATTTTACTCAACACATTTATTTCTCGACGCTTGCTTTCTCTCAGATGCTCATTGAAATTGATGATAACGATGCTCAGGCAATGCTAGCTGCACTTCCTGAACTTCTTGAAAATTCCAGGACCTCTTTTTCTCATGGAAGCGCTCTAGTACGACTTTACGAATGTCTCGGCCAAAAAATCACTACCAACTCATGTCGGTAATATTTTGGGAGGAGTTAATGTCTACTCATAATCTAACAGCCCAGGAACCACAAAACAAAAATAATACCTCGCCTTGTAACATAGAAAATGAGGTTGGTGAACACACTTTCGGTAAGTTCATATATTTCATAGCTTTTTTTGTTAATCCTTTGCAGGCATTCGACAGTCTAGCAGCCTTTTCATGTCCGATGCCCAGTACTCTTCAAACTCTTCCAACCAAACAATGTTGGATACATCTAACGAGTCGGAAGTACCTTTTTTACTTCCCCAGGGGGCGGCCTTGTTCCCTTCTTTTATGCTATGTCCTCCATCTCCACCCTCATCCCCACTGTCAACCCCTGGACATCATCATACTCCTCTGCCTGGAACAAGTAATCTTTCTTCGACGGCGCAGGAACCTCTCCAGGAAAATCCGAGCGATTCTCAGGCTCAACTCTGTAAACGCACAGCACAGGAAGCAGGCTGCTCGGAAAATCCTAGACGGTCCAAACGTCTCGCTGCAGCCGACCCTGTCTCACATAGCAACAACGTAGACTCTTCTGAACAAAATGTGGTGATTCGTTACATGGCAAAACCGCCGTGTGTCCGCGGAGGAAACAGAAAACGTCTAAGCTCGAAAAGCCGGCGAATTGCTGTGGCTGGAAGTGTAGACGCAATAAGAAACCAGCTTTTACAGGAACCAAGTAACACACCAAATAAAAAGAAGACTAAAGGTGGGCGTTACGTCAATGGTGCACCTCCGCCGGCTACGAGAGATAGTGCACTTCGAATTGTCGGTCTTGGAATGGTTCCCCTCTCCCTTGAGCTTCAGCATAAGCTCACAGATTTCCTTGACACCTATTCTCCTGAAAGAATTGAAAGCTCTCCTTCTGCGGAATCCATGGTGAATTCGCCCTTCCTACGCTGCCTGACCCTAGAAAATAAAGGGGTCCAAAATGATTTCGCCGTTATGCTAAGTTATATAGAGGTGGCCTTTTACATTCAATGGTATGCTTTGCTCTCTTGTCTTTATTCTGTCTGACGTTGTTTTTAGGCGTCAAACCAATATACCAAAGGGTGCTCGTAAACCATCATACGCAACTTTAGCTCTAGAAGTGAAAAATACATCGGTAGACTCGACTAAAATCGGCCACTGGTATACTGCGGGATCACGCCTAGCATACCTTGCTGCTTGTTGTAAGTTTGTTTCAATTTTTTCTGCATTGCCGTTGAAACATGTATTGTATTCTAGCAAGCATGTATATCTTACCTCTCATAGCGGTGTGCGGTCTCAGGGCCAAAATTTGCAAGGAAGACTTCTTTGATACAATAGAGGAAATAGGCTATCTTCTGTGTGCACCCCATGGTAAGTCATGTCCTTTTCTCGAGCAATTCAATTTGTTGAATACTTTTTAGATCCTGACGAAAAGCATATATTATCCCGTGATTGTGGCAATATTACTCGAAAACTTATTGTCCCTCAGATGGTGTGGATAAAACAAATGAGCACCCATTTGAATGATATTTTTGTTGTCCATTTTCCTTCAAACACGGTTGGCGACAAGGAGTCAATCCCCTTCTCTCGGATAAAAGACATGAACAAAAAATTACGGTCATTTGATTTTTCGTGAGTTTTGTCTGTACTATATCGTCAATTATCTTACTTATGTGCAGATATTTCGCAGTACCTGATCTAGATCCTT
Source organism: Mycena leptocephala (assembly GCA_029378395.1). Taxonomy (NCBI): domain Eukaryota; kingdom Fungi; phylum Basidiomycota; class Agaricomycetes; order Agaricales; family Mycenaceae; genus Mycena; species Mycena leptocephala. Next base: position 78,041 of record JARJLF010000896.1, read on the forward strand.
GCTGGGCTGCTTTGGAAGATCCCCTTCTTGCTCAGCTACCACTTCTCGCCGATGATCTTGAATTCAGTGATGACTGCGTAGCTGAGGAGATTACTATACAGACTAGTCTCAATCTCAAGCAGACTGTTTGCCCAGTTAATCCGGAAAACAGCGAAAGCTTTACAAAATGCGAACGTGAAAAAGCTGGTAAGGCCAAGGTTGTGGAGAGTATACCACAATTGAAAGACGAGGCGAGTTTCCCTTTTAGTAAATGATGGTATCTCATTATTTTTTAGCTCAAAGACTTCTACAAAGACGGAGAGCGTAATTCAGATACATACCTTTGTATTCCTCCTGAGATCACCTGCTAATACCAAGTAACCAGTCTAGTTAGAGGCGCCATGTCCCGCTTATGGCGCCTCTAACTAGACTGAGCCCAGGCCAAAGGTGCCCCTCCGATACCCCGTCGCTACCAGCGTGACCGGGCGGGACAGTTCCACCACCGTCCCGCGAAAAGCTTCGCAGGCGGGACGTGTCCCGCTTAAGTGGGGGGTAACGGTGTCGACTGTGGGTGGGACATAGAGCCTTCATGGGTGGGAGGGGGAGAGCTACGCGTGGTGGCGGGACATAACACCAAGCGGGACAATGTCCTGCCCCCTTGAGGGTCATTGATCGGGACATAAGGTACAGATATGGGTCGTGGCAGGACATAAGGAATAGATATGGGTTGTAGTAGGACACACAGGTAAGCGGGACATAAGGTACAGATATGGGTCGTAGCAGGACATATGGGTAGGTGGGACATAAGGGATAGATATAGGTGGGAGCAGGACAGACGAGTAGACGGGACATAACCAGCAGGTACCAGTCGTAGCAGGACACACGGGTAAGCGGGACATACGGAACAAATATGGGTCGTAGCAGGACATATGAGTAGGCGGGACATAAGGAATAGATATGGGTGGGAGCAGGACAGATGAGTACACGGGACATAACTAGCAGGTACCGGTCGTAGCAGGACACACGAGTAAGCGGGACATAACCAGCAGGTATGGGTGGTAGCGGGACGTATAGGAAATGTAGCGGTAAAAATGGTAAACGGGACAAATATCAGAGTATCGCCGGTGGCGGGACATACGTTGACAAAATAGTGTTCCACATACCCGGGTACCCTTACTCACAGAGTAGTTACCAATGGCCCTATGGTGTAGTGGTATACACTGCTGCTTCTAATTGCCTTGCTCATGGTCGTTCTGAGCAGTGAGCTTGGGTTCGACTCCCAATAGGGCCTTTGCTCTTGTGGAATATTCGCTTTTTTTTTCTTTTCCAGAAGTGGTAGAACGACGAGATTAAAGGCCAAGTTAACAGGTCAGATCAGGGTTCTTATTTCTACCCTTGTCTGGCCCTGTTCTGCCCACCCACCTCAGCGCAATGTCCCGCCCCACTCAGATAAACTGAAGCGTGACACTTTAGTCCCGCTTCACGGCGCACCTTCAGGCAATGTCCCGCCTCACTCGAATGAACCGAAGCGTGGCACTTTCGTCCCACTTCACAGCGCACCTTCACGCAATGTCCTGCCTCGCTCAAATCAACCGAAGCGCGACACCTAAGTCACGCTTCACAGCGCATCTTCACGCAATGTCCCGCCTCACTCAAATGAACCGAAGCGACACTTTAGTCCCGCTTCACAGCGCACCTTCACGCAATGTCCCGCCTCACTCCTTTAGTCCCGATTCACGGCGCACCTTCACACAATGTCCTGTTTCACGGTGCATGCTTAGTCCCGCTTCACGGCGCACCTTCAGGCAATGTCCTGCTCCACTCAAATGAACCGAAGCGTGACACTTAAGTCACGCTTCACAGCGCACCTTCATGCAATGTCCCGTTTTACGCTGCATGCTTAGTCCCGCTTCAGGGCACATATTCAAGCAGAATCACATTGTATTCATCAATATCAACGCACGTAGTATTATGAAAGATCTCAAAAAATGTGTATGTGTACGGAGCAAGGGGACGTTGAAGGTCGCAGAAAACAGGGCGAGAGCTAAGGATGCGCGCTCCCACCATCCTCCTCCTCGTCGTCGTCACTTTCGATGTTGGCGATGCCATTGAGGGTCTGGGGAGGGAGCTGGCTGGTGGACGCAACAGGATGATTGGACGGCGAGCGGCGGCGAGGACGTGCCACGGAGATCTTGTTCTGCTTGCCCCTCTGGATGGCTGCAGTGATGGCAAGGTATTTCTTCGATGGCTTGGGTCCGAAAGAGCCTTCCCGGGAACCATTCCCTCTGTCAGGGTCGCTCTCGCCCTCATCGTGGTCCTCGTCCTCGTCCTCGTCCTTGTCTTCGTCCTCGCTGGGAGTTGCCTTGGCCTTGGCTTTTCCCTTCTTCTTGGCCGCTGGCTCGTAGTCATCGTCGTCGTCGTCGTCGATGGTTGACGCCGATTTCACTGAAGACTTGCCCGACTTTCGCGCTCTTTTCGCCTTTCCGCTCTCGTCATCATTGGTTGAACCCCGCTTCCGCTTCTTAATCTCTTTCCCTTCCTTCTCGGCTTGCACACGCCGATTTCGCGCCTTCCTGTCACGCTCCATCTTACGTCTATGCTCCATCTTCTCCTCGGGTGTCATCTTGGCGAGGACGGCCTTCTTGATTCTTTTCGGCTGTTGGTCGCCTTCGTCCACGTCGCTGTCGTCGTTCTTCTTCCTCTTGTTGCTTGCCGTCTCCTTTAACTTGGCGGCCTCTTCACGTGACACGTCCTTGTCTCTGCGTTCTTTGCGTCGTTTCTTCTCCTTGGTCGCCATGGCTGCCTTGTGCTCCACCTTTCGTGTCTCGCTCATGAGCTCCCACCTGAGGGTGTTGGCTTGAAGCACGTCATATAGGGGTTTGAGATGCTCCAGCGTAGCGAGGTTGCTAGGACTCTGGAACGGGAGTCCCTCCGGCCAGCCAAGAAGCTCCACGCTGTATCTGGACAGCCACATCAGAGAGCGGAGGTATCAGATGATAACGATGAACATATGTTGCGACCAGCTGATCGTATTCCCCATACTTCATGGTGACCTTTCTGCCGAGTCGCTGCTCTAATGGAGATGTCAATACAGGAGCGGGTATCAAAAAAAATGTCTCACCCAATGCGTCGCTGATCCCATCCGTGACCGCTTTGCGCATCTCATTCGACCCCAAATCTAATGCAGCAACCCCCCGATTCACCGTATAATGGTTGAATTTCAGAGCAAACTGGTCTGAAGTGGAGCGGACGACCTGGGGGAAATACTGTGTTGCCTCCTCCGGCCCAACGCACGCGGGAACCAATGTGTCCGACACACTAGACCGTCCGATAACGCAAACCCCTATCGCCCCAGTGCGCTTCTGGAGGCTGCAGAGCTGATAGTAGGTCAGTAATGCCCGCTTCGCAATTCATCGCACCACTCACCTCATGATGTACCCGTTTCGTGAATGCAGTGACATCCCGTGCCACCGCAGCGTTTGAAAGGCGGGTGCCCACCACCTTCTTGTCAGGGCGGGCCTCAAACTCCGCGATGAGCGCCTCCTCGTCCTTATCTGTCATGTTCTGGAAGCGGGTGTCTTCCCTTACCATATTTTGCAAGTCCCGCATGTGATGTTTTGCTCCGGCGGGCAATACTATGAGACACATCAGCTCTTCAAACTTCAAGGTCAGTACAGAGGGACGTACCGTCGTTGACCTCTGTCCTTATTTTCCACATTTTTGCGTTTTGAAGATTCACAGCGTGGTCCGTCAACAAAATGCTCACCGCCCGAATCGCCCTCTTGACATCGTCAACCTCTTTGTGAAACTTCTCCGCGATCTCCTCCGCCTTGGCATCCATCTCCAGATCAAAGTCGGTGAGGGCAATCTGGTACGCCTCTTCTTCCTCCGCCTTCTGTTTTCTGCGTTCTTTCTGGCTGGCCTTCTCTGTCTCGCCCAGTGGGACCTTGATGCGCTCCCGCACTGGATTCTTGGGTGCTTCTGCATTGTGATCCGCCCAAGTAGCACCGTCAAGGGTTACAGGGTCTCCAACCGGCTTTGCATGAGGGTTTGCAGCTGGGGTGCTGGGTGACCGGCCCTTCTCTTGCTCGACCAGTGGGGCAGGTGGCGGGACATTGGTGGAGGTGGTGGCGGGATATTCGCCCGCACTAGCAGAGGTTGAGGGGTGGCAGGACATTCGCCCCCCGCTGGCGGAGGTGGAGGTGGTGGCGGGACATTGGTGGAGGGGGTGGCGGGACATTCTCCCGCAGTGGCGGAGGTGGAGGGGGTGGCAGGACATTCGCCCCCCACTGGCGGAGGTGGAGGCGGTGGCGGGACACTTCCGTGGACAGGAGGGAGAGGTGCCGGCGCTTCTTGATCAACGAGCGGGGAGGTGCGGGACCATCTTGCTCAACGCGCGGGGGAGGTGCAGGACCACCTTGATTGACGGGCGGGGCAGGCACCGGGCCACCTTCATCGACGGGCGGGGGAAGTACAGGACCATCTTGCTTCACGGGCGGGGGAGGTGCAGGACCACCCTGATCGACGGGCGGGGGAGGCGCCGGGCCACCTTGATCGACGGGCGGGGGAGGCGCCGGACCATCTTGCTTCACGGGCGGGGGAGGTGCAGGCCTTTCTTGCTCGATGGGCGCGGGAAATGCAGGACCATCTTGCTTCACGGGTGGGGGAGGTGCAGGCCTTTCTTGCTCGACGGCTGGGGGAAGTGCAGGACCATCTTGCTTCACGGGCGGGGCAGGCGCCGGGCCTTCTTGCTCGACCCACGGGAGAGGAGGACCATCTTGCTCGACGAGCGGGGGAGGTGGAGGACCAGCTTGCTTGACAGGCTGGGAAGGTGCAGGAAGATCTTTCTTGACAGGCGGCGGCATTTCGTGCTCGACAGGCGGGCCATCCTGCTGGACAAAAGATTTCTGGCGTTCGCACGGTGGGGATTTTTCACGGACGGGAGGAGGGGAATTGGGCTCCGGGGACATCTGAATCAAAAGGTCGGTGGGAGGCTCGGATAAGTCTTCCTCAAAAAGCAATCCCAGGCCTTCTTCCATCCCTTCATCCATCTGCAAGGCAGCATCCTCCTGATCATCGGGATTGTTTATTGACGCCATCTGGGCAGTGTCCTCCTGATCATTGGGATCGTTTATTGACGCGGTCTGGGCAGTGTCCTCCTGATCATCAGGATCGTTTATTGACGCGGTCTGGGCAGTGTCCTCCTGATTATCGGGATCGTTTATTGATGCCGTCTGGGCAGTGTCCTCCGGTTCATCGGTCTCCTCGTCGAGTGGCGCGGTCGCAGCAGCGGTCTTCTTTTTCTTTGGCGCGGCCTTACCCCTCTTGCTCGCAGTCTTTTTCGGGGCAGCTTTGGCAGCGGTGGCGGTGGCGGTGGCGCCACGGCGCGTAGTGGGTCCACGTGTGGGTCCAGTTGTGGGTCCCAGGGCAATGTTGCGATTCCCCCTACCACGTGCCATTCTGTAGGCGGTGTGAGCATGCTTGATGCGTGGTGAAAGGCGCTCACCTTCAAGATCGATTGGTATCGTGCGCGGTGTGGAGGGACAAAGGGCTGCGGTGCTTGAAAATAAACACAAACATCAGCAGCACGTGCGTCCTGCTCCACCGTGCTCACCAGGGGACACATATGACGGTCCCGCTCACTGCGCCCCCGCCAAAAACCTCAAGCGGGATATTGCAGTCAAATGTCCCGCTCCACCTTACGTCATGCTCTACTGTCCTGATCCACTGCACTCAAGAGTTACGTCCCGCCCCATTGGCCTTATATCCCGGAACTTATTGTATGTCCCACTCCACTGTGAGCAAACGACTCAAGATGACATTCAGTATATACAAAATTTCACTCCGTAGGATATTGTTCATGTGTAAGCTAAGATCAAGATATACGTGGCGCAGCAAGAAACACTTCAAAGGTTGTCACCGGGCTGATTTTCGAAGCGGGGGTCGAACCTCTCCTCGTAGCGCGGCTGGCCTTCGTGAATGTAAGTATCAGCGTTTGAGGCCCAACTCTCAACGAGGTGAGCAAAGTCGTTGTCGTCGTCCGTATAAAAGTCATCACTCTCATAGCCCGTTCCCGCCTTTGCCTTCCCCTTGCCGAGCACCTTCCCGCTCGTCCCGGGCGTCTCCTGCTTTACCACCGCCTGCTTCTCCTGCTTCGCTGGCATGGCTGCTTTCTGCTGCACTGCGTCGACTTTTTTTTGCTGCTGCTGCTGCTGCGTTCGTTGGAGAAGGGACCCCTGGATCGCTACAAGCCTCGCCAACGATGCTTGCTTCTTCTCGGCGGGAGACACCTTCGACTGCCCCTGAAGCGACCCCTGGATGGCCTGAAGCCTCGCTGCTGACGCTTGTTGTTTCTCGGTGGCTTGTTGTTTCTCGGTGGCGGAAAGCTTCACAGCCGTGGGACGTGCACCGGAACTCGAGGGCCCAGGCTTCGCGGCATCACGGGGAAGAGGAGTGGGTGTCACTGGGTCTCTGCCAACTGGGGAGCTTTGGGCACTGTGCACGGACACGGAACGTGGTTTGGCATGGATACGACTGGACTTTTCCGCATCGCGCTCGTTCAGTCCCGACGCAAAGAAGACTGCCTTGAAATAATTGTGTGTCCCCATAAGCTCTGCTGACCCGTACGTCAAACGCACCCGCTCGTAGTGCTCGAAAGCCGGCCCGATCGCACTGTAGACGACCTCGCCACCGCGCACGGCATAGTTTAAACCATCAGCCTGACCGTGGGCGTCAGCCATCTGAGCTGGACTACACGGGAGCATTGTGGTGGGGCTAGGGTGAGCGTTCGCAACCCCAGTAGCCACGGTTCTGGTGGCCATTGGCGTGGTGGGGGCGGTGTCGCGATTAATCCCGATCCCATGTCGAGTGTTGCTGTAGGCCTGTCTGGAGGGCGCACCGGGGCCCTGCTTCCAAGGCGACACCGACAGAGGATCAATGGGGTGGGCATGTTCACCCAGATGGCAACACTTGTACCACGAAGGTAAAGCCAAAGCGACGGTTTCGTGGAAGACGGGTTCCACACTCTCAATGCCTGCGCAGACGGCAAGCACGCTTGCCCTGGGTACGTCAGTTGGCTATTCAGCTAAGTTTTTCTCATACCCACCAGGATGTGTAAAGCCCTGGGCCAGGAGAGCGGCACTCGTTGTTGGTCACCATCCAAAATCCTGTTGCTGTCCCCATATCAAACCCAACGTCGGCGTGAAGAGGTGGGTCGCAGTAGTACATGGCGAAAAAAAGGAGAACCGACGCGCACTGCCACTGGTCACATGCCATGTTTCTGAAAGTGTTTGCGGTGGGTGGGACTGTGTCCCGTTTCCCTTGCGGTGAGGCGGGACGCTTTCACGGGTGGGACGGGACATCATCCTCGGCGTCCCATTTCCCCTGCAGCGAGGCGGGACATAATCACGGTGGGTTGGGACATTATCCACTGCAGAAATACTTTTTTTGCTAGCGGGAGTGAGAAGGTCTACAAACACATTGCGCCATAATCAAGCTCCTCCTGGCTGCCTCCTTCTCCTCTCTCGAACATGCTTAGGCATCTTTTGCAACCACCATTCTTCCTCAAGCGATTCCAAGGCTTCCTGGTACTCACGGACCTCGGGCTCGGTGTACTGCTTGCCATTCTGTCGGTAATAGGTATCTTGGCGGCGGAGCATCCTCTTGAAATCTCTGGTGTCCTTGTATCTTCCTCTGGGTCAATAACGGATGTCCGCCAGCGGAGGAATCAAACCTGTACCTTGCCCTATAATCTGCGTCCCACTTACGACACTGGTCCGCAACCATGGCCAGGCGGGCGGGATCACTCTTAAGATCCTTTCTGAGCCTATTTAAGGTGAAAATCGGTCAGCTGGCCAGCCCACCTCGTCATATCACCGGATTCTGGTCGACGCACCTCGCCATCCACGACCGGGACTTGCTCGCAAGTTCCTCTTGATGTCTGTGTCCCAGGCTCACTCACAAGCAAGATATGACCCTTCTGAACGTACCCCTCGCAGTAGGTGGCCAAAGCGAGCCGGCGTGCGGCCTTCCTCACAGTTGTATGCTCATCGTCATTTCTCCTTTTTTTGGGTTTTGTGGGCCTGCCCGCGGAAGTCAGGTTCTTGGCTATGTACTAGGGTCCATAGAGCCCACATACCATGCTGAATTAATGTTGCTTGGGTCGTCCATAAAATTTTGTGTCGCCGTAGTGTGGGGAGTAGAACAAGTTTTGAGATAAACAAGCCAATTTCTACATGTTAGCTCAGGTTCCTCTAGACATTACCAAAAAATATATAATTTATTCTAGGGATGCCTTGGGTGTAATTTCAAACTTGGCTTCTTAGGATTTGGCGTTATGAGGTTTGTGTTCAAGTATAATTCACTGCCGGGCGACAAGTACTGTGACGTGTTGGCGATCAACCAAAAACGTGTTGGCGACAGGTCCGCTACTGGTGGTGGTGCGTCCTGCTACATTGTGCTGTCCTGCTTATTTCGTGATTTAACGATGGTGTGTCGGGACAGAATGGCCCTCGTCCCGCTTATCTTACACATTTACAGCGGTGGCGGGACAACGAAATGGTGCTAGTCCTGCTTAACTTCCAAATTCACAGTGGTGGCGGGACATCAGAGAAATTCAGATTCGACACTATGTAGATTTCAATTCATCAAGAGTAGAAAATAACCCGGCCCCCATCTGCCACCGCGTCTTCGCTTCTTCCCGCTCCCCTGCCCGCTCCGCTGGCGATAAACTCTCAAGATAGCTCTCCTCTGACTGAAACCCGTGCTCAATCCACCTGAATATCCCCCCAGCGGTGTACTGCGTGAACGAGTATCGGCGCTCCCCGTTAGCGATGGGGATATTTGAATGGAAGAGAGCGGCGCTTGGGATCAGAATTGTTGTGCCCGGGGGGAACTCAAGGATAAGTTTACAGTCCCAAAGGATCAAATGGCCACCCTTGGTGTAGTCGAAATCTCCGAGTGCTGTGATGGCGCACCAGCCAAAGGCAAGATTGGCAAAGTCCCGATGTCCAAGGGCACAGGTCTGGGGGCCAAGATTAAAGGTACATGCTGACCATATTCCGTTGAGGAACGGTTGCTTAAGGTGGGCATACCTCCTATAGAACTGTCGCATGTGAATCACATAGTACTCAAACAGGTTCGGGGCCCAGTTTGCGAATACACCTAGACGGATACTCAGTAATCTGAGGACGATCGGCGGGGAAAGAACAAACCCGTAGCAAAGCCTGCGATCTGGATAAACACCATGTTGCTGAGCAAACAGCAAAGGACCGCGGTGTTGATGACGTCATTGACTAGCGCCCCAGGCTCCGTCTGCCTGCCGCCGTAAGAGTTCCCACTAGTTAACCCATAAAAATTACCGCGTCTATGGAAGGTCCGGGCCTCCGAAACCGCGCAGTTCGCCCTCGCCTCCTCCATCGCCTGAACTGCGGGATCATGCACCCCTGCCATCCAATCTGGATCATCGGGGTGTCCTGCAAAAAGCCCAAATATCTTGTCTGTACTGTCAAGGATGGGTCAGGTTGTTCTGGAAGCTCTGTGAGTTGGGCGGGACGAAGTGTTGGCTCTGTGGTATTTACGGGCCAAGGTATTTGATCAATTTAAATCCAACAAAGTTAGGTGTTGGGCCGAAGAAGTCGGGGAGGTGGTGTGTCGGACTCCAGCCAGTTTCCCAAATACCCGCCGCCTCTTCTTGGGTGGACCTGCCGTCGTCGCGAAGCCCAATCCATCCCGTGGAAGCCACTCGCTGCTTCATTAACTGAAATTTGGTGCTGACGGGCTTGCTAGAAAGCTTGACATGATCTGGGTGACGCAGGGGAGGTAGAAAATTGGCCTGCGCCTTGACCTTAGCTGACTTGCGTGCCCTGTCACGCCTGAGTTTCGATCCAGCCTTGTCTCTGGCCTTTCGACTGCCGGAGCTCGCAGACGAGGGGGAAGTAATGGTCAAGAAGGAGGCCATAGTTGCTGACACTGCCCTGTCGACCACTCGGTCGACCGCTGGCTGCGCAGAATCCGCTTCCGCAAGGTCTTCTTCACCTTGCTCCTCGATGGCAAGGGACACGGCCGTGGAAATCTCGAATGCGGCACTGCCGCTCCCCCCGATTATAACCGCATCCCAGGGGGAGAATGCACGTCCAGACCGTGTCTGCCAACCGGTTAGTGGACCCTCCATAGAGTAGGTGGCATTACTCACCACGCGAAAGTTCAGGTCGAGGACATCCGTCACATCGACAAAACTGCCTAAAAATGTATGAGAATTCCGAAAAAACATATAAACTTCAATGAAAAACCTCTGACATTGACATGCATGCCACTATGTTCCCGGGCTCGGGTGCCACCGTGGATGCAAGTCTATGCAGAGGGTTCTTCATTTGAAGATGGGACCATGACTTACCGCTGCAGTTGGGAATCATGCCAGCGCCCGACAAGTGATGATGTGGCAAAAGAATGGCTTGATGTCCTGCTACACCAGAGAGGTGGAACAGGACAGATTTGCGGGATACGACGGTGTGTCGGGACACATTATGTATACTGATGTCCCCCCACCGCCGATATGTCTCAAGAGCTTCGAGTACAAGTCTGTGTCCCGCCTCACCACACTCACCACAGTTGCCACAGCTCAGTCCCGCCACACGCTCCCCCCACCATCAATGCGACGGGACACGACTCACGTGTCTGCCACGAACAATTCACCATGCCAGTCGTTAAAACCAAGAAGAAGAAGGGGCTAGGTGTTCGTGCTCGCCCATCTCGCGTGCGGAGTTCAACAAACGCGTTTACTGACAACGGGGCGCGCCGCCAACTTCTGCAATCAGTCAACACGCAAGCCTCCCAAGTAAACCGCGACCGAGCTCAAAAGGACATGCAGGAGCAGTACGAGGGTAATTATCTGCTCGAAAAAAATACAACTTACTCACGGTGTCCGTCAGTGTTGACCACTGCTGCTCGTCAGGCATACAACGATGTGCGTGATATTGCAGATCCCGCCAACGAGGACTCCCTGGAGTGGGAAGATGTACCCGACGGCCCGAATGATGACATAGACGCTGCCATGAACGGGCGCGATGGGTTCATGGCCAGCGGTGCTGGAGGAGAACTCCGCGACACGCTCGAGGATGCAATCCGCGGGGATCGGGAGACACAGAATAAAAAGTAAGTCCTGTAACCTCACCTTTTTTAATACATTAATCTTGCGGCAGGCGCGCACAGGACCGTAGAAAGCGCCGGGACATTATTGCAAAGCAAGTGCACGCATTCGCACCTCAAATGTCGGCGATCATCGACGCCTATGTCGAATGGGGGCTTCAGGTGGGAGACAATTTGGAGGGAGCACTTCCACCACTTGCGATGCCTCTGGTGGAGAAGTTCTATGATATCACCCTTGTGGACATATTCAGTATGTCCTGCACCTCACTAACACTTCTTCTGTTAACCATCAACAGCCACATCCTCGTGCAGTATACCCATGCGTTACACCGACAAGTTTACGACCTCCTGCCTGGTGAGCCGAGGGGTCATACCCTGTGCCCCGTGGACCCCTACCGTCGGGTTTTCCACCCGTGTACTGGAGCTGTTTCGTGTCACCCATCTACGCACTCCAGCTTTAGCCATTCAGAGCTGGGTCAAGACTCTCGCAGACCTCCACGGTCTCCCATTCAAGCCATACCACGTTCAGCAATTGTCCGTGGCGTATGACCTTTATCTCGCCATCCTCCGGGGCCTCAAAGCGCGGGTAGACAAAGCTATCGGTCGAGATGCGCCTGATTGGCGCTTGAAGAACTGTTGCCCTGCTTGCATGTACAAACTGGAAGGCGAGGCGGAGCTCGTCTTCTCTATTCTTGTCACTGCCGACGGAAATGATTCCTTGAAGCGGGTTCTTTGCTGGGGCGCCCACGAGTACGACGATGAGGGAAACCCACTCCCAGGGAAGTCCAATGAGCGACCAGACCCACGAGCTGCGACGGCCGGGGAACCGTACTTCCTGTCACGAGAGAAGGTTGACCGATGGGCCAAGGATAGATTCAAGGAGTTCATGAGCCCTGATGGGGATCTTCCCCCGGCGGTGAGTCGAGTACTTCCTCCGCGGGTTTAGTTCTCACCGATTCAAACAGGGCGGCAATACGGATTCACCCGAGAAGAGTAAGACTGCATGTGAAGAAAGATGGAAGAATCTGTCCGAGGATATCACGAAAAAAATGTGGGGGATTTACGATGAGACGGGGATATTCATTTGCCTTTGCAGGCATGGTTTCGTATTGCTGGTGGCGGATATGGTTAAAAGCGGGGAGCTGTAAGTCGTCCTCGTTCTGCATATGGCTGGCACTGAGCAGCTGATTCACAGATCCAAGTACCCTCTCGCCATCGCCGATGAGCTCCTGGATGCCTTTGATCGAGCCATCGGTTTCGGATATGACATAGGATGTGGATTCAGTACCACTATTTTCAATAGCCCACTTGGGCACAGGGCTCTTCTACAGAATTTCAGTTGCCTTGTTGGAGCCTTTCATGGCCACGCCCACAACCGCCTCTGTCAGTTACTGTTCTTAGCCCGATATGTCCTCGGGATGGGTCTCGAAGACCTTGAGGGATGCGAAAGATTTTTTTCCAGGTCGAATGCCATGGCGGGCTCAGTCCGGTATGCAAGCGTCTTCCACAGGCTCCAAACACTGTCAACCTACTTTGCGCACTCTGACACTCACGACACTTACACAAACCTCAGTGAGTTCTTTCCCAAAGTCTATATTCCCTCTTACTGAAATGTATCTAGCTAAGTTCCTGGTGGATAACTACTGGCAAGCGTTGGAGGTTCTAGACGGAGAGGCCGGACTCAAGATGGGGATGGCAGGGGCGGGAATTAGCAGCGTGGAGGAATTCCCGGCCCGCCTCAAGGCCGAACTTGAATATCTGCGGAGCCTGACCTCCGACACAGAAGAGGACACTCAACACATGGAATACTACCAGCGTCTGGTAAACCTCGCTGATCGCAAGTAAGTCATTCTGGTCTATTTTCCTTTAAAGTCGCTCACTTCAATTGTCCTGCCACTTCCATCATCTCCACCTTGTGTCCCGCTCATCATCCCCGTGTCCCAATACACCATTTCCACCGCCGCCTTTGTGTCCCGCTCATCATCCCCGTGTCCCGATACACCTTTTCCAACGCCGCCTTGTGTCCCGCCCACCATCCCGTGTCCCGATACACCTTCCTTGTGTCCCGCTCACTGCTGCCTTGTGTCCTGCTCACCACACCCACCGCCCCGGTGTCCCGCCATACTAGAGCCAAGCTCGACCTTGCATTGGGTGAAACGCCAGGGGCCACTGCGAGCATGAAGCTTCACGCTCGCGAGAACTACAACATGGTGTTGACAGACGTACAAGAATCGGAGAGTAAGAATACAAGTCCGCTGGCTGGCGGAGAGCCAAGAATGGGCAGATGCAGCACATCTGGTCAGCACAAAGAGATACCGTCTAGCGCTGATGAAGTTGGAAAAGCTTGTGGTGCAGCGGATGTTCGAGCTCACCAAGATGAATTTATCACAAACAGGTATCTTCTTTGTGTTGATCGCCAATTCCAGCTCTAAACTACCCCTTAGGCTACAAACTTCGCAAGCATATTGCGAAAGCTCTGCAGGCCCGCTCCCAGGCTATTCGAACGGCGCTCAAAAGCTACAATATCGCCGCCGCTGCCATGGTACCGCCTGGGAGGAAGCTTACTTGGTCGGAGGTCATGGAGTATGCGTTCCTCTCGGACTTTGACCTCCTTCGCCATCCAGAGAGGGGTATTGAGGTTCGAGCATGGGCGGACCCTGCAGCCAGGCTACTCATGGACACCTACTTCAAGATTGAACGTGCTCGGGAGGAGATCAAGCGGTGCGATATTGAAATACGGCGTCTTGTGACTCACATTAGGGATGAGGGGGAGTTCTTGGTGTCCCGGGAGAAGAAGATCGCCGAGACTGACCCAGGCCTCGCCTGGTGTGTTCGACGCCATCGTCAACAGCGCGAACGCTATGACGCCATCCATCTCCAACGCCTGAATAAATTCGCGGTCAAGGCTGGATCCCGGTTCACAGGGACACTCGTTCCGGGCGTGGCATTGAGCCCACGTGGCCAGAATGCCGAGCCAATGGAGGGTGTGGAGGAGCCCGCACAAACCGATGCAGAGGCCACTGCCATTGAGCTTGCTAGGGCGATGGAGAACATGGGAGTACATGATGTGGAGCGGGAGATTGATGACGATCTGGGTGACATCGCGGAGGACGCACAGTTGGCGGAGGAGTTACATTTGATTTATATTGCGTCGGAGGACTGATTTGGCCTTGTAATGTATACTGATTTTTTATTTCATCGTGAATTGAGCGGGACATAAGGAAGACGGGTGGCGGGACAGAGGAATAAGCAGGACATAGTAGCGGGATACAAGATTAATCAGGACATAAGGAATATAATCAATTACATCAACACAATTACAAAGGAACCCTTACTCAGAGATGTGTTGGCAGTAGCGGCCCTATGGTGCAGTGGTATGCACCGCTGTTAAAGATAATCGTTGAAACGGTGCACTGGGGTGCAGCCGTGAAATCAATCGACTCAAATAAGTGAGCGGGAGCGAACGAATCACTATAACCCAACAAATCCAAAATCTAATATCAATCACAAACTCCAAATCGCAATGCTTTTGTTGTATGTGAGTTCGGGGAAGTAGGATTTAGAAACCCTTCAAGATGTTGTTCACATTTCAATGAATGCGGATGAATGCTATTTCTTATAGCAGAGCTCCCGGTGAATGTCAATTTCTATTTCGACAGGGCCATGTCATAGCTCAGAGTAACTGACTTCAAGAAACAAGTCAGAAAAACAGCATCAGCGGCCGACCTCAACCAACGCGGGGTACGTCGACGGGTGAACCGATTCAGCGGGGCGTCTTCCACTCTAGAACCTACGCTCTCAATGGAGGGTAGGGTTGAACGGCCGGCGGCTAGATGGCAATGCGTCCCCGGGTGACGGTGCACTTATACTAACGGCTGCAAGTTCACGCAGGCTTCTCCAACTATATCGAATCTTTCTGTTTCTGACAAGTCCTATCCATTCAAATTCTCTGAGTCTACTAACGGCCCTTTCCCCGGGTGATAGTGTACTATATCATATCATTGTCATTGAGTTCAACTGAACCACGCACCCGAAGGTGGGGCCAGGATTGACTACCGAAACTAAACTAAACTATGGCTTTTATACATTTACAAGACACTCAGCGGGGATAAAAGGAAAAGGTAGGAACATTCTTCTGTGCTGCGGAATCAGCCGGAGTGACCCGCTGACAGCTAGCAACCAATCATATGAAGTGGATTTCACCACCCGTGGGTATAATGGTGTCTTCCCGGGGAAGAACCATGTGTATCTGATGCTTGCACCATATTGCGTGCTCGTTGCCAAGCCCTTCTGGGGAACCATCTCTGACTTCATAACAGAGTACAATCCTCCCGCTGACCTCTAGATGCCTGGCGGGAGCTTAACAAAGACCACTTCAGTAGCGAGCTTTCCTTCTGTCCAATACTTCAACATGAAATGGTCAGCGGGAGTGTTACAAATGTCTCCCGGAGACGATCAATGATAGATCACAACTCCGGTAGTAACTTCCGGTGAACAATCACGTTCATCTTTTCTAGTTGGCAGGTCACCGATTGGCTGGTACAAGCCTCCGGGAGTACACCTTCAGTTCCTTCATGCTCCCGCTGAGTCTCTGGAAGTCAAATAGTGACTTTCAGAGTCAGCGGGGGACTTTCAGAGAGTCGCCGGGCGACTCTCCTACTAACAGTATTCAATTGTGACTTTCAGAAAGTCGCCGGGTGACTCTGTCATTCATGATATCAACACAGAGTACACCTTCATCGGATTTCAAGTCACCCGGAGTAGCACCGTAGTCAACGGGCGACTCCAAAGGGTAGTGTTCGTTTCAAGTAGTCACCGGGGAAGGAATCCCTGATGGCTACCATTCTTGTCAATATATCAATCAAAGTGTTAGACATCGCCTGGGGATCCTCAACGGTTGCTATATCCTTTTACAGGGATCTCCCGCTGACTCTGACACAATCTGTCACATCTCTTCTTTAGCCAGTAGTCGTCTCCCGCAGTTGAACTCAAGCATCCGTTAGAATGCAAGAGTCACCCGCTGACTCCTACTAAGTGTATCCGTATATCCTTCTGTTCTGCTATGGCACTCCGCATCAGCGGCCAGCCCTTAAGACTTCAATAGTTCCTCTTGTTCGCTTCTAGTACTCAACGAAACAGTGTTTAGCTGCTTCCCGGAGCTCAACGGTGGTTGTTTAATTGAGCAGAACGTTGACCTGGTTAGGGCCATTGTTAAGTAATTATCTCTAGTGACCCGCTGACTTTCGACTGTCAACAGCGTAGCCTACCACTCCGAGGTGAGTGTACGCTCTGTTCCCAAGCCTCACATTGTCCCGTAAGATAGTTCAAAATTGAATAAAAACTGTGGTTTTTACGCGTGCCCGGGAGCACGCCCTATCATCGTCTTTTTAATTCGTCAGCAGCTGTGTTGGGTTCGATTCCCAATAGGGCCATTTTTTAAATAAAAAGTGTGACACAAGGAAGATACAGAGGGACATAAGGTTATCGGGACATAAGGAGGATAACGAGGGGCTCGAGGTTAATCGGGACAAGGGAAGGAGGGACATAAGGTTATCGGGACTAAGGAAGATAATCAATTACACGTCACTCAAAGACCAGGTTGCTGACGGCCTTATGGTGTAACGGTAAGCACTGCTGCTGCATCTACTTGCACTCTGCGCAATGTCGGTTTAAGCAGCCGGGTTGGGTTCGATTCCCAATGGGGCCCTGCTCCTGAGAGATATTCATTTTTCCCCCTTTGTATCGTCTACATGGTGTAACGGTAACACACCTTGATTGTATATCGCCTTTTCAGACCCGTTATCAAGATAATGTGGGTTCGAATCCCGCTGTGGACTTACTTTTGGAGCTAGTTTTTGGGTCCCGCGCGACCCTCTCTCAATGTCCTGCTTAATTGGGTGATGCCTCGGACAGTATCTCAACTGTGTTGTTGTCCACATGGTGTAACGGTAACACGCTTCGATCGAGTAGATCGATAATATCATACTGTATTGAAGTGATGTGGGTTCGAATCCCACTGCGGATTTTCCTTCAGAGACACTATTTTTGGTCCTGCGCCACGGCATCTAAGTGTCCTGCTTCAGTGGGTGATGCCTCGGATAGTATCTCGACTGTGTTGTCGTCCACATGGTGTAATGGTAACACGCTTCGATCGAGTGAAGGAGAAACCTCATCTGATTGAGGTGATGTGGGTTCGAATCCCACTGCGGACTTTCCTTCGGACACACCATTTTTGGTCCCGCGCCACGGCATCTAAATGTCCCGCTTCAGTCAGACTGTGGATGGTGTTCCTTATGTCCCGCTTACTCGTCGGTCCTGCTACGACCGGTACCTGCTAGTTATGTCCCGTGTACTCATCTGTCCTGCTCCCACCCATATCTATTCCTTATGTCCCGCCTACTCATATGTCCTGCTAAGACCCATATTTGTTCCGTATGTCCTGCTTACCCGTGTGTCCTGCTACGACCGGTACCCGCTGGTTATGTCCCGCGTACTCATCTGTCCTGCTCCCACCCATATCTGTTCCTTATGTCCTGCCTAATCATATGTCCTGCTACGACCCATATTTGGTCCTTATGTCCCGCTTACCCGTGTGTCCTGCTACAACCGGTACCCGCTGGTTATGTCCCGCGTACTCGTCTGTCCTGCTCCCACGCATATCTGTTCCTTATGTCCCGCCTACTCATATGTCCTGCTACGACCCATATTTGGTCCTTATGTCCCGCTTACCCGTGTGTCCTGCTACGACTGGTACCTGCTGGTTATGTCCCATCTACTCGTCTGTCCTGCTCCCACCTATATCTATCCCTTATGTCCCACCTACCCATATGTCCTGCTATGACCCATATCTGTACCTTATGTCCCGCTTACCTGTGTGTCCTACTACAACCCATATCTATTCCTTATGTCCTGCCACGACCCATATCTGTACCTTATGTCCCGATCAATGACCCTCAAGGGGGCAGGACATTGTCCCGCTTGGTGTTATGTCCCGCCACCATGCGTAGCTCTCCCCCTCCCACCCACGAAGGCTCTATGTCCCACCCACGGTCGACACCGTTACCCCCCCACTTAAGCGGGACACGTCCCGCCTGCGAAGCTTTTCGCGGGACGGTGGTGGAACTGTCCCGCCCGGTCACGCTGGTAGCGACGGGGTATCGGAGGGGCACCTTTGGCCTGGGCTCAGTCTAGTTAGAGGCGCCATAAGCGGGACATGGCGCCTCTAACTAGACTGGTTACTTGGTATTAGCAGGTGTTATACATGTCGTGTTTACAATCTTACTTCCATGTAGTTCACACGGACTGTCCCGCGATTTTAATCATAGAGACTTCATCACGATCCAGAAGTATGCAACACTATTATTTCCTTCATGTTCCGTGGTTACGATCTTACTTCCGTTTAGTCCTCACGGACTGAATCGCGACTTTAATCGTAGACACTTCACCACTTGAAATTACGCTCCTGAAGTGCCCGAGCGAAGGGAGGATCTATCTTCTGCTCGATACACGAGGTATGTTCAGAAATAAATGTGAGAAAATCAGCCTTGAGGCGACCGAGATAATGGAACGAAGCCGTAAGTCCCGGATGGTCAGGAACAAAGATGCAAATTAGGAAGCAGGCAAACAGGTGCATACAGAACCATCCCATCTGCGTAAGATACGAGTAACGGTATTATTTTCCTTATTGGGTAGATAGGTGAACACAGCCATTGGGCCGTTGATGCCATTAAGACGCGTTGTATGTACGGAGTTATAGTACCTGCTTGTTCCTCAATTACATTGAGCCCTCGGCAGTAATACATCCTTCCTTCCATTAAGATCAGACCGTTCTCTCAGCCACTCATCCTGATCTCCTGGTCATCTCCTGACTCGCAGCGGTAAATTTGGCCTGTTCGTTGTCCCATTTTTGGCGAGCAGAAGGACATTCTTGCGGCTTTGGTGCGCCTGAAAAGCATCGAACAATCCAACTTGCTCTCAGGTCATCACTACCCCGGTCCACGACTGTTGATCACTGCGCCAGGTGCAGGAACAACCACCGAGTTTGCGCCGCTAGTACTAGGAATTTTTCGCCCTATATTCCGAATGCATCCGCTCACAGAGAGGGTGAGTCATCCATGTTTCCTCTTCTATTGCAACTCTGCTTTGGCAACAATTTTCTCTACGCAGCGATCTTGAAAACTTCTCTCTTCGTCCAAAGAGTCAAGGAATCTTGCGAACTCTATTTGGAATCGTTGGGAAGGTCGGTACATTTTTATTGCAATCGGCCCGCCCTCAAGGCCGTCAATCCCCACCATCTGCAGATCTAGAGCAGTCTCAATACAATCTATTACATCCTTTTTTATTCATGCCTCGAACCAAGGTACTTGTCGAATGTTCCAGGTCGAATTATCGAGGTATTGCGGGTCACGGTGGGCCGACTCCAGCTATAAAAGCTCTGGCCACTGAACCCAAACACGCAAGTCCTGTTTAAGGATTGACTTTCGAGCCCCCCATGAAGTTCAGCGCTGCCCTCTTTGCCCTTGCCCCTCTCGTTGCGGCGGTCCCAGCTGTCATACGCGACACAGTAAGATCCTTGACCCCTTTCGAGCATTGAACATACCCTGAACCTTTGACAGAACATTGCGTCCCCGAAACCAGAGATACAGGGGAACGTGTGCGCATTTATCCGCACTTTCGACCTGTGTTTGAGTAATTCAATGCCTCTAGTTTTGTCTGTGACGCCATCGATTTCACCGGCAACTGCGCCATCTTCCACGGCGCAAGCGCACAGTGTGTTCCATTCCCCTCGGACTTCGACAATGTGATTTCGGCGTTTGGCCCCGATTCTGACCAAGATTGCTTTATCTTCTTGTGCGCCTCTAGTATCTGCTACATTTGTAGACCTGACGTTTTCCGCAGGGAAGATAATTGCACCGGCGGAACATTTGGACCCATCCGCAACCCCGGCATCTCGGATCTGCGGACAATTGGATTCAACGATGTTATCTCGTCGTTTGCGTACGTTCTTGCCTCAAATTTTGTTATTTTATAATCCACAACTTGCCCATCGACAGGTGTTTTTTTGGATAAATTCGAGGCTTGTAAGGGATCGTGGAATCCGAGTATGTGTACTTGACCGTTTTGTTTCCCTTGACCCGTACGCGTGTATGTTCTTGTTCATGAGTGGTTTAGCTCGGTATTTGAAATTTTGTACTGTATTTGAATGAGCACCGGGGCTTTAACCTACACGTTGTCGGATAGGCCTGGGCACGCAAGGCCAACAAGAAATTTCGCACGGAAAGAGACGGAGCAGAGGAGCGGGCAGTCTTCAGCTTGGGATGTTGTACTAAGGGATGCAATGTGGCTCGAAGGCGGTGCCCGTGTTGTAAAACCACGGATCCGGTCATGAAAATTGTTGCAGACGGGAACGGTGAGGACGGAGCAGAGGATCGGGCAGGGGATGCATAGATAGTCACTGCGTTGAGGCCCCCGTAGTCAAAGGGTGTGACTACAGACGTAGTCGCATGGACATTGGACTACATGCGACTACGTTGTGCCCCCTTTCCTACCTCTGACTACTCCGTGACTATGTCTGACTACCTGGCACTATTGATCTCCAATTTGCATACCCAGCTGCTCTGGAGTTAGTGCAAGTTGTTAATAATGTTTGGTTTGGTGGGAATTTCACAAATTTGGCGTGAGTGATCCGTGACGTTACCCGAAACTTTGCTTCCGCTATCACCGCAAAGCGCCATCGCTCACTCACTCGCAGATGGCAAAGAGGTTTGGGCAATTTATTAACTGAAGAAATGAGTGAAAAAGTGTAAGGAAAGGTTGGACGAGCTGTGCCTACGCGGGGTAGTAAGGCTCCAACCGTTTCCGTTTGTAAACGTTTTCAAACGGTTTTAACCATTTTTATTTCCGTTTAGTTTGCCCGGGGTAGCAAACAGTTTAAAAACGGTTTGTAAACGGTTTAAACAGTTGTCAAGAATCAACCACTTACTACTTCTTGTAGGTTGTTTTCTGGTGCATAATTTTGTGCCAGACCGGTCGATATGTGTGCTCAAAACCCCCGCATATTCTCGGAGCACAACGCCGTCCACCGACATGCAGGACCTTCCTATTAGTACACGCTTTGATGGTGCTCAACCTTCTCGGCAAATGTTGCCCTTGTATTCCGCCTTTATCCCACCTTCACGACCACTTCGGGGTCAACATATAACCATAAATTCGCTATATGCACGTTCAGAATGGTCAAGTTACTTGATTTTACCCTTCCACGCAGGTGCGAGTAACCTGCCATGAAAAATACCATTTATAAACTGTTTAAAACGGTTTAAAACTGTTTGTATACCGTTTCCGTTGAATTTGCTCAGGTCCACAAACGAAAACTAAATGGTTGGAGCCTTACGGGGTAGGCAGAGGTTGGACAAAGTAGTGAGACATAGGCACAGCCTGACTACGTGCCGTAAGCCGAGCTCCGTGAACGGCTTCAAACCCTTCGACTACTACGTCTGACTACAGCCGTAGTCAGACGTAAGTCACAGGTAGTCCGAGCTCCGTGAACGGAGTCGGACTCTGACTACGGAGGGTCTCAACGCAGTGAGTCTTCCTGGAAATTGATGCCCAGGCCAATCCATAATATGGATACTATGCAACGAACTATTCAATCAACGTCTGACAGATGTGAGACAGTAACGAAAATTGATTGTGTTTTTAAAATGTGGGACGGAGTCCTAATGAGGAATGAAAATGTGCCAGAGCATTGGATCAGGCTGTCTGGGGTTCTAGTGGTTATATGTTTGTTGCATCCTCCAGGACAGAACCATGAGTTTTAAGTCGAGTCCCACACTGCCTAGCAGAGGCATACATAAGTGTAGGTCCCCAGGGTGGCGTTGACTTCCTGTGGTTGTACTTAGAAGTCCCAAAATAGCGTGTAGTGGGGACTGATCAGATCAGACTTTCAACACTTCACCACCCCCCCAAAAAAAGAGGACTCAGGAGGATAACATTCCCAATATTGACATGTGGAACCTGCCAAGATGATAGCTGTGCTCGCTGCCCTGCTCACAATCCATGTACACCATGGGAAAACCAAAGTATATGGTGTACAGTTGTAGGGCTAGAATTTCAACAGGCATTTGGACAAAATTCGGTGCAGGCAATCTGGGAGAGACTAGTACTGCAGAGTGAAAGTTTGTCACAGGTTCGCAGCTCGCATAATCGATAGCTATAGTCACTGTGTCACATCAAATCGAAGACTCGATTGAAGATATTTGGACGAGTGCCCATCATGATAATTTGTGTTTGCAACGTATTTGAGCTGCTTTTTTAAAAAAAACTCAGTTGGTAAGCATCAGATTGAACTGTAATATTGAAGCATGGTTCAGAGTTTGAATGTGATTGAACCATAAAAAATCAGCTGGCTACAAATTACAGGATATTGAATTTCGAACCAGCATCAGGGACTTTTTGACATTGGGGACAGGATTCCGATCTGTAATCATCCATTTTTCTCCAAAAATGTTTTATGTATTAAATTTAGGAACCTGTCGGTTTAATCTGAGCCACGTCCGAAGGGGATTGGACCAGAATTGAGCTAAAGCGAATGTTTGCACTGTAAAGCTAATTATAGTATACAACCATTTGACATGATGGCCGGAACGGAATTGATCCGAATATAACGAGGCTGCATGTGCCGTAGCCACTCTTGACTTTCCGCCGCAACGTGGCAACCTAAATGCGGGAATTTGATGGCGGCAAACTTCGGCACATTTGATGGCCGCTGCCTGCGGCACACATTTGCCCTCGACATGCATACTGTTTGCTCTTCTTTCAATGCTTTATTAGTATAGTGGTTATGTACTCTCTATTTATGTAAGAGATTTCCTTCTGTTCGTGGTTCGATTCTCTGCAAGGCCATTTTTTTCTGTCTTTTTTCCCCGTGTATATTCATTAGTTTCCAACAACGCCTGCGACCCTCAGTAAGCATTTGGTATCTGGCCAGCCTCACCTGGTTGGATGCATGTGGCTAGTGCTGAGAGTTCCGAGGTTTGGTGGCGGTAAGGTGTCCTGGTAAAGAGGCATTCGAATTTATTTCGTGATTTTTTTGCCCAGATTTTATTCAACTGGTCCAAATACTCTTACCAATTAATTGCCCAAACTTATGCTAAAACCTATAAACAAGACCCATTGGACAGGAAACCTGTCTGTGGCCCAGTGGGACTTTGAACTTTGGTAGATGGCATGCCGAAAGTAACGGCCATCAAAATGTGCCGCAGCCCGCCGCCATCAAATTTCCTGATCTGGATGTCACGTTGCGGCGGAAAGTACGCAAGTGGCCGTAGCCACCTGGCACCGCATGCCGGATGAGCCATCTGGTGGCGCCGGGTGGCTCCATCGCAAACTCTCTACTGTAATATTTATGTTTGCTTTCGCGCCTTCGTCTGTCTTCATTAATTTAAATCTGACCGTAGCGCCCGGGCACGCAACTTTGGCATATAAGTGTCACCATTCCAGCCAGGATCAGATTCAGATACCGCGGCCTTGAGCGCCGGCATACTGGCAATTCGACTATCCTGGCCTGGGATTGGGATGTCGGGATACGAAACGAGATTCTCAACATGACACAACGTACTCCTTCTTCGAGGACACAAGTATCTCGACGAGTTCAGCTATTTCCTAGCCATCCAGCTCTTCTTACAGTTCTCGCATTCCTCCAAGCTCGTGTATAATGCATTCGCACTGGAAAAGAAACTTACATAAACGCACGGTGTCTTCAGGTCGCCAGAGATCTCGCTTGGAATTTTTGGTATATATATTTAGCCGTGGCAAGCGCCGACGGACGGCCTTCGTACCTCGAATATCCCACAACCAGGCTTTCTCAACAGTCATTCACTCCAAATCCAAATCCAACCCTTTAACCCAGATCCATATCGCCGTTCCTGACTTACAAAAACTGTATACCATATCTATTCCTTCAAATACTCGATATGCATTTTAGCCTAACGCTCGGCGCGCCTATGGTCAGGATATCTCGCTAACCCGACACGCGGATTACTCTTCCTCGAATCATAGATGACCGCACTTCACGGTATATAGCATTGCCAGCAAAAAAAGGAATAACGAATAGCGAAACCGAAAGCTCGAGGAAGGAAGGATGAATACAATACGCAATACACACACAGTACACAAACGTAGGTACGTAGGTAGAGTTAACGAATGCAAGTCCATCTTCGTCTGCAAAAAGTCCTTGCAGCGACTTCCAAGTACTGAAGATTTTTCTGTACCCCACCCTTGCACGCTCCCCGCCCGCTCCCACGCTAATTTGCTCCGGACTCCGCTCCCTCTCATCCCGCGCGCGCTCCTCCTTCTCCCTTCTCCCATCCCTCGACGCCGGGCGGAGCGAGAGCATCGGACTCGGATTGGGCGCTTGGGATTGGGGGTGCCTGAGTGGGACGCCGACCCATTTTGCGGCCCCTTGGGGGCCAGACGAGGGATTGAGATTAGGGGAGTTGTTAGCGGGGTGCGCGGAGGCAGACGTGGGGTAGGACGCGGCGCCAGGCCTGGGGGCGGGTAGTGTGCGGGGGTTTGGTACGGCTGGGGAGCGAGTCAGTATGCGTTCGTAGAGGATACGGAGGTAGAGGAGACGAAGTAATGGGGAAAAAAGGTGGGTGAGCGGGAGGGAGGGAAGGCGAGCGGCGGCGGGCAGCGAGCCAGGAGCGGGAAGCGAGGAGCGAGAAGCATGGAAGCAAGAAGGTAGGAGGTCGGAGTAAAGTAACGAGCGCCAATGTGGCGCCACGAATTCCCAAAAAGGAAACGAAGATTCTGCCCAGAAAAAATCACGGAAATTCCCAAAGAGGCAAGCATCGGCTAAGAAAAGAGGGAGGTGGGAGGAAACGCCAGAAGGACAGCGAAGGAGGAAAAAAAAGGAGAAAAGAAAAAGAACATATCTGAGCCTGTGGGGGCGAGCGCGAGTGGAAGACCCAAGAGGACCGCGCTTGTGGGGGAATTGCTCTGGACGGGGACGCGGGTGCGTGCGCTCGAAGAGGCCGCATTTGTTGCATAACTAAAAATAAGTTTTCAGTAAAAGAACGCGTACGAAGAAAAGAGAGGAATACTGACCACTTTCCCCGAGCTCAAATTACTCCTCCTCCACGTAATCGTAGCCGTGGTGCAGCAATTGAAACATCGTCTGCGCATACGATCGCTCAACTTCGTCGCCACGTCGTCCGTGTGCACGACCTGGATCACGCCCGTGCTGCCGCCGCCCTGCGGTGGGGCCATCGGCGCGCTGAGGATGGTGCCGGGAAGGGGATACGGTACGTAGCCGCCGTGCGCGATAGGGAACGGCTGGGGCGCGTACTGCGCGTGCGAGTGGCCATCGTAGCCGCGGTGCGCGTCGTCGAGATGCGGGTGCGGCTGGGGTGGTACTGCGGGGGCAGGGTGTGGGCGTGTACATGTAGCCGCCCGGTAACCACGGGGAAGGTCGTGCGCGGCGTAGTGGTGCTGCTGCGGGGCGGCGGGATGGGGTGCGTGCGCGGGGGGTGGGGGAGAGCGGCGGCCCGGACAGAGACGGGCGGGGTGGAGACGGCGAGGCCGAGCCGGAGTGGGTGGGGAGGATGGAGATGGGCGGCGTTCGGTTGCTTGCTACTCGGGGCTGGGCGCGGCGTAGGGATAGGCGGGCTGGGGCTGACAGCGCGCTTTAATTCGTGCGCCGGCAGGGAAGGCTGCCAAGGACGCAAGGAGGAAGTGAGGAGTGGCCGGAATTGAGGGGTTACGGGCAAGGAAGTGAGTGCAGCAAGTTGCAGGTGTAAATAGCGGTGTCAGCGAAGGACTTGTCGACTAAGGAGAAGAGGTTAGATTAGTCGTCAGAAAACCTGTAAAGATGACGCACCGCACCGAATACGTTATCTTGGATTGAGCATCGAGTGTCATTGAGTCGTCGGGGGCTGCGCACCGGACGTTCCCGGCGTCGCCAGCTGGAGAGTCTTGCTTGGAGGAATACGATGCCTAGCTATCGCCATACCAGGAGTCGAATCTGAACGAGGCGCTTTTCTACGGTAAGGTCAGAATTGAGCAATGAGTAGATGAGAAATACGGCGCACTAACTGCAGTCAAGCAGGGATGGACACGTTCTGAATCATGGACAAGAAAAAGCTGGTCGATCCGCGAAGTGGACGAAGTTAGGGATTGTCAAGGAGGTTTATTGCGGTATTTTGGGTAGTTCTCAACACGACAACGCGCGCATGAGCAACTAGAGGCCATAAATTGACTAATCCGAGGGTAGTGGAAGAGACGAAGTGTGGCAAGCGGTGAATGAGAAAGGTTTGTTTGTTTGGCAAGATCGTGTTTACCAGACTTGGAAAAGCCAAACATCACCCCTTTCTTCCTACCATTCATATGGCCCTCCGGGCATTCCTGGTACCGCTTACCTGTACTTGTACTGTTTTCCGGTATCTGGATCAGAAAAAGCATGTTCATGAATTGAATTTTTGGCTCACGGTTCCTCCGGCCATAATGGCTCCGATCGCGTTTATCTGTTTCATATACCAATCCTCGAGATGGCAGCCTGGCCACTGTCACCTGAAGGCAATTGGAAGGTTCAAAGTGACTTCGCCTTTAAATTCGTCCAGCTATGTGTCAGTGAACTGTCATCAATTAATGGATGGTTAGTACATTACTGATTATGGTCCCAAATACAGCACCGACATCCAAGGGTTCGGCATGGGTTCAGAGATGACCCCCCCAAAGCATCTCTTGCTTCACATATTCTCGTACAATGAGATTGTAAATGCAGCCACTTGGTCGCACTATTATTCCGCTCCCGCACAATGTCCAGTGCCATAGTACCACAGTGGCTGACCAGCCTTGCCACAATGAAGTCACTTCTCCAATTTCTGTCTGAACCTGGAATTTCAGCACTGACAAAGGACATCTACAGCGTCGACTTGCACCCAGGTGTTCACGGGAGGTATGTATACCCCGAATCCGCATGCACCAAAGACAATGGTAACATTTATTATACTTACATATTCGGTCATGTATGCTTGCCTGAGGTCGGTTCTCAACTTTTGCACCGCCGTAGTGCTGATCACTCCGACAGTCTTTTTCTGATGCAAAAGGGAATTTCTGCATAGAGGGTGGTGGTCATACCGCATCACCGTCCTTCGAGGCTTTTGCCAGGCAGACGTCCCGGCTAGCACACATACTTAAAGAAGGAGACGATAAAGATGCCAATATTGGACAGGTATGCCCCACAGTTCGGCTTGGGTTGGTTCACAACGCTGATCCTTGACAGGACTCCCGTGTTTCGCCGTTTACAGACTCTAACCGGGTAGATATGGCTGGTGGAACTTATATCGAAATCGAGCTCGGATTCTCGCCCATATACCTTCAGCAAGGCCCACAGATCCCAAAGTCTCAAGACAGTGCTGCTCCCTGCTGGATGATGCACACCATTCAAGGTGAATTCCAAAGTCACTTCCAGCCTGCACTCCATACCCGTTCTGCTCCATCAATTTGGTCCAATTTGGGACAGAGTTCCCATTGATTCCCTTTGGTCGTCCCAATCTGGACAAAGTTCCCATTGATTCCCACTCCCGTTCGGGTGCCTTTTCGACTGCTGCTCACCAGTTGTCGGGTTTCACATTAGGGTCAGATACCAATGAATGACGTACAATTTGTGACTTTCTGTACCCCGAAGCAGGCTGATATTACCCAGAGTTGGTCTTCACGTTTCATTTGCCGCAGAGAAATTGATTGTAACATAGCCAAAAAATTTTCATACCAGAAAGTCATTTACTTGTATACAAGATACGTTGGTGAATTTCCCGATCGCGAAGGTGAGAGACATGGCTGTGAACCCCCCAATAGTGGTACGCATATTTTCAAGATGCCTGGCATCTCGCCGCCTTTGAGACTAATCATCCCAGCTGTTCTCAGCACCAGGCCACTAACCAAGGCTGCCTGAATTTATTACTCCTGGCAAACCTGCTGAACTTTCCACGTTTCTCAGTGGTCACTGGGTACCAAACACGGGCATCACCAACAGCAAAAGGTGGACAAGGTTTTGGCTTGATACCTCTGTTCAGTTAGAAAATGGAACACAGCAATGGATAAATCCACCGCTCTCATAAAAACCAAGTTTTATGGATATAATTTACTGTGGCTCAGGCTGACAACCTGGTGCTGGGAAATGAGTTCAATCTGCTGTACAAAGGCAATGAAAAAAAGATGAATTCTAAAGCAACCCTAAAACCTACATATGGTGTCTCAGAAATATTATCGGTGCCCTGAATCATGGGTATATTTTTTATAGGAGGCAACCAGCCAACAGGACAGGTCAGTGGTACCAGGGGTGCCTGGAGGGCCATACGAATTCGGTTTTTTCAGCCACCTACCTGAGGACAGCAATTACCCATGGTCTGGTAGTGATTTTGAAGGCCACATTTAAAGGTTTTTTTTCAGCCACTGACCTAGACCATGGCAATCACTGCGAGATTGGTAATCCATGATCTGGTCGTGATCTTGAAGGCCACATTTAAAGGTTTTTTCAGCCACTGACCTCAATCACGGCAATCACCGTGTGATTGGTAATCCATGATCTGGTAGTGATCTCGAAGGCCACATTTAAAGGTTTTTTCAGCCACCGACCTAGATCACGGCAATCACCGCACATTTGGGTAATCCATGATCTGGGAGTGATCTTGAAGTCCGCATTTACGGAAGGGAGACCTGGAACCTAAGACGGTACCAGGAATTTCGACGCTTTCTGTGAATATGTCTCCACTTGCTTTCATCGCAATTTAACCCTTCTGGCGCTGCCGAGGCTCTACCCTGCGACTGTAACATTGTAGACTCTGCGGTCGCACTGAACTCGCGCCGCCGCTTGGCCGCCGGCGGCCGCCCGTCGTGGTGCCCTACTAAGTAACCTTGTCATTCATTCCCGCCTTCTCACCTCT
Organism: Mycena leptocephala; assembly: GCA_029378395.1. Lineage (NCBI taxonomy): Eukaryota > Fungi > Basidiomycota > Agaricomycetes > Agaricales > Mycenaceae > Mycena > Mycena leptocephala. The sequence goes on from JARJLF010000896.1 coordinate 107,107, forward strand.
TGCCTCCACCTCGTCACCGCAACCCCCCACTACGAGCTGCGTTCCTTGCGCCTAAAAAGAACCACTGCGATCGATTTTCAACGTTTGTCTTATCAGCTGGTGTTTCAGCTCCACATCTTCTAGTTATTCGTCTCGCCCAAGTCTCGCTCTCCGGACCAATCTGTATCTGTTGCACACATGTCATGTTCTTTCGTTGTCTCGGCCTCATTATCCTTGGCCCATTACACCTCTTCCGTATGGAAACTGCCAGGGCAGCTTTCTTGACAGTACAGGTGAGAGCAGAGAAATGCATTTCTTCAAGAAACTAGACGGGAGACATCTCCCAAGGCCTCTTTTAGTTTCAATTGACCTACTGTGACAATGAATCGATGACGTGCCCAAGTTTAGGTGAGCAAAGGACTTGGGGCGGAAACCGGGTTATTTCTGACATCTTGCGACAGCGACCGCTTCTCCTGTTTGTGATTCAGCGGCGACTCTTCTCCACAAGATCCTCCATCCTCAAATCTGCCCAGATTGTTCAATCCTCTTTAATTGCTGAGGTAAAACCCGGACCTTTCGACGGCAGACTACTAGGCACGGTTCCTTCCGGGCGCACTCTCACACGGCGTTCAGTGGCGAGGGCTGCGCGACCAAGTGCTGATATTCCCAGATATGGGAGACTCAGAGATGAGCCGCTCATCATGAATCTTACATGGCCCTGTCTTTTGCAATCTGCAATGCGTGCAACAAAGGGGACGCCAGTGTGCAACAGCAAAGCTGCGAATTCTTCATTTGCGTGTGACACTAGGATTGAGATTATAGAGTTCCACTCTTTTTTCTGTGTTCACGCGGCTCTGTGCAGTATGGATGCGGTACAGTGCACCTAATAAAGATTTCTAATATTAATATTCAGACAGGACGATCCTGGCGATGCCGATGACACACTTATTGCCGAATATTACGATGACCAGTTCTGCAGCGGGGCGGTCGTTGTCGACCACATGTTTAGCATGATCAACAAAAACGAGCGCAATGTGTGTCATCTGGACATGGAAACTGACGCATACGTCAGTTAGTGCAGACACGTGGAATCCCAACGTGTTCGACCCTATCTCACTCCGCCTGGAGAATTGGTTGGACAACGAGGCAACACAGCTCCCTGAGATTCGCACCAAACTTGGGTCCGAAAAGCTGATTTAAGAGGCCGCACTATGCCTGGATAGCGCATTTTATGTGTGTGATCCAATTTATTTTGCTCCTCCTGTACCTTTCTGTCCTCCTGTTTTGAAATTGTTCGCTTCTGTCTTCCTGTGTTAGAATTGTTCACTTCATGGTTTACTTATCGCGCGTGGATCCGCACCGATGCGCAAAATCTGATCCTGGCGACGCTGGTGCCACTTCCAAGTCTACCCACAGGCTATAAGTACAATTACCCAACCTTTCTATTGTTTTCCTCGGTTGACCTGTTTCGTGCCAATGACCTGATACCGTGAATGTCCAATTTGTCTCATTATCTGGAGTTTCCCATCTCGAAGTCTCTTATTCTCCCACCGGCGCTGCGATCTTTCGGACGACAGACTTGGGTATCTGATCTCCCCGATGCTTTCGTCAATTATACAGATATACCTGCCGCCACCAATTCACTTCCCAAATCAAGGCAACGGCGTACCCTCCACTAATTTACTTTCCAAGCCAACGCAAGAGCTTCAACCATGCGTGCAACAGTTAATCAAGTCCCTCCTGATGCGTTGTACAGTTGAATCCATCACATGGAATACGGTTGGGAAGTGCCCAAAGCCCATTCCAGATCGCAGTTATTCCATATGACCTTAAGTTTTGGGTGAGAAAGCTGATTTGGCAACTCGAAAAAGCGATTCCATATTCCGGTTATAATATTCCATATGACCTACTCTACTGTACCTCGGTCTTGCTTCTCTCCATTCTCTAACTTATTGAATTTCATTCTAGTACTTCCGCTGTCTCCCCGCTATATTAACACCAGTTATCAAAATCTCGTTGTTACTAATTAACAGCTATTCTGATCCATCCCAGATGCCAACATTCGCATCCAGAACTACGTATCTGCGTAAAATTCGCTTACTCCAGCTGTGGAAAATATAAACGTGCAACAATTCATGCTTGTTTGGAACACCCGGACCGGACCGCTGGCAAGTTGATTTCAGCCGCGCATCCAATTATTTGCGTCGGGTCGTACACTGCATCTAAGAATTACTTGCAAATGCATCGATTGGAGGCGGTCAGTATCTCTGAAGTCAAACTAAGTACCGGACTCGGTTGGTTTTAATCTGTGGGTGTTTGAGTGTTGAACATTGAGCTACGAATATTTTGGATGCGATTGACCACTTATTATTGTAGGTTCAACACCCTAAGATGGTATCGCTATGCAACAATGAATTTTAACCTTCAGGTGTGCTGCTGCCCTTTTCATGACAAGAGCAGTGACTCGACCCCCAAGGTTGATAGTACTCAAAGTCCTCTGTGCCTCCAAGATTACCCTCCTCGTCCATGGTTTCAAAATACCCGGGCATCGGCTGAACTGATCTCAAGTTGGGGAAGAGAGCAGAAAGATATTGGGAGACGAGGACGGGTGCGGTGATCGGGCAGTGCACAAGAGTCAGGCTGTGGAGAGGGTGTGCCACTGCGGAGGTCTGGTCTAGGTTATCGGCGAGAGGAATGGTGCGAGCATCAAGCGTTATTCGGAGGCTAGTTAGACAGGGACAATACTGCGCCAGCGAGCGTAGCCCCAGCAGTGTGAGCCGACATTGCACATGCGACTGGACGTCAGGTCGACCAGCTCGATGCGAGGCCATGCGCGAGCCATATCCGCCAGCGCGGCATCGTCCCAGTCGATGTGAACATCCTCGGACCGGATTATGAGGACTTCAAGGTTGATAAAGCTGAAGAGGGGCCGCGTCGCGTCAGATGGGATGACAAAAGCCTCGTTGTTTTGCCCTTGCTCGTTCCTTACCGTGAAGAGGGAGAGATCGAACCATGTGAGTAACGATGGGGAACACCCAGCTGCGAGTGCACAGAGAAATCGCACACTTGGGCCGCAGTCGAAGCACGGAGGAACAACTCTGCCTCGAACCGAATCAATGGCGTGTCTCGGAAGAATTTCAAAAAACAAGTTGCGGAGCGAACGTCCGCACGCTGGCCGAGGTGGAACTCTTGCAGGGATGGAAACATGGGGACGTCGGGAGGCGGGGGCGATGTCTCTGGGAACCCAGCCAACTGTAAGAAAACGAGGGACTGGAGACTTCCAAGGTGTGCTATGGCCGCCCAGTCCAGGCAGTTGACTTCTACCCGCTCGAGGAGCCACATTTCGCAGACGGACAATGAGAGAGGGCGGATGATATCGGTGGGTTTCTCGTGGTAAATGCGAAGGTCATTCAGTCTGGGACATGTTTGCCCCAGAGTCAACAGGGGGGAAAGGGCCGCGTCGCCACGAAGTTCAAGGTTTAATTGGGTGATCGCGGAACCGAGGAATAATTTGAAAATGTAAATCGCAGGGCAGGTCGTCGCACCCAGGCTGAGTTCTTCAAGCGATGAAAACATGGGGATGTCGGGAAGAGAGGGGAAAGTCTCCGGCAGTGCAGAAAGACGCAAGGATACTAGGGAAGGAAGATGTCCAAGATATTCTAACGCCTCCCAGTCCAGGCTATGCGCCTCCATCCGCTCGAGAAATTGCAAGCCACGGACGCAATTGCTGAGATCGAGCAACTGGTCTGATTCGAGGTAGACACGAAGCCCTTGCAGTCTTGGGCACATCTGCCTCAGGGTCGGCAGGGAAGAGGCAGACGGCGAATGCAGGGTCAATGACGTGATCGTGGGCCTCAGAAATGATAGGAAATGCGGCTGCGTCCAAGTGAGATCCCGGATTTTGGGAAACAGGTCGTTCGGCAGACACAAACTGATTGTCGGGATAATCTCCCACGACATGGAGTAGGGATCGAAGTCGAGTGCGATAATACGAGTTGCATATATTCGACAGCGATTCCAATCCTCATCTACTATAGACCGGAGAAGGCGCTGGCATGCTGTCAGCTCTTTGATCAATCAGGATTATTTAGTGGTCCGCGCACCATTTTTTGGTTCGGATGAAATTCCTCGTCTTCCTCATCCGCCAAATCAGAATTCTCAACGTCATCTTTCTTTTCATTTGTTTCAATGACAAGGAGATCTTGTGGCAAGCAGCGGAGAAGATGGTCCAACGGCTGGTCCTGCCACAGAACATCCAGTGCACGCTCGGCGAAACCCCGGCACGTTATCGCAAGGGCCGCAACGGCCCTCCAGTTAACCTTCCGCTCCGGCGGTGTGATATACGTATCCGAGCGACATTCCAGGTGGAGGAATATTTTTGCGGCAATGTCGTCAATCTGTAAACAACGGTGCATCATTGCACCTGAGCTTATGATCAGTAGCCGCATAGTTGTGGTCCTCCAATCTTTGCTTACCTTCCGGGTTGTCGTACAGAGCCAGGATTGGCAAAGGGAAAACAAAGATCGGGGAGAGCTCAAGCTTGGTGACAGTGATGCAGTGCTCAATGCGGTGTCAGCGACGTTACCCAGTACTAGCCGACAAAGATCGCCGCAAGTTGCCGAACGATCCCGGCAAAGTCCGAGTAATTCCTCAGCTACATACGTCGCATCTCTTTGTTGAATGGTACCAGCTACAACGGCTCGCATCAGGCCCCGTTCGCGACGATTGGCCAAGCTGTACCAAAATAAATAACTAATATCCGCTCAAAACTATGGTTGAAGTTCGTTGAATGCATGAGCTCAGCAGTAGGAACTACTCGACTACCTGCAGCTTTTAATCTGTAAACAGCTTCCAGGTCTCAATTTGCTCTGGGTCGATGAAGCCAGAAATCCCTCTCCGGCAATGGTGCTCTACGAACGGAACATTTCCATGCACCAGAAAATTTGCATTCTATCGTAAGAGCCCATTCTTTCGTTTTGGACTGCAGCTGGACCCACGAACCTCAGGTTGGCTCCGTCTAATTTTATTTAGTGAGCTGAACTTAGAAATAAGATTCCTGCTCGGGTATCATTTACCGTACACGCTTCCGTGCGATATTTATGGTTTATGCATCAATTCTTAATTAATTCCTTTATTTTCCATGGCCGCGGCCATCACTAGTACTTCTGACCCCTCTATTTTCACTCTCTCCGTTGGGGCGGGGAATTCCTTCGTGCGTCCACTTCGAACGCGCTGTACACTGATGCTGCCACTTTTTTACAGGCACCGTCGGCTAATGAACACACTTTGACTCCACGCTCTCGAACTCAAATAACGCCACGAAGTGACGTCGAGTCTCGAGATGGTCGGGCCCGGTACTTCACCGCGACAGGCTCCGGACCCGATGCGGCTGATACACATCTCGCTGAAATCAACTCTCTGACGGCTCTGTACGATGCCATGACGTCGCCAACAGAGTTCTTCTCCCAAATTGAAGACTTTACTGTCAACGGCACATTGAATAGGCGATGTTCCAGTTTCGGATTTTTTCAGCCGCGCTCTTCCCCCGCCAGAGCACGCTTGTGCCCTCTCGACGCCGTCAATGGCGGGAAACATTCGATGACCTGGTACATCTTCAACTTGGGTCACCACGTACAATCTTTTCATGTTACGCGAGGAATAGAGTTGGACTGGGCAAAATATTTTCAGCATTGACAAGACCGTGACGCGTTCTCTCGCCCTCATTATGACGACGTGAGATCTCTCATGTCGAGGGCCTGAAGTACTCCACGGCGTCGGTCCAGTGCCTTTGCTGTGCGCAACAGTTCTGCAGGCTTCACGTTCATCATGGAAATGTATCTCGTCAAGAGGCTCCACTGCTCCACACTATGCGTCGTCGTTCCTAGGTCAATATGAAAGCAAAAGCCTCGTCAATCGTGTCAATCTCTCAACGCGAACCCAATAAAGAGCGCACAGTTCTGACGGAATCCTCATTCGAACACATCCCCCTGTAGTTCAAGCTCTCAAACAAACAATATGTTCTCCAAACTCTCTATCGTTGTCACTCGGTGCTCATTGTATGCACCGAACTATGGACATGTTTCGCCTAACTGACTTTGATTTCAGACCCTTGCTGCCGCCATGCCCTGGGACACTCCCCCGGTAACCCCGCCCACCTCTCCGCAGTGCTGCAACAGTGTTGTCTCTTCTTCCAGCACCGCCGCTTCTGCCGTCGCTGCCCTCCTCGGCCTTGACCTCACTGGCCTTGATGTGCCCGTTGGGTTGAGCTGCTCGCCCATCACCGTCGTGGGCAACAACTGGTAAGCAGCCATATATCAATCTTCAATTTCAATCTGACTTCCTCATGTAGCGGATCTACCACCGTCACCTGCGACGCCCCCGAGAACGAGTGGGGTACGTACTGACCAATTTCCACATCTCCCATTCTAAACACTGACTGGGATCTGTCTCTAGGTGGTCTTATCGCCATCAACTGCATCCCCATCACTGCCTAAGCGCGCGACGAGGAGATATGGCGGTTAGGAAACGGTTCTGTCCAGATTTTGATTTGTTCTTGGTTTCGTACCTTCTACGTCCCGGACTTGTTTCGTGCTAAATGTCGCGAATATCATCCCTTTTTGCTTGGTTTTATCAGAATTGTGTAAAATCTGATCCAGGGATTCGTCGATGAGCAGACTGAAACAGGACATTTACCCGACCTTTTGTATGCGCTCGGAGCACCCGCCAACAGCTTTCTACTTTGCCTGCACCCAAATCTTCTTGTGTGCGCTGCGCTCGCGATTCCCCATCTGCGCTGAACTCCGAGTCCTTCATCGCCCCTCAATTTCCGCTATTAACTTCCACACAAGTCCCATCCCTCAAGCCCCATGGCCCTGCACGCCCTCTGCTCATCTGAACAGGATATTCAGCAGGCACCCCGTTCAACCCGGGGTCTGGTCTTAAGTGATATATCTCCTCTTTTTACCCTCTCCCCGTCCAACCCGTTCGTCGGTACTAAAGCATTCTTCTTGGTGCGTCGCCGGCCACGAACTTGATCATATCTCTCGAGAGTTCAGCGCGCCGGCAATATTGGACCCTCCCAATTCTGTCGTGCTCTGAACAACCGTGTTTCCGGACCGTTGATGATCCCGCGGTGGATGGTGCGCACTTACCCCCATCGAACCACAGATTCCGTAGAGAGCCAGTGTTATTTTCTTGGGCCGACCCAACCCCATTGAGTGAATATTCCTCGCGCTCAATTGCATCCCACAGCCCACCACAGTTTCTTTGGTTTTTGACTCGTTTCATCCGTCATATCTGTTGAGTTCAGACCTGTTGGCGTGCGGCGCACCTGTATTCCATGGTGGAACTGGAAGATAGTATTCAGCAGGTACCCCCGTTCGAGTCGGGGATCAGGCCCCATGGTACGCCTTCCCTTTCCCCTCCCCCCTTTCCCTTTCATGTACACGTGCGGCTCCATCCGCCGTTCGTCTGCATAGAGAGTTATGATTGACCAACTTCGCCTCAACAACTCAGCTGTCGCAAGAAGCAATGACGCGTGCACTTCATGGGAGGCCTTGTTTTATTTGATTTTTTTCTTGGACTCTGACATCCAGGCCATTTTCGATGTATTTAAGCTCTGGTGGCGCCTATTGCATATATTAGGAATTTTTCGGTTCTGCCGGAACCCGTTCGACTCGGGATCAGTGCTTACAGTGAATGAAAGGGAGCTTTTATTTTATTTTTATTTTTATTCTCATTGTTATTCCATGACTCGTTCTGCGTCAAGAATCGACGGGAGGTGAGCGCGTAGACGTGCGATCGCTCAAAAAAGAGGGACATGGTTGCTCACTGCGATGAACCGAGGGGGAAAAACCATGTCCACCTTTGGACCACGACTCAATCCCGAGCCGAACCTGCTGAATTCCATGCTTCCAAGCCATTCTCTATTCAGTGCAGGAGGCATCAGCGCTATTAGGTCTGGAATGTGTCAAAGTAACTTCGATATGGCCGAGGCTTCATTGTGTGCGAAGTTGGGTCGGATTTGCGAATGAGAGCGAAGAGTAGCCGATTTAGACAGCAGCACGCAGTTTTTGCGGACCAATAATCCTAATGACCGCAAATAAGTAAGGGCGGACGATCTTCTGGGAAAAATCGACTGATGTGGAGGACGATATCAGGTTCGCTAGCCCAATGAAACAAAAACAAAAAAGATTTAGTGACCACACATACCCAACCATCGAATCGATCGGTGGCCCTGCCGCACTTCGCCAAGAGGTCGAACTGAAAGCAGGTGGGCGCCGAGGGCCATCGGGCTGGCAGAGGGTGAGGATTTCGATGGGGACGTTATTGGCGCCAGAACATACAATTTGGATCTACTTATTCGAGCGAGACCGAGCGTCGGAAAGTAGCGCTGTTCCAGGATTTTGAGTCATGAGACGAATAAGGGAACGGATGGCCGCATGATCGAGCTCGCTCAAGCTTAATAGACTCGGGAACGAAACAAAAAACAAAAACAAAACAAAACAGAACAAAAACTTTTGATGCTTCAGCCGGGCTACACCTCCCGAATGGAACGGATATATGCAAAGGTTACCTGAAGGCAGGTGCACGCAGAGCGCCATCTGGCTGGTGATTGCTCTGTGTCTGGATGACGATGAATGTAGGATTGGGATTTAGATGGGCATGTTTGGTTGGGAGCTGTAATTTGACGAAGTACAATTTGGACCTAGTTGTTTATCCGGGACCTAGTGGGAATGCAGAGACGCAAGGTGAAGAACGCATAATGTACAAATGATTTGCAATGGAATATCATCCTGTCAGTGCCTCCGTGACCTGACTGCGGTTATGAAAAAGCAAAAATCAGTAGAAGAATTGTGGAAAACCCCTGCAACGTGCGGTGGGCATCCGGAGAGTGGTGCGCAGCGCCTGTGTCTGGAAAAAGGTATCCAGGCCCCAGCGCAGACCAATTAGACTGAGTTGGCGTTGCTTACTCAGCCAGTGTAGTTGAGGGCCGTGCCACAAAAATCATCATGAAATGAGCGAAAATTGGGTCACAGCCAGATTGGACGGATCGGAGAACAGTGCCGTTAGGATTCAGAGGACCGAGGGAAGATGGGTGTGCACGTACGTTGACAGCGATTCTGGGCGGCAGCAACGACAAGAGTATACAGGATGAACATGGGATGAACTGCGCGGGAGATTCTGCCAAGATTGGGACCGAGAATACCAGATAGAAAAGGAAAATTTTCAATGACCGAGAGTGGCACGAGACTGGCAGCACCGGAGCAATCGAGAAAAAATACGTGTCGCGCGACTCCCACTCGCTCAAGTGCACAGCAGGCTTGGCAGCGAGTGTGACGGAGAGAAAAGGTTCCAACGCGAGAAACAGGATCCAGAGCAGATGAAACGAATCGCCCGTGTCAAAAAGCAAGAGAGTATGAAGAGGCATAAGGAGATGATCTCGGTACAGATGAGGGTCAAGAGTAGGTCTTCGGCCCGCTGATGCCGTCGCATCGCCACTTGATTGGTGATTAGCGCCCAGCATCGCGTGTCTTTCTTCCTCCTGTCATGCACGTCTTGCCGTTTCCATCGTTCTCAGGTCCACAACTTATTCCAGGCGGAATCGAGCGAGACAGCGAGCTCATATTTACCCCGTGCAAGTCGCACCCACCTCTGAATCAATCAGGCAGGCTTGACATCAGACGGCGAATGCTCGTGTACTGAAAGAACTGAAGATGATGGTGGGAGAAGAAATCCATTGGAAGATCTGATCAGGAACGAGGTGGCTGGCCTGGGGGAACTTCGCACATACTTGGCTGCAGAACTTCCCTGTCCAGTGTCTGTTCGCAACTGCCTATCTTGCGATCACATGCACACCAACCTTTGGGCTAGCTGATTTCTGGTCCGTGTCTACTTCGTCGCGGACTCGTGGGTGCATCGACCAAACCTCAGTGATTCCAGCCCTCAAAATAAACTTGAACTGGGAAGCGAAGTTTTTTGAGCTTCTATTAGTATGTTCTATTCGTAGATCCTACCGTTGACATCCAGATGGGAGCCGTAGACGGGCAACAGCTGGTCCTAGCAGTGATTGTGATTGACAGAAATTGTCGCAAGTTAGACTCGCTGCCTACATCTCGCCCCTGGCTCCGCACCTCGCCACCCACGATGTGGATACTTGCCCTCCTGGCCCTGGTCCTCTCCCGCCTCGCGCGCGCCGCCCACAACGAGACGATCGATGACGCGAGCCCGCTCATCACATACCACGACGCCACACTGCAGCGCAACATCACCGCGTTCGATAGCCGTCTGCTGTGGGATGGTACCGTCACGTACATCGTGCCCATTCCCGATTCCTCGCCTACAATAACTATTCCCTTCAATGGTGCGCCTCCTTCGCATCATAGGCGTCGTTCGAATAAATTTATCCTGATTTCCTTACACAGGCACAGCCATATACATATTCGTCGCCTACCCTGGGCGCGTCGAGCCAGCACCTTCGGGGTTTACTGTGCTCATTGACGGTGTTCCCTCAGGCAACTGGGCCGCTAAAGAGTCCGCGCTCCTGTACCGCCACCTGGTGTACCACAACAGCACACTCCCCGACGCCTCGCACACACTCGTGATACAAATAATGTCAGGGTGGGAGTTTTACTTTGACTATGCGGTGTATACGTGAGTGCTCCTAATTTCTCTTTCTTAAATCGCACCTCGAGGTGGTTCATGAAGCCTTCGTAAAGGTCGAATGTGGATCCTCCAGTTCAATCTCCGACGTCGGCAACGAACTCGGCGTCGAGCTCTGGGAGCACACCGCAGAGCCCCAGTGCGACGATCTCGACGCCGCCGATTGTTTGACGGTAGCTGGGGATGCGTCAACTGTCGATATCCTCAGCACGGCGACACAACCTGCGGAAACTTCAACATCCATAGCGGTGTCGATTTCAAGACTCACACAACGCTTTCTGGCGAGGATAGTACTGTGTCGGCTTGGGCCTGACCCTCAGTGGAACATCGCCCGCTGTCGGCGGGACTTCACAAGCCGCAGGCGCGGTGACGGCGACTTCCAGCAACGTCACCGCCATTATTAGGATGACTGGAACCTCCCGTAGTCCCCATGATCGGCGCCTTCCTCGGCGGCGCGCTATTCGGCGGCCTCGTGATGCTGGTCTGCCTCATCCTCCTCCGCCGCCGCCGCACGCGCGACCGCAAACGCGCGCCGTGGATTTTCAACGCTGCGGGATTCGGATTCGACGAGAGGAGTCCTACGGAGAGAAGGGCGCCACATGCGAGAAACACACGTCCGCGACTGATTTTGGGGGGCCTGGATTTGAGATGACGGAGGACGCGGAGGTGCTTGCGCGCGTGAGGGCGGAGATGCGATGGTTTAGGACGTCTGTGCAGCGCCTCGAGAGAGACATCCCGGAGGGACGCCTGGGGGCCCTCTGGGCGGCACCCGCCTGCATATGGGGAACTCGGCTAGGGTTTTAAAAAAAAGTCTTTCTGTTCTGATGTTGTACCCAAACACGTATGCCTCCCTATTCCACCTCAAAATGACCAACAAACATTCGAAACGATCTGTGATTGTAATTTGGCGGAAACAAACACAGCGTATCCGAGGCACATGTGATACCAAGGAGCCTTCATCAAACCATCCCCCAGAATAATCCACACCGAGACGGATTCGAATGTTAAATGTTGAAGAACCCGACGGAACCCTGTTCATCCGTATACAATTATAGTGGACGCCAGTTCAGCTGTATCACATACCGAGCGACTTCCCTGTCGTCAGTGCGCTGTTCCCAACTGCCTATCCTTCGATGGTATGTCTCACTGACACCCAATGGAACTCTTGTGATTGACAGACTGTATCACGTATGATACTCTCGCGAGTTAGCCTGCCGCTGAACTCCCGTATCTCTCCTTCGGACACGCCCCTCCGTACGCGATGTGGATCCTCACTCTCCTTCACTTCGTCCTGCTTACCCGCGCCATCCACAACTACACAATCGACGATGCGAGCCCACTAATCACGTACAATGCCCCAGTGCTGGAACGCAACATCACCGCGTTCGATAGTCATCTCCTGTGGGACGGCACCGTCACGTATATAGCGCCGGCTCCCGTTTCCTCACCTACGATCAGCATTCCTTTCAATGGTGCGTCCCTCCGCCTGCCTCCCATTCTTGCACTTTTGCTCACGCCGGCATCGCTGTAAGGCACTGCTATCTACATATTCGTCGCCTACCCTGGGCTCATCGAGCCCGCGCCTCGGGGTTTACCGCGCTCATCGATGGCGCTCCCGCAGGCGACTGGGCCGCTGCTGAGTCGGCGCAGTTGTACCACCACCTGGTGTACCACAACGCCACGCTCCCCGACGCCCCGCACACGCTCGTGATGCAGATAAAGCCGGGATGGGAATTGTACTTCGACTATGCGATATACACGTGAGTTCCCCTGTGTTTCTGTGTCCCACTTAGAAGTCCAATATCTGGTGAAGATCAAATGTGGATCCACCTCCCGCGTCGATGTCCCCTCCCACGACGATACCCACGTCAAGCACGGCCGCCGCACAACAAACCTCTCTTTCAACCAAGAGCAGTGACGCGAAGAAACCTCCCCTCGGCGCCATTATCGGTGCTATCATCGGCGGCACGCTCCTCATTGTCGTGGCCACCGCCATGTGCTTGCGGCGCCGGCGGCGAGCTACAGCTAAACGCAGACTCACGCCAGTCAGGTTCACTGCGGGCTTTGGTCTGGACAATAGGGTGGCAGAAGAGGAGGAGGACAAGGACGCCGGCCCGCCGGCGATGCCGTTCCTATCTCGAGGCGCTGTCCGCGGGGTACACGCAAGTCCGTGATTACGCTGCCTGAGGGTGGGAACCCGACAGGCGTTACAACCGAGCGCGGGCTAGCGCGTCTGACGGCAGAGGTGCGGAACCTCACGGCATCGGTGCAGCGGCTCGAGACGGGGATGCCAGAAGCACGCGACGGAGGCCAAGTCATGTTGCGCCCGCCCGCGTATGGTGATTCTAGGTTTTGACTCCACTGTTTGTCCCGATTGTGTTCTCTTCCCCATTATGAAAAATTGAACGGACCGAATTTCGTATGTGTGGATGATATTTCGCGAGCAAAAACAAACAAAAAACCAAACCAAGGCCGGAACCGTGGACCGTAGCTACTCATCATGGTAGGTGGGATGGCCGAGGTTGAATTTGACATTTTGACATTCGGTTCCGGCGATTCCCGAACTGCGCCAGAGTGAACATATCTGTGTTGTGTTAGACTTTTTCTGCTCAAATATGTAATGGAGATTTGTCCAAGGGGCTCTAATGAACTTCTGGAGACACTGTTCTACATTTCGTTTGGGACTTTCCGGAGAGATTTGGGCTCGCACATTTTGGGGTCCCAGCTGCTCAGCATCACGTTGGTTCTCTGAGGCAGAATATTCCGAAGTCTCGTGCAGATTGTTATAGGCGG
>JARJLF010000897.1:0-120195 GCA_029378395.1 Mycena leptocephala
CCAGTAATGACTGTAGTAATGCATTGTTGCCACAATCATTGGAGCTGTTATATCCCGAGTCGAGGTCGGATGACCGGATGCCGGCCGGTCGTTCGGAAACCGGCTACCGGAAGAAAGTACCGGATAATATCAAGATGACCGGTCGGCCTAGGGAAGACGCAAGCACCACAAAAGAGGTGTATAGGGTGAGCGTTACTATCTGGCCAATCAAGCGGAGAGGATAAGGGGTAGACGTCCGGATGAAGTCCGGACGAGAGGACTCAAGGAGCCAAGCAGAGGATATGAGGCTAAGCACGTTAATTATCAAACTGAAGAATACAGCATAGTACATAGGGCTTAAATACGTAGACATACGTGTCACTACTATAAGTAGTAGTATCAAAGCAAAGTCCAAATTAGGAGATAGAAGTTCGAGTCGGACAAAGCGACATCTAAAACTGGAAGTTGGAATCGTATGGACATACGGATAAACGGGAAACGCTCAGTAATCCTTCATTGCGTAAAAACCCGTTCCGAGCGGCAACCGGGTCGACCGGTTGCCGGAAGTCCGGAAGGATGGCCGGTCGGATCCGACCGAAGGGAAGAATACCGGCCGAGGGCCGGGGGTGTGTGTGCACGGATATAACAGGAGCATGATCAATCAATTGCATAAGCGATCAGTTTTCAGGCCGCCAGCCTGGCGGCCCATCAGGGCTGGCCTTTCTCAAGACACTCAGGCGACAAAATTTTATCCATATTCTTTTTTCACATTTCCTTTATCCACCATGCAGAATTCCACCACATTACACAACCAGTCTTTGACTGGTATCTTGGTGTTCCTCGGGGTGAGGAACCCAAGAGGGGGATACTGTTATATCCGTGCACATACACCGGCTCTCAGCCAGTCTTCTTACCATCGGCTGGGCTCGACCGGTTGCTCTTCCAGTTTCCGGCAACAGGTCGAACTGGTTGCCGCTCAGAACAGGTTTTTACGCAATGAAGGATTACTGAGTGTTTCCCGTTTATCCATATGTCTACACGATTCTAACTTCCAGTTTTAGATGTCGCCTTGTTCGACTCGAACTTCTATCTCCTAATTCGGACTTTGCTTTGACATTACTACTTATAGTAGTGACACGTATGTCTACATATATAAGCCTATGTACTATGCTGTATTCTTCAGTTTGATAATTAACGTGCTTAGCCTCTTATCCTTTGCTTGGCTCCTTGAGTCGTCTCATCTGGACTTCATCTGGACATCTATCTTTTATCCTCTCCGCTCGATTGGCTGGATAGCAACACTCACCCTATACAATTTCTTTGTGGTGTCTGTGTTCTTCCCTAGCCAACCGGTCACTCTAAAACCTTCCGGTATTTATATCCAGTAACCGGCTTCCGAACGACTGGCCGGCATCCGGTGTGATGCGGACTGCGGTTTCTTGACTGTCAGACGAGTGTTACGTCTGTGGGTACAGTACTGCAGAAAAGGTATCGTCCTCTAGGGGGAAATTTGTGTAGCAAGTGTCGGGTGGTTTTTATTCCTCCGAAGTACGATGGGTTAAGTTTACAAGGGATAGATCTTTAGATGGGTGGGCAGGATCTGTTATTTTTACAGGCTTTCAGCATGGAGCACTGAGAAGCCTTAGTGCGCTGGGGGATACGGAGTTCGTTCCTTTTCAGCCTTCCGGGGTCCGATAACTCGGTTGCGTATCCTATACAGGCTCCTATCGAGGGAGGACGGAAAGAGTCGCGGATAGAGTCGCGTTACTTCCTCTGGGTGTTTGCTCTGTGCAGTGGGTAGGGTTTTCTGAGCTGCGGTTTTATTTCTCCGTTGTGATCTTCTTCTCCGTTTAATGTGCGGGACCTCGGGGCCTGTTTCGAATGTCGTAGCCTAAACTCTGTTATTCCCTTCCTTTGGGACCCCTTTCTTTATGTCTCTGCTTGAACCTCGAGGCGAGATATTCGCTGACGAGGTGACCGTGCCGGTTGGTAGATGGCTATGGGTACTGGATTTCTCCGGATTATCCCAAGTCAAAGACCGTTTGCCTTCCGATACTACTCGGTCGGAACAGTTACACGCTAACAGAAATTCTGTTGCTGGCTGTTTTGATACCACTCCACCTTTGGTACGTGGCGTTTTATCGTTTTCAGGATCTCCTATACGACCTGGTCCTTTTTCTGGTCGGAGTTCCCTACCGGAAGCGACTGATTGGCCACTCCTTGCGCTCCGGGTCTTGCTTTAACCTGTACTTTGTGGTACTTCGGTTTGGTGTCCATCTCGTGTCCGAAGACGGAGGATGAGTTCTTTCTCGGCTTGTGAAAGCCTTAGGAATTTAGGTGGGGAAATACAAGATGCCATTCTCGAATAATACGCTAGGTTTTTATACTCTTTGCCCAGCCACCGGCACATCGTCCCGACGTGCGTCCTTCATTCCAGACACAGCCCTCAGCCCACAAGGTAGCTCCTACCCCCTTTAGGCCTGAAGGAGTCCGCTTTCCTCTTCTCCTTTGCTGGTGAAGTCCCCTTTGACGGAGGTACTCCTATGACCTTGTCGTCAGCCTGGTCGAGCCCCTCCCGTGTCGTGGACCCCGTTTCTCCTTTGTCCTGTTACTTTTCCCCGAGCTGGATAGCTCCTTTCCAGCGTGGAGATCTTTTTACAGCACGGTTCTTGAGTCAATCGAATTCTTTCACTGCGGAATTCATCCTCTTGTTGCGTTGATATTGTTCTCGCTCTGTTTCACCTATTCCTTCTTGTCGGAATTCCTTCCTTCGTCATATCGGTACCATTCTTGACTTGGTCGTCCTACTCCTTCCTGACGGAGTTCGTCTCCTCGTCTTATTGATACCATTCTTGACTTGGTTGACCTATTCCTCCTGGACGGAGTTCGTCTCCTTGTCATATTGATACCATTCTTGACTTGGTTGGCCTGTTCCTCCTGGACGGAGCTCATCTCCTCGTCATATCGATACCATTCTTGACTTGGTTGGCCTATTCCTCCTGGACGGAGTTCGTCTCCTCGTCATATCGATACCATTCTTGACTTGGTTGGCCTATTCCTCCTGGACGGAGTTCGTCTCCTCGTCCTATCGATACCATTCTTGACTTGATTGCCCTACTCCTCCTTGACGGAGTTCATCTCCTTGTCATATCGATACCATTCTTGACTTGGTTGGCCTGTTCCTCCTGGACAGAGCTCATCTCCTCGTCATATCGATACCATTCTTGACTTGGTTGGCCTATTCCTCCTGGACGGAGTTCGTCTCCTCGTCCTATCGATATCATTCTTGACTTGATTGCCCTACTCCTCCTTGACGGCCGTTCTTCGAGCTCCATATCCATACCCTACTCGTCCTATATCCAGTTTTTATCGCGTTCAGCGCCTGGCTCGGCGAAGCGGAGGGAGGCGAAGCGGAGGGAGGCGAGGCGGAGGTGAGGCGAGGCGGAGGGGAAGCGCGAGGCGGAGTGGAAGCGCGAGGCGGAGGAGGAAGCACGAGGCGGAGGGGAAGCGCGAGGCAGAGGAGGAAGCACAATGCAGCGAGCGGGCGGTAAACAGCGAGCGGGCGTGGACGTGCGGAAAACAGCGAGCGGGCATGCGGGAAACGCAGCGGAAATGCGAGCGGGCATGGGGTGCAAGAACCAGCGAGCGCGGGCGAGCGGAGAACAACGAGCGCACGTGCGGGAAACAGCGAGCGCAAAACAACGAGCGTGCGTGCAGGAAACGGCGAGCGGGTATGCGGAAATGCGAGTGAGCGCGGGTGTGCGGAGAACAACGAGCGCACGTGCAGGAAACAGCGAGCGCAAAACAACAAGCGTGCGTGCAGGAAATGGCGAGCGGGTATGCGGAAATGCGAACGAGTGCGGGCGTGCGGAAAACACTGAGCGAGCGCGCGGCGGAAATGCGAGCGGAGCACAGGTAATTCGTGTGAGCAGAGCATTGTGCGGTCTCGTATGGGAGTGTGGATTTGCCAGTGACACCTTTACCAACACTTATTTCGCTGTGTCTGAGAGTTCCGCTGGCGTTTTTATCTCGCAATCCTTCATGTCCATTCGAAGGTGTCCGATTTGAAGCTATGCTCCGCCATTCATCCGTACTATTGTTTCAGTCTCCTCTTTTCTCCTTGTTGCGCATTTGGGCGGTTGCCAGAGTCGACACACAGTGGAGGCTCACACCGGTCATCCGACCTTGACTCGGGATATAACATGCAGCTAAGCTTGTTGAAAAGGGGACTGGGGAGGCTGAGCTGTCAACCTCCTCACTGCAGTTAAGTCTCTCTTTACCGACGATCCACGTATTTGGCTGCTCCAGTACTCTGTCTATTTTCTAGGGCACATCCCGAGGATCGACGCCCTCCTGCCCAAACCGAACGATGCCTCAAACATTGTCCACTCCCGACTCATACATCACCTTGCCGCCATTGGCACACGGCTTGCATCAGATTGGCCAGCCGAATCTGGGGCGACTGGCAAAAAGAAATATCCAAGAAAACAAATACACGAGGTCAAAGAAGAGGAGAACACCTTTGAACGTTGTAGGAAAAGACACAGACAGTGGTAGAAGAACGGTTGGATGGGGGGCAGCGTCAAAGGAAAAGAGGTGGAAGACAGATACTTACATGCGTTCAACGATTCCCTCATGGCCCGCCGTGGTCGCTTTAGTCGTACCTCAGTGATGTATGTCACATAGGTGCGGTACACAATCGTAACAATCGTAACAAAGCATGGTCTCAAATAATGTTCACAGAGCACATAATATTTGGTGAAAAAAGCTTTTATAACCTTGCCCAAAGGTACAATTGGCAATTTATCTATTAGATTCTGCTTGGATTCTGCGATAACGTTGTACGACCAAAACTAGCCCTATGAGGCGCTGTCAAGCGTATAATTTGTTATACAGGAGGTGCGCCGAATGTAGCTTTAATAGGGTGTTTCTCCCAAGTTCGATATTCCAATATAGAGTGCAAGTTTCGTTAAACTAGCGCTCGTACCGATAAAACTTCTTTTGTGAGTGCAAGTCAGTTTACCGTAAACTACTTACATATCACGTACTTTCTTTACTTTACTCCTAGCACTCCCACGCGGGTGATAGCGAGCGTTCTTTCTTCTTTAGCGATTACTTCTAATCTCAGCCTTCCGTAAGCCGAGATACTTTCTTTAGCGATTTCTTCTTTTAGTTAACTGAATCGTTCAGTCAACTATTACTTTACTTTCTTTCTTAGCTTCACTCGAATTCAAATCAGCACTTTCGTGATTCACAATTCAATCTCCTAACTAAGATTTACATCTGGCTTTATATACTATTTCTACGCTGACTCATCGTGAGTCAGTTGCTAATGATTCATACTTTGACTCCTAATCCCCTGACTCCAAATCCAACGTGAGTCAGTATAAATTTCCTATGACTCCTCCATGATTCCCCTCTGACTCTCTGAATTTATGACTCCATTGCATTCATGAGTCATCCTAATTTCTTTCTGACTCTCGCAAATTGACTCTGCGCCATGCGACTCTTGTTATTTTAATTCTATAGTCAGGTGAGAATGAAACATAAACTTCTAAAATATTACCTCTTGTCTCCAAACCATTTGGGGACATGACATCCGCGGGGAACGAAAATTTGAACCGTCCTCGGTTCCATCTTAGTAATATTTTTGGAGTTTTAAGGAGAAATGATACCACCTGACTCCCAATTACGACTAATTTGCAGAGTACGATCACCCAATCATTCAAAATTGTGCAGCATACGTAACAGGATTCTCAATCGCCTCCCATCGCAACATTGACATCGTTCCCGTCATCTCCGCCGCTGTTAACACCGAGGCGCTATCCGCCACGAGACCACTTGATCGGTCATAAGTTCTAATATCCCAATCAGCTGTCAGCACCTTGTGACGTTCTTCCTCATTGCCAAGCGGGGCGGCCAAATTCGCCATCTCCTGGGATACGGCGATGAGAGTTACCAAATAATGATGCTGATTCTTCATCTGAACAAACGTGTATCCTTCCCTCACGCACAAACTATCCTCCACCTCCCAAAAACCTGATAACATCCCACGAAGCGTCATCGTATCTCCGGTTCTAAGCGTGTCCGCAAGGAAGTCGTGAGGGTGTAATACATCACGCCCCAGGGCATCATCCGTACTTCCACTTGGCTTGGACTGGCGGTCTCTTGTATTCGGTGGCAAACATAAGGCCTTGGTGCGTCTGTAGGGTTACTGTGTGATATGGACTGATGTATTGTGGCAAATCCAGCGATATCGGTTCGAGGGCACTTCCAGATGACTCGTCTCGTAGTCGAATGTGATGAATTCGGCTGGAACCAGAGATCTAGTCTCTATGAAGTCGTCCTCGATGAAAGCGTCCTTGTCGTAAAGATCGGTCAAGAAGGGATCAAGAAATTGGGAAGGATCGTTGGTCGAATACGAAGTGGTGGCAGCCGCTTCGTTATCGTTGGCTAGTTGGAAGCCTTCAGGAGTGCTCTCGCACCGGAGATGGTCAAAAGGAACCGGTGCGCGAGTCTCCAGTCTCGTAGCTGTTGGGAAATGGTGGCCGTATCTTTCCCAATGACAGAATATGCGACTTATTTCTTCCACGCACTGCTATATAGTGGAAAGAATCAGAAAAGATCCCATCACGTCAGGGGTTGCTATGTTTTCATATGTCATATGTTTACGCACTCGTTCTTCCTCCGGCTGATCCATAATACGCGATATGTTGTCATGTGACTTGTTGGTCTAGGAAAAGATTAGCTAAGCCTTTGTTTATCACGCAATGTGGTGCTTAACTCAATCAGAATATGCTTCTGACTCCTCATCCGAACTAGTAGTGGTTGTGTCTGTAGATTCTTCTTCAGGTTCTGGTCCCATCCATCCAGTTCGCATGAACCAATGGTCGCGATTAATATAAGGTAATAATCGGAATGCCGCCATGGACCCATTCTTCAGCACACTTCCATCTAGTTCTTGCAACACATACAGTCACGGCGAAAATTGTTGCCCTTACCCGATATAGTAACTGTACTGATGGGCCATCAAAGCGCAAAACCAAGAAAGATAATCGATTATACACAACATCTAGGGATTATATACAACATCTAGGCTATGTCTTAGACTCTGAGTAGCTAATAGTCAATCCAAAGAAAGTGTTCTCCTTCAGCGCCTCCAAACGACGTGGGAAAGAGTTGTAAAGATGAATCGCATACGCCTTGAAATCAGGCGACATCCAGATTTCACGCGCTAATTGGAAAAGCGCGTCTGCGGACTGCACCTCAGCATAGCGCGGATGCTGCCGAATTTCGCGCTTCAATTGCGCCCATGCATTCTCGATAGGGGACAGGTCCGGAGACTTTGCCAGCCATGGGAACACTGTGACGCCTTGATCGCGAAACCATGCCTTGGCGAGTTTCGACGCGTGCTTGGGATCATTATCCTGTTGGAAGTAGAGAAAGGTGTGCCGTCGATTTTCGTAGTGGTCGTACAGCGGCACCAGCGCACGGTTAAGGATCTCCACGTACTGCACTGCCGTGAGATTTCCCTCTACTTGCACCAGCTCACTGACGCCGTTCGGATGGATGGCACCCCAAATGTTGATCTTAATACCTCTAACCCCATGTGCCTCGCGTGGCTGGACCGTTTCGACGGCAAGAACCGCTCTCCACGACGACGGCGGCACCAGTGGCGCCCAGTGCCTGTTTTGAGCTCAATCTTTGACTCGTCCGAGTTGATCATGACACCCTGAGTGAAAACTGCCGGGTCTGTCCATGCCGCAAATTTGTCGTACATTTGCTCGCGCTGTTGGATGTGACGAGGCCGCAGGTTAGGCTTCACACGCTGGACGTGTCCGCACAACCCCGCACTTGAAAGCGTGTCCCGGATCTGGTGATCATGGCGTCATTGGGAAGAAAGATGCACGAGATGTGTCGCGTACCGTGCGCCCTGGGACATCGGGTAACATCTCGCGTCTGACGTCCTCCCCGTCGACAAATTCCCCCGCGTCGATCCGTCGAACTGCTTCTGCGAGATCCCTGTCCGAAATCGCTTTCGGCCGGCCCGCACGGCCCTTCCTGTTGTTGAAGTACAGATCCCCACCATGTGTCTTCACCTCATTGTAATTACGTTCGAGTGTTCGTCGATTAAGCGTGGTGTGCTTGAATGGCGAAATTGTGGTGATCTTTGCGAAGGAATACTTGCAATGGTCATGGAGAGCGACCAGAACAGCTCGTTTAGTGGGGGTACATTGAGTGGTGGTGCGCTTGGATCGTGCACGGGTGGGCGAACACGTTGCAGGCATGGCAAAATGCGTCGAGAAGTGGTAAACAAAGGGATTGATGGATCCCGTGGGGGCGGTTACATCATACATCAGTACAGTTACTATATCGGGTAAGGGCAACAATTTTCGCCGTGACTGTATGCTCCTCCTCGATTCTTCCGTTGCACTTCGTAGGGTCCTAAGTATCTATCTTCTGTTTTACGATCTAATGAAACTGTCATATCCAACTTATTGTTTCGTAGCAACACCAATTCTCCAGGTTTGTATTCCGTCTTTTGTAACTTGTGCTTGAATCGTTTCTCCAATTGAAGTTTGGATTTAAAACGTGCATTCTTCAAGGCAATGGCTGCCCTTTCAATATCTCGAGGATGTTTCTGCAGTTGGCGAATACGTAAAGCCAGTAACTCGCTGGTTGTCATTCCGGAGTGAAATCCATCCACTAAGAATGTCGACTCAGCTAAATCAAATGGCAAAATAGGCAAGGTTGCATGCAAGAGTTGAAAAGGAGAATATCCCGTAACACTACTCACTGTGACTCGGTCAGCAAATACTGTGGCAGGAATCATTTGCGGCCACCTACTAATCTTTCCTTGACAAGCCTTTACTATTGCTTCACGAAGCGTATAATGCCCCCGTTCTACCACTCCATTTGCGTGCTTGTTGTAGGATGAAATAAAAATTTGCGGTATTCCTAGGCGCTTCATGAGAATCTCAAAGGCTTTCTTAACTTCTGAACCATTGTCAGTAGTCACCTGTTGTGGACACCCATATCGACAATATATGTGCGTCCAAAAGAAATTCGCCATTTGTTGTTATGTTTGAGCAGTCAATGCTTTAGCTTCACAGAAACCTGTAAGATCGTCTCGTGCAGCCACAATCATAGAGTACTTCCCTGACGGAGGCATTTTCATGATGTCAATATATATCTTCCTAAAGATAGATGTCGGTACAGATATGGTTGGTGGTATTTCCATCTTCTTCGTGCTGCGTACTTGGCATTGTGGACATGAAGCCACATGATGATGAATATCTGCTCGTATATATGGCCAATGAAATTGATTCTTCAAGTGCTCCCACATGGCACGTATCCCTTTGTGTCCTAAGTTTTCATGCCCTTGCCGCAATACTGATAATCTTGATTTTGGTTCAAAAATCACGGCTAAAGGAGGGTCACTCCCATTTCTTTTCCACAAACGTCCCCCTCGCTCCATAAATTCCGTAGCCTTAGCAATGAAACGCCGCTGTTTCTGAGCTGATTCAAATTCTGGCATTTCCAAAGTGCGCAAGAATTGTCGTATGTTTTGGAGTTGAATTTCTTGAGCCTTCCGACTAAGATGGCAGGAAGGCAATAAATAATTCAAGTCAATATCTTGTCGTTCGTACGTTTGATGAATGCTGCTGAAATATTTTGGTGCTTCTAACATATCAGTGTCTTCACTTCGTAATATTGCGAACGATTGTCTCAACTCTTCCTGTCCCCTAAATTGTACTGCAGGAAGTTGATAATATCCTTGAGTTCTCAACTCGTCCTGTCCCTCGTAGTTTAGTGAAGGCAATTGAAATACTTTAGGACTCACTTGCCCCATCAGTGCAATACGATCTAACCATTCGTCATCGTCATCCTCAGCAGTTTCCCCAACTGCCTTTCCTCTTCGCGATAGTGCGTCTGGTCCTTGGAAACGTACTGCTGGTACATGAATAAGTTCGAAATGAAACATTAGGATTCCCTGAATCCAACGATTCACTGCTGCATCTGGCTGTAAGTCAGGATTATTAAGTAAACCTTGAATGAATTTCGCATCCACCTCGACATGAAAATTTGTTACTCCAATAATGTACAATCTCCAACATCGTAAAGCTCGATAAAGTCCAAATAATTCCAACTTTGGTTGGGAATATCGCGACTCCCTTTCACTCATAGGTACTGATCCGTATCTTGCGGGTCGTCTTTTTCCTGCTTCATCTATCTGAGATAAAATCATGCCTGTTGCCTCCCTTGATGAATCTACTGATAACGTAACAGGAAGATTAGACTCATAGTTTATAGGTCTAAGAGCTGGTGCGCTCGAGATCAGTTTCTTGATAGCTTGAAAGGCCTCTTGACGTCGTAGATCCCATATAAACTCAACGTTCATTCTGTACAATTCTGTTAGTGGTCTGATGATCGCAGAATAATTTTGAATCCAAATCCGTACTGTCCCACACAACCCTAAAAATCTCCGCACCTCTTGCGGGCTCGTCAACGGTGGCCAATCCAAAATGGCAGATGTTTTCTTCTCGTCTGGTATTCTTCATTCGGGCGTACAACGTTGCCCAACAATCAATACTTCCGGCCGACATATCTGTGTCTTCGTTCCGGAAAATGTTCCTCCCGCACACTTTACTCTATGCATTATCCGATGCACATCCTGTGCATGCTCCCAAATAAATTGCCTAATCTGATTATTTCCCTCTATTGTCCGTGGTCTTCCTTGCTCGTCTAAGTATTGCGACTTGGGTCCTTTGATTGGTAAATCGTCAATAAAAATGTTAGCTACATGCAGAATCTCATCATGTAAGATGAAAACCATACACTTTTGAAATTCCGCTGGGGAATTCATAAATCCTGTCGGCATTGATGTAATTCTGAGGAGTCCTAGCGGCGTCATAAATGCTGTCATGTCCCTACTTTCAGTTTCCATTTTTCGTGCGTCGAATCCCCAGTATAAATCAAACACTGTGTAACATTGGCGTCCTGCAAACCCTTCCACAAAGTCATCCAGGATAGGAACCATCCCTGCATCCCTAATACTGACTTTATTTAGTGGCTGCAAATCGTGAACAATTCGAAGTTTCCCGTTTTTCTTCAGCACACAAAACCACCGTGATCTATACGACGATTGGCAGGGCTCATAAACTCCCGCATCCATTTTTAGCTTGAGAACTTCGATAACTTTGGTCAATAATCCTGGCGGAATGGGCATGTTTTTGTACTCCCAAGGAGTATGCGGAACTGTAGGAATTTTATAAGGACTAAAATACGAGTCCTTAAACGTACCACGTTCTGCGTCTTCAAAAGCCAGAGCTTCTTGATTTAACTTCATTATGTGCGCAAATAATTTTTCTTCCTCATCTGTTAAGTAACCATCCGTGTTAAGTTCAAGTAACTGCAACCTCTCGTTAGTTAGTCGCACACTGGGCTCAAACACCGGAGGACATACTGGAAGTTCTTCTAAGGACTTCAGCGGATCTTCAGGTATTGTGCGACGTATCTCATAATCAGGTGAGAAAGTCGTCGATACTGGTCGAATCTTCTTATCAACTCGTTTATACATTGTGAATGCTTGTTGTGTATTTCCTTCGCCCGTTTTGACGTCTAAAGGATAGAAAATAAATGTGTCATCTATTTCCAAATACCGTTCATCTGCTGATTTAAAAACTTCTTCTTCCATCCGGACTCTGCGTGTAGTATCGGGGTTAGAAATATAGCTCAAACAATGAACGATCTGTTGCACTGGCAGCAAATTCCGTTTGATCCCACCCGAATACAGCAAAGAGAATATTATTCGTCGAGTTAAGTAGGTAACTAAAATCCCGCAGGCAAGACTTGCTACTACTTGGAAGAGTCCATAAGCATCCGCACTCCTAATCGCCACCATTTCTTCGCCCTTTACTCCTCGACAATTCTTCAACACTATTAGTACATAAAAACAAAAACATCTTGATACGTGTCCGCTCGTCCTTTGAATATTTCTTGCTAACCGTCGGCTAATCCGGTTCTGTTTTAACGCATCCGCGGGGAACAAAAACGATATAAACTCACGGTCAATCAAACCGACGTGACTTGAACTGGACCGGAATCGGAGAGCGTACAACAGGGCGAGGAACGTAATGCCCGTGTTGATCGTAAACTTGAAACGGAGTCGTACGTCCGGAGAGTCCTTCCCACTGAAACCTTCCCTCCATCGCTGTCGAAGGCCGAGAATCCCGTCCAGGACCCGTGCTCGTAAGCCAAGCGGGAACGGGAAGCGAGCGAAAAAGAGGACCAGGAACGTGGGGGCCTGGCGGTGTCATCTGTCGCAAAAACACGTTAGACACCGGTACGGAATAGCGGTGATCAAAACATGCCCTTTCGAAGGCCTTGGCCACGCTAAATTCTTCAGCTCCTTCGCCCGGCGAGCGACAATCCTCTGCACTGAAAATATCGAAATGCAGTAGATGCTCGAGAACGTGCGTGTCGTGGAATCGTAAGTTCAAGATCGCATCAATAATGCTCACCACCCGGATTGTCCTCTGTCGTTGAACGCTTTCCGTAAGATTCGAAGCTGAGCAAGTTCTTCCCATTTCAAAAATGGGCACGGAATTGTATGCGCTGAGTCCATAGCCGTCATGTCGAGAGCATACCGTCGCCGAGTAGCGATGGCGACTGCGCGACCGGTAAAGTCGAGGAGATTTCCCCGTACGTCGATGATCGCGCTTAAGTAGGCGCGCAAACGGGTTACTTCCGCGCGTAAAGCCACACGGCTAGCAGGAGCACGCGCCCAAGCGCTCCCTCCCAGGCGCCGCATGCGCTTTCCATCTCCAGAGACATCAACGATGGAGTCGTCTCGGACTTTACGTTTACCGGCTACAACTCGACCGGCTACCAAGTCCAAGGTACGTTCTGCGTTCAAAACCTGATGTTCATGTTCAGCGGCTGACACGTCATCCATATATAAACGTACCATCGACTCATTACAAGCGCGCGTTCCATTGCAGTCGGCCATGGCAGACCGGTCAATAAGCGGTCCGAGCCGTTGATTGATAATTTCCAGGGCTTGATGAAGCGGAAGCAGCGCATGCCGGTTCTCGTCGTCCCGAAGGCGCTCAAGAAGCGCTTCTTGCTGGGCCCCCAATTAAAAAGTCTCCCTTGCGCAATCGTTCGCTGATGAAGATCGTGATCCGGCGACGGAGCAGATTGGCGCATCCTCTGGATAGCTTCGATGCAATCGTCGTTGCGTACTTCAATACACCCTTCGAGATTCAAATGGCCCAAATCGGATGAACCTACCGAATCGCTCGAGCTAGCCTCGACCAAATCAGGCAGGGAGTCCGAATCCGGCTCGAAGTGAAAAATAGCGTCCGGGTCCGAGGATTCAGCAGGTAAATCAAAGAATTCTTCTGCACGCGGGCGTCGTGCCGGATTTGCAGTACCCAATACAGCACTGTGCACAGCGTCGTCGATGAGGCGTTCAGCTTCGGCTAACCGTCCGGTATCAGCAGCCGAGTCGCCTACGTTCCAGGGTTGGTTGTATGCAGATTGATCTACCGTGCTTTCAGAAGGTGCTACCGAAGGGCTAGAGGAATATTTATCACGCGTTATGATGGCTCCGCGACGGAGAGAGCCAAGAGCGGGGACAGAAAGACTGTCCACGTGCGAACCCGACGCGGAGCAGGAGGCGGTGCTGCGCTGACAATCTCTCCTTCCTCTTCACCGCTGGACGACGATTCGTCCGTATCTTGCTGGTCAATCGCGGACATCTTGCTGGAATTCCTCGGTACGTCATTGATATTCGTTATAAAGTTGCTGAATACTAACCTTGGTAGCTGGTCGACTTCGGAACGCTGCCAATTACAAGTGCGCGCGTTGTAGGGAATGCGCTCAACTTGTCCTTGCGAGAGCTTCCAACGCTCTAGTGGCATTGGGTTCTGCGGCGTCCACGCATCCGGAGCCGGTACCCATCCTTCGGACGACCCTTAAGCGCCAAAGCCGTTCCAGCTTCAAGGTCGCGCTCCGCTTCGTCGTCTCCCAAAATCTCTCGTTGCAAGGCCCAAGATGGACGCGAAGACTCCGCATCATGTGTCGGCAAGTTTTCTTCGTCAAAGACTTTCTCGTCCAACGGAAACAAGGCTTCCTCGTCGGCCCTTTGGCGATCGGCCTCACCAGTGAGGCTTTCTGAGAACAGTAGCGAATTACTCGGAGGTGCGTCCGGGATTTCCTTAATGCTCTCCTCAAGTTCTTCTCCTGCGTAGGCAAGCGTCGGCATCGAGATGACATGGCGCGGAATGGGAGCGACGATGGGAGGGGTTACGCGCCAGCCTTCCGAGGCGGCAGATTCGTCCGAGGAGGAGTCGGGGTCCTTTTGAATCTGACGAGCGACGGTAAGTCGATACCGTCCTCTACGTCTCTGCCGACTTACCTCACGATGGACCCCCAGTCCATATTTCGGCAGCTCCGCACTGATTTGCGCATCGGACACGTAGGGAACTTCCATGTTCCACACACGCCCATTGTTCGGCGCAGCGTAGAACTGTACTCCTGCGTGGCCGTTAACTGCCCCAGGCTCACCTGTTTCCGGGTTGTGAACAAGTAAGCGTGCGTTTAACATTATAGCGTGATAGACTTCCTGACCATTGCCCCGCCGTTCTTGTCCAGTATAGAGCGTCTGCGGCGAGACTACAGACCCCGGACGAACAACAGGCTCGTTGCCTTGACGATGTTTAACCCATACGTCGAATGACCGTTCCCTCCCGAGGATGCGGATCCTCGGGTCCAAAAAGTCCTTTGCGCGTACGGTCCAAGACGTTAACCGGAAGCAGCGTCAAGGGTGAAACAAGAGGAGTTCCTAGGTTAGTAGGATCACGTCCAGCGTCCAAAATCATTGACCGCGGCCAACGACTAGTAGGCGATGAAGTAGCAGGAGCTGAGCGAGAAAGCATTTCGAGTAGCGATGTTTGCGCGTTCGTTTCCAATTCACAGATAGCAAGGCAATCCGTTACTTCTCCGCTTGTTTGGCCGGAGTTCTTATAGATTTTGTCTCCTGACTCGTTCTTCTGAGGCGTACGACACCAGCGAGCAGAATTTCGACTCAAGATTACCAGCATGCATAAGCTAATAACCCAGAAGTATCCAAACTTTCGGTCTTTTCTATTGATTGCCACCTTCTGCGACTCACTTCTAGTGCCATCTCTTTCTGAGTGTGTCGTATCTCTTCTAATAACCTTTAGAGTCAATTCTGCTACGCCTTCCTGACTCCTCTGGCGGTGTTTCCTTAAGGCACGAATATTTAGGATTCGGTGAGTCCATAATATAAGCTAGACTTTGCGTTATCGACTCATAACTGAAGGTCTCTCCAGATGACTCGTGTGGAATGGCCAATAGCTCGTATCGCGGTCGACGGGTGTCTCTGTCTTTGAATACTAAATATGTACCTTCTTCTCTCTCGTCAATGGACACTAGATTACCTCTTTGCCACGGCTGTCCTAAGAGTAACTCAAAGGGTGCCTGTTGAGAGACCCACAAGTCTGTGCGAGTTAAAACTCCCCCGCATGTAAAATCGACATCGTGAATATAACCTTGAAGTTGGCCTCTCCCTCCATTAGCGTCACTCATATTAGTGACTCGGCTCATGTCTACTGGTTTTTGGACTTTCAGAGCTGCTATATCTGCGCGCACTACATCTAACTGTGATCCAGTATCGACTATCGCAGTAATCTGTCGTCCCCCTATTTCTACGTCGATCTTTATTAAAACACCTTCAGATCTCGGCCAATTCCAGTTCGCCACTAAAGGGTTCCCTGGTAAGCGCCCGATTAGAACCGCCTTTACGTTTTTGAGCCTAATAGTGTCCATTAATCCGGTTCGTATTTCCCGCGAGGCCACCATCGCTTTGCGGACCGTCATCGGAACAGTTAAATCCAAGATCCGGCTGATGATTGATGGTATTCTTACTGTGCTTTGTATATCCGACTGCCGACCCAAAGATTTTCCTGTTCCTTCCACTTCCTCGTTTAGATCCTTGGCTTCTTTCGTTCTCCCTGGAGCATTTGCGCTATGCTTCTTCTCTACTCGCTTCGGAACATTCTCAACTTCATCTACATCCATTGCTTCTATTGTACCTTGCCGCGGGCTTCTAGCGTCTACGGGCCGGAGTTCTGGAATGTCATCTTTTGGTCCCCGTTGCGCTGATTTGCGTTCTTCCTTCTTTTCTAGCCCTGGGTACGGCTTCAAATTTTCACGGCGCGGTAAATGTACTCCATCAAACACTTCTCTCCGCGCTGTTCTCGTGCTTGGCACGGTTCTATCGGCGCTATTCACGTGTGCTCGATGTCTTGTAGTTTTTGTCTCTACCCGTGGTATCGTAACATAAACATCTTGAAATTGAGATTCTTCCACTGATTCATTGGAATCTGAATCCATAGCTGTATACCAATGCGCGTCCAAAGTGTCCTCCACTTCGCTGTTTGCTGATGACAACGATTCAGGCTCTCTTTCTTCTATTTCATCTTCTATTTCTTCAATCCTCGCCCCATCATACTCCGCGTAATACGTCGTTTTTCCACTCTGCTGTTCCATATCTCGGGGTTTTTGGACGCTAAACATTACTCTAGGTGTTCCTATCCTTATGGCAGCTTGGGCCATACTTTCCCCGCTAATCTTCTAATAAACGTCCCGTCTTTCATCTTTATTCGTTTAGTTGCTTCATCCTGAAACACCACATTTTTGGATATTAAATCCTGGATTTCCGGACAATCTCCAATCCTATGACCATCTTTATTGCACCCAAAACATCGTTAGTTTCCATACGAGCAGCCCCCATTGTTCCAAGCGGAATATTGTTTGGGTAAGTAGCAGGACCTGTCGTTACGGTTTGTCCGGTTGCTAATGCTGAACTTTCACGCCCTTTCGGTGGATTTCCACGATTGCCTTCTATCCATTCGTTAACTAGCCTTGGTGGCTGAACACATTTGGCAGCCATTCCAGTAGTGTCGAGCGCAAGCACCTTGTAAAATATCGGAGGGTATTCTGGATCATTTATCGACATCTTATTTAGCTGCCGAATCAGACCAGAAACCTCCTCGGCTGCTCCTGCAGTACTAGTTTTTCTGGGCTCTGGCGTAACCGTAACTGACTTGGACTTTCTCTTCTTAGATTTTCGCTTCTTGTCCTTTTGTGCTTGGATTTTTGCACGACGTTTGCGTCGATAAGTTTCATAATCTGAATCGTCACTCTCATCTGATTCAGCATCATCTGTATCTTCCTCAGACGTTCCATCATCCAAATCAACCCCGTAATCAGCAGCATTTACCACCATAGTCTCCGCTCTATTTCTGCGGAAAAACCATTCTGCGGCGTCGTTAATCTCTCGAACTGTATACTGCTTACGATTATTTCTACCAGGATTCATTTGCGTGATCCGTTGTTCTAAGGTACGTCGTAGATCTTGCTCAATTCCTAACAAGAAGTATACATCATAATTCAGCTTTGTAATATGTCCTTGCTGCAATAACATACCTGCCATGGTTTTGTACTTGATGAAATACTTTTTCCACTGTGATAAGTTTTGAAATGGCCGACCCTGAGTCTTGAGAGTATAGGCTGCAATATCACTTGGTTTATATCGTGACGTAGCCCTTTCTGCATCATAGCACTTCAAAATTTCTTTTCGTAGCTTCACCCAACTCTTGGTTTGATAATGCTCAGATGCACGAATGAACCCCTGTACATCAGGAGAACAATAATCCAATACACTCTCGCATTGATCGTAAGCATCTAAAACTCTATATTTTACCAAAAGTTTGTCGTAATGGGCTATAAAGTATTCCACTTCAGAATGATGTCCCCGAAATGTCTTAGGTGCATCACGACTTCCTCGCATAGGCATGTCCCACACCGTTCGTGTTGAAGATCCGAACGCAGGTGGCGTGGCAGACATCCTTACGGGTTTAATTTCAGGTGATGACGGCACCGACTCAGAGGAATCTGGCGAAGCACAGCGTCCGTAGTCTTCCTCATCCGTTGTTGGATATGCGCTAAATAACCCCGAAGCATGCCGTGAGTAATTTGGCTCTGGCCTACTAGAAGGTTGTCCATCAGCCCGATTCGGTGTTAGAACCGGAAATGGCAAGCGAGTATCCTTTTCAGGAAAGGCGAACTGCACTGTGGGCGCACTCGCTTCATAGTGAACTCCTTTTGACGTCGAGGCTTGAGGCACTGCTGGCGTCGATCCGGATTCACCGAATAAATTTGCTTGATCAAAAGACATATGCATAGGAGCTTTGCCTTTACTATTCATTCGTATCTTGTTGTATTCTTTTTAGAACAATTTGCACACTCAATTTATTGGAAGAAAAATCCCTCGCGTGGGCTCCAATGATGTCAAGCGTATAATTTGTTATACAGGAGGTGCGCCGAATGTAGCTTTAATAGGGTGTTTCTCCCAAGTTCGATATTCCAATATAGAGTGCAAGTTTCGTTAAACTAGCGCTCGTACCGATAAAACTTCTTTTGTGAGTGCAAGTCAGTTTACCGTAAACTACTTACGTATCACGTACTTTCTTTACTTTACTCCTAGCACTCCCACGGGGTGATAGCGAGCGTTCTTTCTTCTTAGCGATTACTTCTAATCTCAGCCTTCCGTAAGCCGAGATACTTTCTTTAGCAATTTCTTCTTTTAGCTAACTGAATGTTCAGTCAACTATTACTTTACTTTCTTTCTTAGCTTCACTCGAATTCAAATCAGCACTTTCGTGATTCACAATTCAATCTCCTAACTAAGATTTACATCTGGCTTTATATACTATTTCTACGCTGACTCATCGTGAGTCAGTTGCTAATGATTCATACTTTGACTCCTAATCCCCTGACTCCAAATCCAACGTGAGTCAGTATAAATTTCCTATGACTCCTCCATGATTCCCCTCTGACTCTCTGAATTTATGACTCCATTGCATTCATGAGTCATCCTAATTTCTTTCTGACTCTCGCAAATTGACTCTGTGCCATGCGACTCTTGTTATTTTAATTCTATAGTCAGGTGAGAATGAAACATAAACTTCTAAAATATTACCTCTTGTCTCCAAACCATTTGGGGACATGACAGCGCGTTGACTACCCTGGTCCCTTATCACTCTGTCTTCAGACCACATACATACCTTCTTGCCAAAGCACTCACACCACTCAAAAAAAGAAGTGGAGAGGCAGACACTGTACTTGCTTTGAACTTCCCAATTTATGTGATGTCCTTGATTCATTTGTTGTATCACGCAGTTCATTCTATGGCAAACAACCCAAGTGTAGGGCACAAAGTGTCAATGTCAAGAGCACAGGTGAAATAAAAGCACAGTTGGAAATATAACGACTCAAAAGTTAGGCTCGGTCAGTGGTTGGAGCAGTTAAAAGCTGGGCTCGGTCAGTAGTCGAAAACTCAGGCCCAGTCGGTGCTTGGGTTTGGGCTTCGTTAACAGTTGAAACTTGGGCTCGGTCAGTGGTTTTGATGCTGGCTCAGTCAGTGGTTCTTTTAGGGCACAATCATATTTTGCGAAATTGATGGAGTGAAATCTGTGCACTGAAATCCGTGCAGCAGAATCATTGGACAGAAATATCTCCGATAAAATTGGTGGACTGAAACCACTCTATGGAAATTGATGAAGGGTAGACCGGTGACCATCTGTCTATGAATGCTGTCAATAGACAGACCGGTCGATCGGAGTTTAAAATCTTGTAACCCGTGAGATACCACATTTGGTATATTTGTAAGCAAGATTTTGGCAGGGCAGAGCCGCAGCCTAACAATAGCAAAGCTCCATCTGTAAGGGCAACCTCTAGACCCGAGAATCTCAAGGGGCTAGCGAGGGGAATCCGAAGGTATGAATAAGAAGTAGCTAAATACAAGAAGATACGCACCTAGCGAGGGGAATCCGAAGAGAAGAAACTCTGAGGATTCCCACGCTAGGTCGTGGGTATAAGTGGCTACTGACTAGTAGCACATGACCGGAGTGATCAGCAGATGTCTCGGGCTTGATCGCAGACTTGATGCCATTGTGTAAGCGACCTTTTGGGATCCATAGGTGGATTATGTAAACTGGGCCGGTCGACCGGGCGCCGGGTGCCGGATGACCGGGGCCGGGTGCCGGGTGACCGGGGCCGGGCGGAGGTTCCCCTGACATCACCCCCCCTTGGAATGCGGCGACTCGACGCATATGCCGGAGGGAACGAACGTGGACGGAGGGGTCGCGGAATGGGAGGGAATCGAAAGCGGCGTGGGCGATGATCCGGGGTTTTGAGGGGTACTTCCGGTAAAACTCGGCGATAGCCTCGTCAGCGAATACATCGGAGTGCTTCACCCATTGGTTGTGCGACTCGTCATACCCTTTAAACCGGACCATGTACCAGAGGGATTTATACCAGATTTTCGCGTCGAGGATCTCTTCGACCTCCCACTCGGGTGCATCGCCAGGGACGTCCGGCAGGACCGGAGCCGGTTCGTCATAGCCCGGGCGGCCTTCGAAGGGGTCATCTTCCACGAGCTGCAACTTCACGACCGGGAACACCGGGTGGAGTCGGGAGAGACGGGGTGGCAGTTCCAGTTTGTACGCGCCTTGGCCGACGACCTTGGTGACTTTAAAAGGGCCTAGGCGTCGGTGAGAGAGCTCCGGGGACGGCCGGGTCGTTTGGATGTCGGAAGCATCGAGCCAGACCCGGTCGCCGACCTTGATGTCCAGCGCAGGGGTGCGTCGGCGGTCGTAGTACCGCTTGTACTCCTCCTTTGCTTTTACGAGGGCGGCCTTCGCCTCAGAGACCCCGGAAGCGATCCGGTCGTGAAATTCGTTAACCGACTCTACTTTCGAACGCGGCCCGTTCGGCTCGAACCCCATCCGGGGGAGCCGGCCGGTGTCCGTCATGAACGGAACCTGCTGCGTCGAAGAGTGGATGTGGTTGTTGTATGCGAATTCGGCGGCCGGAAGGAGCTCATCCCAGTCATCCTGCTTGTAGTTAGTGAAAAGCCGGATGAACTGCTCCATCTCCTGGTTGACGCGTTCGGTCTGGCCGTCGGTCTGCGGGTGGTAAGCCGTAGAGGTGGCCGGTTTGATCCCGATGAGGCGCCAAAGCTCGGTGGTGAACTCGGCGACGAACTGGGGACCACGGTCGGAGATGTACTTCTCGGGGGTGCCATGGAGCTTCCAGACGTTCCGGTAATACAACCGGGCAGCTCCGACAGCATCCAACCGGGTCGTACACTCCATAAAGTGAGCGCGTTTACCTAGGACGTCCACAACAACCATGACCGAGTCGTAGCCGTGGGCTTCTGGGAGCTCGACTACGAAGTCTACCGAGACCGTGCTCCAACGTTCCTCCGGGATCTCGGTCGGGTGGAGCTCGCCCACCCACCTCATAGGCTCACAATAACTCGTTAACTTACCCCTACTGCCGCAGGGTCCAATGCGTTATGTTGCGAGTACCCAATTTGGGTAACCAGGGTTCTCCGGCTGCCTCGGCAGCACCCCCGCATCACGTCGGATTTTTGTTCCTCACCGTCGCCGCCCCGCCGCTTGTTGCCATCACTCATAATCAGTGATATCGTCCCGGCATCGAAGGCATCCACCTCGAAATAATTGAATTACTTATATAATTTCTTGCAGCTACCTAATCGGGAACAAAAAGTGCGCGCTGCGCGCCGCTGTTCTGGCCCCCCCCCCGCCCCCGTCCCGCCAGCACTGCCGCCGCCACCGGGAATCCGCGAGAAAAGCAATTACTTAGGTAATTCTTTTCTATTGCCTGTCTGGGAAGTAAAAGTGCGCATGCGCGCCACCATCCCGCCACCATCCCGCCACCATCCCGCCCCCCGCCCCCCGCCCCCCGCGCTCACCGTCCCGCCAGCACTGCCGCCGCCACCGGGAATCTGCGAGAAAAGCAATTACTTAGGTAATTCTTTTCTATTGCCTGTCTGGGAAGTAAAAGTGCGCTTCCGCGCCACCCCACGCCACCATCCCGCCACCATCCCGCCCCCCGCGCCCCGCACCCCGCGCCCACCGTCCCGCCAGCACTGCCGCCGCCACCGGGAATCTGCGAGAAAAGCAATTACTTAGGTAATTCTTTTCTATTGCCTGTTTGGGAAGCAAAAGTGCGCATGCACGCTCGCTGTTCTGGCCGGGTCCCGCCCACCGACGCGCCTAGCCCCGC
This sequence comes from Mycena leptocephala, assembly GCA_029378395.1. Taxonomy (NCBI): domain Eukaryota; kingdom Fungi; phylum Basidiomycota; class Agaricomycetes; order Agaricales; family Mycenaceae; genus Mycena; species Mycena leptocephala. Next base: position 22,168 of record JARJLF010000897.1, read on the forward strand.
CCTCGCCATCGTCCTCGCGAAAACAATTCCTGTTAAAAAACAGGCATTGTTGTTTATCACCAAAACAAAACCGCACATGCGCTCGGCGCGGAGCCAAAAGCCGCCCTCGCCCACCTCCCGCCCACCGTCCCGCCGGCACTGCCGCCACGCCGCCGCCACCGTTCCGCCCTCTCACTTGCGTACATCAGATTTCATTAGTTATGTACACTTACATACGCTCCGTGTCACTTGCATACAAGAAATTCATTAATTATGTACATTTTACATATCAATGGCAGCACATTTCGGAACCCAAAAGTCGGCGAGCCCGCCCCCACCCCGCCCCACCCCACGCCGTCGTCGGGCCTACTCGTCTTCGACCATCCCCGAGAATACATAGTCCTCGTCGTCGCTGTCAATCATCCCACCCACGAGCTCCGCTTCCTCCTCCTCTTCCCTCTTCCTCTCCTCCCGAATGCGCTCCTCCTCGTCTTCCATCTCGACTTCCCTCGCGACCAGCGCTCTCGGTCGCGGGCGCTTCTTCCCACGTGGAAGCTTCCCCTCCGTCCAGGTCATCTCGCCGCGCTGACGCAGGTCGCGAAACATGTGCGCCTGCCGTTTCGCAAACGCAATCGCGCCTAGCGCCTCTCCACGTGGGATTACCCCGATGGGCACCTGCTTTGCCCGCTCGTCCCACCGCTGAGCTTCGTGCTGGAAGGACAGGCCCACCCGCGTGTACTCCGCATCCAAAAGTTCCACCTCCTCTTTCCAGCGACGCACGCGCGCGTATGCCTTCGTCCATTCGATCCGGAGAGCTACATTCAAATCAGTTCTCGTCAACTCTCGATGATAGCGCCAACACCAAAGCATCACGTACCATTTTGGAGGTCGGCATCTGTCCCCGCCGTCCCTGTCCCCTTCCAGATCCACGATATTTGTCTGTTCTTCTCCGACACCCGCTCCACGTCATCCTCGTCCTCGTCCTCGTCCATCCCTTCGTCCATCTCCGCGGGCAGAAGACCGTGGTCGCGCAGCTCCTGGTTCCGCCGGCGCCTCTTCACCGCCTGCCGCTTGCGCCGCTCCTCCTTCTTTTGATATCCTCTGTATCCTCCATGCAACGAATGTGTTCCTTCTTCAAAACCTCCCAACCCACTTTCAAGGGATCCGAATCTTGGTCGACGCTCAGAAGGCGGATTGACTCCCACGCATTCTGATATTTCTCGGAATGGAGCCCAATCTTGCTCTCATTCCGAGCGACAATCGTCCACGATCGCGTATTGGCCCCTTGATGGCGCGAATGGTTTTTCTTGTAAATGAGGAGCCTGGATTTGATGTGAAGCTGGTTCCGAAGGCTGGCGAGGGCCGCTCGACATTGCGCGTGTCGCATAAGCGCCTCGATATCCGCCAGGCCGGTCACGATCCCCGTGGCCCGCACAGCGGGAGACATGCGCGATGGCAGCATCAACGGCATATTCTCCACCGTTTGGTTCTCAGGTATGTCCATCTCGCCCAACAATTGAAGCGCAACCGGCGTATATGTCATTTGGAGCTTCCGGAACTGGGCGACACGTCGGCTAAGCTTGCTGCGCATGGTGCCGAGGTCAATCTGCATCTCCGTCGTTTGGGCTTTTTTCAAGATCGCCTGCATTCGTACACGCCTTCTATGGAAGGATTAGCCAAGTGGGAAATACAAGAACGAAGCCTCACTCACTGCTCTTCCTCCAATTCCAAACCTACCGCGATGAATTTGCTGGGACTGACATCATGCAGCGCTTGGACCCCGCGCTTTGCCTCTTCCGCCTCATCCTGAGTGAACTTGAGGCGAACCTGAGCCTCGGTCAAGCCTATAATGATGGTCAGTGGCAACACAACGCGTTACAATTTTTTTTACGTACCCACGATCTTGATTTCGTACGGATTGGGCTTTGAAGAGTCGTCCTCGAAGTCGTGGACCATCTGCCTCCAGGCGGGCACCCTAGCTGCTTGCTCGCGTGAGAACTCGTCGAAGAATTCCTCCTGTTCCGCTAGCTCCGCTCGGGCCCTGTCCATCCGTCGACGAAGAGTGGTCACTACGAAACCGATGAGAGTTATAAGCAAGATGTAATTAAGCAAGATGTAATGTGCACACGTACCAATGCCGACCATTTTCTGCCAGTTCCAATACGACCATTGGCAGTCGAGTACCCCGTGGCGAGAACCCGGGCCCATGTCGCGAGTACTGGTTGCCACGCCACCGATGCTGGCCCATGGACGTTCGATTCCCTCGCCGTCCGTTTGCGCGCACCCCAGCACGAGATTCAGAGAAAATAGAAGCTGACAGAGGAGCGTATGCGCATGAATATGCATCTTCGGAATTACGAAGATGAACAGCAGCAAGACCATGTGGACGCGGACGAGCTCCGGCAGCGACAACACTCGTTGCTGGAGACCCTTACTCCAGATGCAGGCGATGTCGTAGGAGGTGAGCTTGCAGATGCGAGGGTGCTTGTGACGAAGTATGGAGCCCCAAATGTAATCCATGTTGGCGAAACTGACATTACCAACATAATCAGTTCACACATAGTCCCCTGAGTAAGATTTCTCACCGTTCGCCCCGCTGGAGATCGCCAACGCCATTGGGCTGGACGAACTCGTGCCTCGCACAAACTCCCATCCCCACGCCAGTGCTCGCGTACCCCCGCGAGAATTTTGTGTTCGCATAATCGAGGGCGGCCAGACCACTGCAAGTGTTCATCTGCCGCAATTTGAATTATCAGCCCATGATCGCTAATCTTGAGTCAGAAAAACCCACCTCCTTCTGGTCCGTGACAGTGCGGAGATACTCGCGGTAGGGCCCATTCTCCACCATGTACGCCCATCCGATTCCTAAACCTGGGTCCTTCAATTCGCTCGAGACCAATCGCCGCTTGAGGCGGAAGCAAGCGTCTAGGGCCAAAAAAAATGTATATAAATGGCTGCGGAGACAGTTGGGTCAGAATTATCATCCCCGCCCAGAAATAACACAAGACGTACCGTTGCTCAGGAGCCGCATCCTCCCAACCCTCCGGCAAGTTGATCCCAGGGCGCGGACACGCAGGGCATTCAATAGCCAATTCCCCGGATCTAGTCCCCTCCGCCCCAGACGAATCGTAAGCCAACGAGCGACCCCCGCGCTTGAGCATCATGGAGTGCCGGTACTCCTTGCACATGCGAATGAACTCGGTGTACCGGTCCGGAGGCTTCACGCCCGTGTTGTTGGTCAACTTCTCCAGTACACCGTAGAAATCATACATAGTAACCTTCGCTTGCAGCGTTTCTTGATGGAATTGGTCGAGAACGGCGAAAGTCGCGGCGGTGTGTGGTCGTTCGTGAGTAGCGGGGAACCAGCCGGCCCGCATCAGCTGGATTTCATGTGGACCCGCCGCATTCGCGCGCTCGCAGCCGCAGAAGTCGACCAGAACGTCGTGAATGCCATTTGTATGGAGGGTCACAAAGCCCGCCTTCGATGGTTCTGGCGCCGTGCAGCGCGTCAAAGGACTATGGCCGAGCTGCACCCGTAGGCCCAGGCTGGCCAGCGGAACCTTCTTGAAGAATTCACGGTCCCAGAGCTGATTACAATCACAATCAACGAGACGCCAAGGGAAAGAGAAATGATACTCACATAGATCCGATGAAGTGGGTTTTCGCGGTGCCTTTCCACAATGCAGCGCCGGCAATAAAGCAGGCCTCCGTGGCAATCCCGACAGCGATACTCGGGTTGTTGTGGTGGCACGGGCGCGCAGCCGGGACAACACAGCACATCCGCGTCTCCGGGTCCTTCCCACCGCATGAACTCTGAACCGTACGCGTCACGCTTCTCGCGCCAATCGTACAACGACTTGTCCTAAAGGAGGCGCATTAGTTTCTTTGCCCAAAAAATGGAATTTCACCACGTACGGTTGGCTGGATGAACTTTGGTTGGCAGGGAATGGGCTCTGGATCCGGTTCGTTCTCGTAGTCATTCACCGCGGCAGCCACATCGTAGCGCTCATAATTGAAAGCGGAAGAGGGTTCGTGGGGGGTGGGATCCGAGGAGCTTTGAGCTTTGAGCTCATCATCGAGGCGTTGCCTGGTAATTTTCTTAATCGGAGAGGGAGGCGCCACGGGCACCTCTGTCCGATATGTTCGTCGGCGATCATCAGAGACCCGATCCACGAAAGTGGTGATATCTTCTTCTTCAGGATGCTGAGGGGCCACGAAATCGGTGAGATTGAATCCGTGATTATGGGAGGTTGTCCCCGTAGTGTGGCCCAGCTTCCGGCGCCGCCACATCGTGGACCACGCGTACGACGCAGAAAAAACAAGAGCGAAGTAAAAACAATAAATTCCAGATTAAAGCAAATCAACGTGCGATCCAAGCAGCGGCAAGCAGTGACGAGTCACAGCTCACACTCGGCACGTGAACAACAACCAACTCGTCCACTCCTCGCCACTCCACTCTCTTCCAACCTTCATCCACGGTATGTATTAGTCGTATATCTCGTCTTCTCTCAGCGCTAACCATATCCCTTTCCAGAGCAGTTTTGGATCGTATTTTTTCCAGGCTAAGATCTTCTCAACGACGTCCTTGGCACAAACTCTTTCTTTTCCTGGTTCTGGGTCCAAAGTCTTTCAATGTCTCTGGAAGGGCTTGGTGAGCTCTTTTTTGTGGACACCATGCTCCAATTCACGCACTCACCTAATATTCTGCTCCATTTTAAGATCGAGGGGAGAAGAACTGTCAGTTAGGCGACCTCGTGTTCCCGTACCCGCCGTTTCTTTCGTGCGTAGGCCCATCCCTTGGATTTAGTCTAGCAGAGCTAACCATATTATTCTAGGATTGACTCTATGTTTATTTTTGGCCGCTCTGTTCGCTCTGTTCCTCGCTCCACCACAGAAATCGAGGAAGAAATCCCGGATTTGGTCCCGTTGGACTCTGTGGACCATCACTCGATTACTCGGCCTCGCTATCACGTCCATGCACACCAGCCGATCTGCCAGTACGAGCACCCAATCCATAAATCCGACGGCGAGATGGTTGAGCGTGGTTGGGCTGCCAGTCGACCCACCGCCGACGTCAAAAAGAGTATCACGATGGTGGATTGGTACCGTCCACTGCTCGTGAGTGACGATTCCTTTATTCTGCTTCTACTAAACATCTGTCAGGCCAAGCTATGAACAAAGGAGCGTCCTTTTTCTTTTCATCTTAGGCGTCTGTGTAAGCGCCCAAATAAATAGTGCACGGAGGAACTTTTTAAATGTGCGGTGATTTTGTTATCAGGTCAAGAGTGAACGGGAGTCTCATGCTGCAAATCTTACTGGGTGCGTCGTCCATTCTCAGCAGCCACATCGTCTACTGACGGCTCGTCTCTTTTAGTCTTAAAAAGTGCACAATGCACGCCGCAAATTCAATCTTATAAGGTGCATCGACCATTGCCAGCAGTCGCAGCATCCCCTGACGCGTTGTCTTTTTAAGCCATATATATTGCATACGGTCGCGTACGCTTCTGGTATATTGCATTCGGTCGCGTACGCTTCTGGAAGTTCGGTTTGGTGGATCAAGGCGGAGGATCGGGGCGGGGTGTGTCTTTAGTCGTCTATCTTGTAGTCTAAGAAAGCCCAATTCAATGCAATGGTGTTCAGCTTCTGCATTTCTCTGAGATCCATGCTAAGAATTTTTAAGCCCAATATTAATTTGACTTGACGTCCGACTTTGGAAACTTGGCCCACGTATAGCGAACTTCGTACGTGTATAGCGAACTTGTTATGGGCCCCAGCGATCAAATGTGCCATGCAGCCCCGCCAAGGTCCAAGAGATAAATTTTGAATTGGGTGTTAGTTTTATGTTGCCTTCTAAAGGCTCCTCAAATTTTTTGGAATTTTTGGACTCCATGTGAGCATTCGGAACTGGGATTGAGCGATCAGAGCTGAATCCCTGTATTGATTCCGCTGTAAACTGATCCCGACCCTCACTCGCTTTTGCTTGTCGTTGCCGGCCCTTCTACTTTCGTCGTCTTCTGGGTCATGAAACCCAGGTACGTCCTTCGTCTACCATCTCCATGCTCTGGGCTTAATTCAGTGCGCTGTTTCTAGTTCTGATACTGCTGCAGACGACGACCAGCAAACCCACCACTCCCACACTCTCTCTTCTGATGACCACCGCGACCAGCCCACCCGCTCACGCTCTCTCTGCACTGTTCCTCAAGTCAAGGCTATGCGCGCTTATCGCGCAAGGAACCCAGAAGTTCTGAAGGCGAAGGCACGAGAGCGTATGGCTAGGTGCGTGATATATTCGTCTTCGCCCCCAATGTCACTCATGTCCAGTAGGAGGAGACAAAGACTAATCGACGATCCCACTGCGCGAGCCGACTATCAAGCGCGTTCCCGGGCGTCAAGTCAGCGCTATCGCAATCTGTGCGTCGGCACCTTTTCATTCTGAGTAACTATTTACATCCTTCAGAAATCGCGCTACCCTGGCCTGCAACAGTCGCTCACGGCGGGCAGACAAGTACATAGATACCCATGGCTTCGAAGCCTGGGCTGCTGCCTTCGTTAAGAGGAACCCTCCAACTGAAGATCCACCTACTGTCGAATCACTATCCCCCCAGCACTCTGAGCCTGCTTCTGCTGACGACGACCCTGACGCGGAGTTACATGATTTCCTCGACAACCGCGACCCGACTACTCATCCGGATTATGTCCCGAAGGCTGGTGAGCAACGGTATTTCCAGCGCGGCCAATGGCGCTGGTACTAGTTCACATCGTGTGTACCAAGAAAATTACTCGCATTTATACATTTTACATTTTGGCGCTACACTACGTCTGCGTGAAGCCCCCGCTTGATCTTCAAAGAGTGCTCACTGCATGAAAAGTCCCTGTTAGCTCGCACGCGCCTCGGACAAACAAGAGAAACCTACGGCTGGTTTTGCACGCCTCGACAGCAGCGGCCTTGACAGCGGCGGCCTTCTTCCGGCGGCGCTGCTCTTTCGGAAGCGGTTTCATCGTGCCACGCAGCTGCTCCTCCAGCTGGCGGCGTCGGCGCTCCTGGGGGGTTTCTTGCAAGCGAGCAAGCAATTGCTCATCCTCGGATGGACGCGCGCGGAGCCGGGCTTCAGCTCGTTGGGTGGCTGCGGACCGGAGGGATCGGTAACCGCCCGAACCGGACGCGTGGGCTGAGGAGGGTGCGGGCCTGAAGTCGAGGGCAGCACCTGTTGCGGGTTCAGGCATTGTGTATACAATGCGGCCGTCATTCTGGACGGTGCCGACGGAAGGCTGGGATCGCGTGGGTACGAAGGTCCAGATTTGACCTTGCTCTGTGACAGGAGGGGCTTCGTAACGCAACGCAGGTTGAGGATTGTTTCGGCGGGCTTCGCGCTCACGGCGGTTTCGATGAAAGTCTTGCCACCACGACCCTGAATGAAGGACTTTTGGGACACTTTTGGGCATGGGCAGAGGGACGACGGTTTGGACGGGAGGTGGGTCACTCGTCAGAATATGTATCCAAGATAATTTCATTTCTGCTTCTACGCTAATTACAAATTGGAAGCCGCGGATGGGGTTTGACGTTCGACGTTCGAGGAGCCGTCCGAGTGAGGAAGCGTCGAAGTTTTCTAAGAAAGTGTGAGGTGAGATTGGCGCGGAGAGGCAAATACACGTACTGCTTCAAGCCGACTCGCGAGCGAGACGAAGACGCTCGTGATGGAACCAGGCTTTGATTTTCTGGGAGAATAGCTGTGAGCAAATCAGGCAGTTAAAGAAATAAAAAGACTGACCCCCTCGGTTGTCATCATGACGAGTGTGCGCTTATCCACCTCCTCGTCGGTTAACATCGAAGACGCAGTGTCGACGAGCATGCGGGGATGAGGGTCGCGGGTGATCGCCAGGCGCCAGGGGAATTCTCGCCAGTATTCCGCGAAGAGAGGCGCCCAAAAAAGACGGAGCTCCTTGCGGCGAATGGCCTCGAGAAAGAGACCGATTTTCGACAACAGGAAGGTTCTGCGCTGGCCTTCGAAGCGGAAGTTTTGGAGCCTGCGAATCACAGGCGGCGGATGCGGGCTCGGGTGCGCAGCGGTCGGGTGGACGCGGTATGAGCGGGTACGATAGCGAAGGGGTCGTTGAACGGCGTTGTCAGCCATGTCTGTCTGGCAAGGAAAAGAAAACCGCGTCTTTTATGGTCCACGAGAGTTCCATGACAAACAAACACAACGACTGGACTTGGAAGCCCCGTTGTTGAGTTTAAGGCGGAATTCTGAGGCGGGAGGGGAGGTGGCGCAGACAGTGCCTAAATGTAAGTGTCAGCGGCGTCGAATAGTTCATTGGATGCGGGTGTGACTAACGACTTGTTTTAAAGGACGGCGTGCGTGTCTTCCCCTGACAGAAATGACCCAATTCCCCATGTCTTTACCCCACAGCCAGTACTCGTACACCACCTTCCCCCACTCGCAAACCACCATGCCCCCCTTGGAAAGCGCGAGTGCCGTTCCCGACCGCCCGTCGTGCCCTATGCCCTACTACCCCGACGCCGGCGTGGACCAAGTGAAACACAGCCAAGATGCCAAAAAATACTTCTACGTCGTCAAAGAAGGCCGTGTCAAGGGCACTTTCACAAACGAGTAGGGCGCGCTCACCTATTTGTTGACTGTAAGGCTGATATCATTGACAGCGAGGTCGCGCGACTACACACCACTCGCTTCAGTGGTGCCTGCATGCGCGCCGTTGCCCACTGGGAAGATGCAATCGACGAGTGGCGCCATCACTGCGTGGCCCATCACGGAGACATCTGCCCCGATGCACCTGTCGTTGCCGCCGTTGCCGCCCCTTCGCGTGCTCCCTCGCCGGCGTCCTCGCTTTCCAGCATTGGCTCGGTCGACAGCATGTCGAGCATGAACTCCAGCTCGACCGCCAGAACCGAGGCAGCAGACTTCGCTTGGCAGCTCCCCCACGGCCCGCCGTCGATCCAGTCCACTCGCGTCAGACTCCCGAACCACCCCACCCAGCCTATGTTCTGGGGAGTCCCCGGCGTCATGCGCACCTTCAGCACTCGGTAAGCGCCAATTTCCCTTTGATTGATAGTGTACTCACCGGATTCCGCAGCGCTGAAGCCGTCGCTGCTGCTCACGAGCAGGGAATCGCGCGCCCCAATGTCTGGGGCCACAATGACCAGCACGTGATGGCCGACTTCATCCTGTCGGGCGAGCAGTACGTTTGAATTGGCCGTAGTACTGTAAAGAAATTAGCACGCACAGTAGTACTCAAAGAACAAAATTACTTACCAGTAGCGTAAAACTGTCCAGTCGATATCTTTCTTGAAATGTAACAAGTCGCATTCGCGTTTGATGTTTTTTTTTGTCTTGCGTTGGTTGGCGAAGAACGGAACAACGAAAGTCGAAGTACTACACGTTGCGCGCTGCACGCTGCAGAGGGAGAGGGGGGGTTCGCCGTGCGGCGTGGCTGAATAAGGGCGGCCAGGGGGGGTGGCGTCATGGAAGGCGCGGCACGAGGGCGGTTGCGGTCAAACCTGTCGCGATATGTTCAAGAACCTGTCGTATGTAGTCAGAATGCATTAAGTTTGAGGAAGAGCGCGCAACGCGCCCGCGGATGTAGTCAGAATGCATTGCATTAAGTTTGAGGAAGAGGGCAACGCGTCGCGGATGTAGTCAGAATGCATTGCATTAAGTTTGAGGAAGAGGCGCAACATGTCGCGGATCTAGGCAGAAGTCTTTGCATTGAATGCAGAGTGGCCGGCGGCGACCTCGTAACGCGTCAATTCATCTGTCAACAAATTTCAGTCGCGTTCAGACCAAGCCAGTTACCCGAACTCACCGCTCTCGAGTCGAATTTGCACACCCCCTGCTCTCCACTCCCGTTCCCACCACGCTCGGTTCTCATGTCTAAAAACAAAGCAAAAAGAATGATAAAGACCTTGCGGCGAAGCCCAAACAGAAGCCCGGAAACAAAGGGGATTTTCACGGCCTCCGCTACGATTTCCTGATTTCAGAACTGGCCGGATACATGGACGCGTCGAGAAATGGCAAGACACGGTCGTTCTGGCCGGGTTTCTTTGAAAAATACTGGGCCAAATTCAATTGGCGGTTGTCTCTCGACCAGGACCCGGTCGAGGGAGCCACTTGGCCTGATGAGGACTCGTTGTCCGACGACGAGTTGCACAAGAAGAGTCAAACTCAGCTCTTCTTAAAAGCAGTAGGTCTTCATATTTTCAGTCTTGCTCGTCGTTGTCGTCTGTGACTAAAACAAATTTATTAGAAAATCAAAACTTGGTACAATCACCATCGTAGCGCCATGGGCATCTCAAACAACCCGTATACTCCCTGGCTCGCGCGCCTACGCCGTCCCGATGAACCAAGCCCCAAACGCACCACCGACTACCAGTTTTACATGCGCCACGACGATTACAAGAAGGCCGTTGACGATGAATTCAAGTTACGCCACTGGGACGAACCACGTCACAATCATCTCGCGCTGCGTTGCAAGATTGCGCGGGAAATGTTTGATCTCGAGCCAGATGTGGTGAAAGACCGCATTCGTCAGGAGGCGCTGGAGGAGCACGAAGATGAGATGCAGCAATGGAGAGACGCCGAAGAAGGCTTGCCGAGTGTGAATGAGGAGGACCAGAAAGAGTAAGTCGTTTTTTTAATCTTCACCGAGAATTCCCAACTGATGCGTGTACTTTCAGAGCACGCCTGCGTTTCTCTGCGGTCGTGTCGCCGTTGCTGAAGGCGCTGCGGGCCTACACTGGTTACCATATCACGCTGATCGGCGGTCGATTGGTTGGGAACAAGGTGGATCTTGTGAGCGTGCATGCAGGAACGACGAAGACGAAGGACGGGGTCGACAATGGAAAGGATTTCACGGAGTGGAACCAGGAGGGGTATTCGAGTCAAGTCTTGGCGCAGTTTGTGAGGTACCTGGTGCAGCCAGTAAGTACTTTCGCACCAGATTTTCCTTTCGACAAAAAACTCACCTCGAATGTTTTTCAGATGCTGAACCTTCCGCGGACGTCCCCATGCCAGCTCCAGATGCGAACCCAGAAGCCCCCCCGCTCCCATCCCTGAAGGTGCAGCGACTGGCGCACCCCCCGCTCCCATCCCTACCCCTGATCCAGCGCTCCAGAACCAAGATGATGAAATGCCGCTGCAGCTCCTACCACCCAATGCTTCATTACCTCTCCCCTCCTCAGTACCATCTGCTCCCCGCCCTGCTTCTCCGACGCCACCCGCACGCCAGGCGACTCCTCCGGCTCCAGGCTCCGTGGAGGAGCGAATGGCGAGGTTGGCAGTCTTGGAGTCCCCGCTCCGGCGCGAGTTGGATGCGATGACGGCTGAGCAGCGCGAGGCACGCGTCGTGGAACTCGGAGCGTTGAATGCCATGACGCTCCAACGCGAGAATAACATGGCTCGTAATCGAGCGGGTGCAAAGGCGGTGGCAGAGTCGGTGGCGGCGGAGGTGACGGCTAAACAAGCTGAAACCAAGAAGCCTGTCAAGAGAAAGCGAGGTGCGGTGACGCAGACGAAAAAGAAACCCAAACGCGCGAGGAGAGCTGCGAGCGAGGAGGAGGACAGCGCCATCGAAAGCGGGACGGACGCGAGTGAGGGCGAGCGAGAAGAGCCTCCCAGGACCCGGGCCACCAATCGCGCAGCATGTCTGGGGCTGGTGGAGAAAATAACGCCGACGCACGCACCCCAGGCGATGTTAATGCCGAGCCGGGCGCGGACGCGGCAGGTTCTGATTCTGGCGCGGTGGGTGCAGGTGTAGGCGCGAGCGCCAGTGCAGCCGATGCATCTGGGGCGATGGGAGCGGGTGTGGGCGCGCGCGCCGGTGCAGGCGATGATGATCGGCCGGGGTACGGGTACGGGCGCGAGTGCAGCCGATGTTTCGCAGGTCAATACAGCTGCTGTGGACATTGGCGAGAAGGGAAACGCAGGCGCGAAGGGGAAACCGGCGGATGGTGTACCGAAATGGGTGACGGAGGCTCAGAAGGGTCTAAAAATCATTGCGTCAGATGGTGGGGAAGAAGAATGGATGGCATTGACGAACCTGTGGTACAAGCTCGAGGCGTCCACCAATTTTACTACGGTAAGCCCGCTTTAAATGGTGGAAAGCGTAAATTGATCGCAATTTTGAAGGGTAAGAGCCTGCCGTCCAAGGGTCGTCCTCGAGCTGTAGCGTGGTGGATCCAACGCGCGCGTAAGGGGACGCCTCCGATCGCCGATGTCGAGGAATTCGCGGAGCAATGGCGCGAGTGGTGGCGCGTTTTGAATCCCGAATGGCGGGTTGGTGACAAAGGTAAAATGCGGCGGGAGGGCGGGTCCGATTGGGGCGCGTTGAAGGTGCCAGGGGTTAATGGATTGTTGAGCGTGCTAATGTGTTTGAAGTGGTGGAAGGGAGTGCTCGCTGCCGGTGCTGGCGACAGCGGATGGAAGGACGCTGTTGATGATGTCACGTGGGTTTACAGCAGCTGATGGACGCCAGCGGGACCAGCGGGTCAGCTAGCGTGAGCGGAGACGTGAATATGGGGTGAGAACGAGCGCAGCGCTAAACGAGGCGGAGAATGGCGCCCAAAGTGCCGCTTTCTTACCCGCCCTTTTCTGTCCATTTTGGGTGAACCCTATCTCGTTCCACTTTTGGTATATAGCCCCTATGTCGTGCCGAATTAATGCCGCTTTCTTGATTTTGATGGTTTTGCGTGATCTCGCGCAAAGGCGTGAACACTGCCACCCCGCCCTCGATGTCGGAGCTTGAAATGCACGCCACTGATGGTCAATGATGGCTCTGAGGGCCTGCCGAAGACCCCGAGGTGGCTGTGCACAATTCACCCAAGATAACGCATTACACTCTTGGGCATCAGTCCTCAAGATAACGGGTTATTGTAACTGTATGGGCTGACATTTGTGAACTCGATTCTTTGGGGTGAAGAGATGAGACAAAAAGACATACAGGAGTTCAAAGTTTTGAAAGTTTTGCAATTAAAAAGCTAAATACAAGCACAAGCGTCCATATTCTCAAAAGTGGGACGTGGCACAGCGTGTCGGAACATGAATTCGATGTCGTCATCGTCGTGGACTTGTGGTGACGACCGAAGCTTCCAGTAGCCGGCCACCGCGTGGTCGTCCTCCCAAGAGAAGTCGAGAACCAAAGTACAGCGGTTTAACTGAGCGAGACATCTGCGAACATAAGCCGCTGCAGAATAATTAAATCAAGACTGACACACATGTCAATGTCCTCTGACCGCGGCGTGCTCGTAGGTTGGGCGGTGGCGTGCGTCAGCAGGAAAACCGCGTCTTCTCGGTCGAAAGGTGGGCCGCCCTTGAAACGGAAGCGGTCGAAGGCGGCTTCAAACTCGGGATCGGCGGGTCCCCGTATACCGCACCCAAATGGCGCTCAACGTGTAATCTGTAGCGGGCAAATAGAGCTCTGGCGGTCGGTTTTTAGACATCCTTTAGTCACTGATTGAAATGAACATGCACACGTTGATCTAAGACGCTCTGATGAGGCCTGCCGTCGCAGGCGTTCCGTTTCCTCGACCTTCTGACCCTGTCGCAACTGCTGCATACGACGTCGGGCCTTGTTGCGCTCCGCCTCCTGGTTTCACGCGCGATACCGAGACTGCGCTTCAGCCCGTCCTCCAGAGTTTTTAGCGGGGTTAGCGTTGAAAGTGGTCAGCAATGGTGCTGGTGTTGGCGGCGGGTCACCACTCGGGATCGGTAGGGGACAGGCAAAAGTGAAGTCCGCGCTGTTCATGTCGTTTTGACGGCCCGCCTGAATCCACAACACCCTTTTAAGTGTTGGATTCGGATATTACGTCGCACAAAACATCTTGAAACCCCCCGCCATGACCAAGTCAAAAAAACCACCGAAAACTCTGCACTCCGGCTGTTACTGGCAGGAGTTCCACCGTCGTCGTGCGGAGCGCGAAGCCCGCACCGCCCAGCGCAGGAGCCGAGGCGCAGCGGGGTCCCACAACCGGTATTATGAGCCCGATACCCTCCAGTCGCCGCCGTTGATCGTAACGTTCATCCCCAACCGCGAGGCCCCCCTCTACACCCATGTGCAGAACAACAGATCGTTGATCACATCGTATGACCCCCTCTCCATTCAGCCCACCCCACCAGCCACACATGCCAGAGAGACGGACCCACCTTTGCCCGCTAGGTGCGAGCCGCCGCCGCCGTACCGTAGTAGCCGCCGGAGTGTCGCCATTCAGCGTGCGGAGGAGCGGCTCCGCACCAGACCCACAGATGACGAAATTCTCCTGGAGCGCCTGACCAAACGTCACACCGAGCAGACCAAGACGCAGAGCAGCAGTTCCGAGACGACGAAGACGAAGAGCAGCAGTTCCCAGTAAGCTGAGCTCAAAGCCGGATTCCCGGATTCTTGGACTAACCCGTCGCACAGGCAGACGTCGAGAACCAAAAATTAGAATAATATTAGCTAGATTGACGAAGTAGAATCCAAAACTTGCTTGATTTGTGGTGTGCTCGACGAAATTTGGCTTGACTTGACTTAGAGATGTTGGGCTCCAACGGATCGATTGTGCCGCGTGCGATGTGGCGGTGCCTCTCGAAGTGGCGGTGCCTCCCGATTTGGAAGGTTCGTGTCTGAAAACAAATGGCGCAGCAAAGGCAGCAAGTCGCCTGAAAAGTTCTAGAAGTAACCCAGAATGCATTTGACTCTACAAACCTAGGCTAGCGAAAAAGAATCAGGGTCTCATGGGACCAAACGGGCGAGAACGACATTTTGGCCAGAGCTGAAGCTCAGTCTGAGGCGAGCGCCGTACGCAATCCTACTCACTTGCGGTCGTTCGCAAGACCCCAAGTCCTTAAGTTGTGAATATTCATATCGAGAGGCTATCAGTGCCTTCTATAGTTCCGTGGCATTTGCACAAGGTTCTTCTGCTCTATCGCACATATTATTGGACTGTCTCAATCGAAACATTTTCACAAAAAAATTCAGAGGTTTCCAAAAAGGGCAATCGTATTTTATCGTACATTTTGCAGCATCCCACTCAAAGAGGTCGTCGATGGTCTGCCTGTAATATTCGTGCAAGACCGGCGCAAAGCCCATGAATAGAACTGGAAGTTTAATGAGCGAAGGGTCTGGGATGAGCGCAAAGGGTGAAGGACATACCGTTCGTCCACCCGGCAATCCGCTCAAAGCACTTCCTCCCAAAGAGACCAGCGAGGATGGCGGCGTTGGTGACAGAGTGCCGCAACATCATGGGATAGGGTTGTCCACCGCCCATGGAGGGCCCGACGCTTTCCGCCGCGTGGGGGCCTCGGCAGGGGGTTTTGTCAGCGTTGGCGTTAAGCTTGCGGCGCCACTTGGATTCAGTGTAAATTTCTTTGGCGGCTGACTCCATTTCCTTGGCGGCGGCGTCCGCGACGTCCTGCTTCCAGTCGGGTGCGTTTGGGGGAAAGCCACCGAGGACGAGAAGAACGCGGTCCTCGTGATCGAGAACTGGCTGAGGTATCCTGAGGACGGGTTAAATTTGCATCGTCGCATCAGGCGGAGGTAAACATACCCATTCCAATTGTAGACGGTGAAGTCGGGGTCAATCTCCCGAAGCTCCTCGAGCCCGTATGCGCGGGGATCCGGCTCGTCCTGCCGACAGCCCATCCAGCCGGAGGACGCGACGGGCAGGGGTAGTCATCAATGTCGAGCTCAAGATGGACGGGGACGGATTGCCTGACGTGAAGCTGCGTAACACCCTTAAGGCGAGATCCGGCCTTGATGCGGCGCTCCTCTCGGTGTTCACGACGCACGCGACGATCGCGGGATCGCTTCTTGACGCGCTGGCGCTCCTCGACCTGGCTGCGCTGCGACTTCTTTGGATGGGAGGGCGCGCAGCAGATCCCGGTCGCTAGAAATGGCCTGGGGGCAGGTGGGGCGGGGGGGCTCTCCAGTGGGTGAATATTGCGGGTCGATCATCAGGCGGGGCGCCAGGTCGGGCGCAGCGGATACCAGTGGCAAGAAAGGGTTTGGGTGGGGGTGGGACGCGGGGTGTAATCCAGTGGGTGAAGGTGGGCGAGGGTGGGGGCGCGCGGGTGTTAGAAGCTGCGGCTGCAGAGGTACGATGCATTGTCTCGGTGAATATGGGTCCGCTTGATTCGTCAGCGGTGTCATCCGAGTCTTCGGAGCCGGCCAGGGACTCGCTGTCGGAATCGGGGTCCTCAGCACGGCGGACGAGTAACTCGCGAAGGCTGATGCGGTCAGTACGATAGGGTACGGCGTTCTCAAAGACAAAGGGACTAAATTCCGCGCCGGAGCGGGTTTGGCGGCCTGTCGTAGACGTTAGCACACTGAGGGTTGAGAGGTGGGGGAGGAGGGATAAAAGAAAGGTAGGGCGGTCTGCATCTCCAAAGTCGGAGTCGCTTACTAGCCTCCGTGCGGTGGTGAGGGTCAAGCCCGCCCAAAAAAAAAAAAAAAAAAAATTGGAAGTGTGGTCTGCATCTCCAAAGTCAGAGTCGCGTACTGGCCGTGGACCTGGCTTTTGGACGAGGAGGGAATGGGGAAAAACTTACCAGCCATGGTCGCGTCGCGGTTGGGTGCAAGGTATGATGGACTAGACCTTGCGACATTCGCGACGCAGGCATTGAATAATTTCCCTTCAGTGTGGCGCGTAGTTGGACGGGCTGGAGCGTAATAAATAAACGGGGACCTGTGTGGCGTGAGGCATGAGGGAGAAGAACCTACCCTGCCATGCGGGCAGGGTAGGTTTTGAGCGCGAGACGAAGGTGGTGCAGATAGACATAGCCAAACAAGGGGAAGGGTGTAGATCAACAGGGCCAAAGTCGGCCGTAATTGGCAATTGGATTATTGCTTGATTAGGTGTCGATCCTCAAAATACTGTGCTTGGCTGCTTGGTCGGGACCTTCTCTCATGGTACGCACGAGCCGAAGACGTCGAGAAACAGCCGTTACTCCTGCCGCCGGATCCTCCCATGATCACATTTTCTCAGTGGCGGATCTTGACCGACGTCCGGAGGATGAGCCCGTGCCCGCGTTCGTTCACCGTGTGTCCGATGACCGCCGGAGGGAGTATGTGGAGGAGCTGCGACTTCAGCCGCCCTCCCCCGTAAAGCGAATGCGTCTGGCTGCATTGGGACCTCCTGAAGAACCGATGCACACCCCGTTTATGGAAACAGCAGCCTTCGACGGGTTTGCGGCGGGGTCCGAGCGATATGAGCTGGGGTTTGATGATTATGACGTGCCTTTGCGCACTCCGTCGCCGCCAGGGGTATGGGTGCCGCGTGAGGTGAAGCCATCGGTAGGCATTCCATTTCCATTCCAATGATTACAACCTTCTAAAACAAAGTGACTGCAGGACCCGTCGTTGCGTGATTGGCGTGCCAAGCGCGACTCGTATCTCAACGCGCTGCTTCGTCGCGATGGCACTTGCGACCGCGAGGTTGTGCAGTGCCCTGGCTGTAAAAGCGTAGCGCGAACCCCTGAATTCCGCTGCTGTGATTGTTTCGGAGACGTACTCTATTGCGCGGAGTGCATGGTTGATAGACATCGTGAAAACCCGCTTCACCGCATAGCTGTGAGCTTTTGTTTCTTTTGTTTCATGAAGCGACTTCTGATCAAGGGCTCAAGAAATGGCACAGCAGTTACTTCGTGAAAACTTCGCTAATGACGCTCGGACTTCGCGTGCAACTGGGGCATCCCCCCGGCGAGCGTTGTGCGGGACCTGAACCCGCCGCGTCTGACTTTGTCATGCTCCACACCAACGGTTTCCACCAACTCGGGGTCAATTTTTGCGGCTGCGAGAATGGTTTCGATAACGGGACGCATGAGATCCAGCTGCTGCGTGCGGGCTGGTTTCCTGCGACACATGAAAGGCCCAAGACTTGTGCAACCTTCGCCGTCCTCGATAAATTCCACCACGACACCCTCCAGTCAAAAATGACAATGTACGACTTCTATGGCGTATTGGAGAAACTTACAGACAATACTGGAATAAAACCCCCCGACCGATACCACGAATGGATTAGAATGTGTCGCGAATTTCGCCATCTAATGCTGGTGAAGCGCGCCGGCCGCGCTGAGGCCTATACTTCTGGCTCAGGAGTGGAAGGAACGAAGGCTGGTGAATTGGCGATTGATTGTCCTGCATGCCCTCGGCCGGGCGTCAACCTTCCGGACGACTGGGAAAAGGCGTCTCCGGAGGATAGGTGGGTGCTCTCTTTTGCTTGACTTTGGACCCCATCTGACGGTACTCTTGGCTAGATTCCTGTATACACTTTTTATTGCGCTAGACGCCTGCTTTCGTCTCAAACGCCGGCTTGTTTCGAGCGAGCTGAAGGACCCCGACTTGGGCTCCGGATGGGCGTACATGGTGGACACAGGGCCCTATCGACGGTACTTGCGGACGGTGACGAACCAGAAGGAGGTAAGTCGGGGATAATGAATATTGGCGAATATTGATCTCATTTCTTGCAGATGGATACCTGCAGCGGTCTGGCCGCCTTGGACTTCGCGAACACGAAGTTTTCGCGCGGCTACAGCACAACCGGCGTTGGAATGGGCGTTTGCGCTCGCCACGAATTTGTCCTTGCCAATGGAGTTGGTGACTTACAGAAGGGGGAGCGGTACGTTTGTTGCACGTAATGGTCTGTATGTCGACTGATGGACAAGGTAGATTTGCCAATATGGACTACATTTTCGCCAGTCTCATCAAACTCAAGAACCTACGCGTCTGGCTCTTCCTGATCTACGACATTATGTGCATTTGGAAGCTGCATCTGCTGGAGCACTTGAAGAACCTGCCGCCCGACGTGCGGCTCCACCTCATCCTGGCAATGCTGAGCTTTGGAATCCCCAAGATGCATATTCACGGCCATAAGTTCTGGTGTCGTTTGCTATATTCCTTGAATTTGCTCCTCGGGAGCGCGCAGGTCGAGGGGGAAGGTATTGAGCGTGTATGGTCCGGGATTGGGGCCGTTGCTTCGAGCACGCGTGATATGGGCCCCGGGTCGCGGCACGACACCTTGGATTGTCAGTTGTCGTCCTGGAATTGGGAAAAGCTCATGGGTATTGGTACGCTTTTCCTTCTGTTGTTCGTATCGATCACTAACATCCGCATGTCTTCAGTTGCTATGCTTCGGCGCCGTTTGGATCGGGCCGAAGTGGAGCTGCCGCAACAAAAGGAGGCGCTCGAGGAATTTTCAGCGCAGCAGGCCGATCGTGTACCAGAATGGACGGGTATGGTCCTGGCGTTCGAGCTGGACAACACAAAGCCCAATCCGTACGAGGTGAAGATCAAGGGTATGATGATTTATTATGGCGGCTAAGGGGAGTACTAATTGATACACAGGTTTGACGGAGGCGGAGGTACGGCTGCAGTTCTCGAAGGAGGAGAATGCGGAGGCCACTCGGGGGGTCCCGTCGGTTCACGATGTGAGCCCGAGTTCGTTTATTGCCGCAGGATTGGATTTGGAGGAAGAGCAGTGCGTACCACCATTTTACCCTGCATCCTGGATCATACGCTGATGTACTTGCGTTAGACGGCGTGTGCGCGTTCAGGCTGAGTTGAAGAAGGCGCAGACAACAGGGATGCAGATCGATATGGGGGCAATGCGCACCAAGCTGAATCGAGGGATAGCGCGCTTTAGGAAGGTGCAGCAGACCTACATGCCAGCCGCCCTGCAACTGCTCGGCGATATGTCAGTCCCCTCGATGATGCTAGCGGAGGATGTTCCTCTCCTTCTTCCCTCGGTGTTGACGGAGCCTCAGCGAGCGCGGTGCATCCCGGGGCTCGACCACATAGAGGCGCTGATGCGCGACGCGCAATGCCGCACGGGGCTGACTCGCTTGCGAAACCAGCTCTACATCAAGTCAAGACTGCTCACGTACAAGAAGGGTCATGTTCGCCATCAAGGGGCTAACACAAGTCCAGAACGATTGTCACGCGAAATGAAAGTAAAATTCGGCTTCATTCAGAAAAATACCAAACCGCGTGGGAAGCAATACGAAAGCTGAACGGCGGCGATGAGGGTATGGTGGGCTGGCAGGTCCTGAAGAGGGAGGACATCCGGTGCATAGAGGATGACGAAGATTTGCGAAAGAAGGCCAACCAGCGCCAGGCGCAGGAGGCGAGGCGGCAGAAGAAGAAAGCGGAACTTCGAGCGCAGGGGCTGCTGTCGGTGGAGGAGGAGGATGAGATGGATTGCGATGAGGAGGGGGAGATTCGGAGGGGCCCGGAGAATCAGCGGGTGGTTTCCTGGATCTGGACGCTGGCGGGGACGGAGGGGTCGGATGCAGCTTTCGGCGAGGGTGCATGTCCCGATTCCTCGAAGGACGCGACGCTAACGGGCGGACAGGTTTGCGTGTAGAGTGGGCGAAGGTGTTTGCACGCACGCGGCGGTGGACCGAGGAAACCCGCCTTTTGCACGAAGAATATGGGCGTGTTCAGACTTCCTTCGATTACGAGGCGGCGAAGTGGGAGGCGCGTGCAGCTGCGGTACCGGTGGGCGTGCTACCACGTGCTGACGCAGAGGGAGCGGTCGCGTATGCGAAGCGTCACGCGGATATGTACCGGGATATGAAGGTGCGAGCGGAGAAGACGTGGAGTGAGGTGAAATTGGCGAGGGGAAAGAGGAGGGAACACCATATTCCAGCGGTGGTGGGGGAGATGGAGGCCGAAGCAAGGGCGGAGCGGGAGGAGAGCAAGCGAGCGATGGCGGGTCTCGATGGAGAGGAGGAGGATGGATTGCGGGGCGACGTGGAAAGTGATGAGGAGTATATCATGGGCGGCGAGGGGTACAACTGATTGTTATGTGGGTCACGCCGCCATTGGCGCCGCTCGCGACGGCGGGCTTACCAATATGGCGCGGGAGGTGGTGAGTTTTACGTGTAGTTCAAACACTCTTTTTTCGAAATAAAGAAAGACTTCTTGTGTGGCGTACTGTTAATTGGGCGGAAGTAACTAATATTACGTGTGAAGCGTGCTGAACCGCGCGACGGGCGCCGCAAGGCGCGATAACTGAGGGTCTGGGTGAGGTGCATGTGGGAAAGCGCACGCAGGATTGAGGGACATTTCGCGTAAACAGGCGCGGGGGCGGGAAATGCGGGGGGTGGCAACAAAGTCGCGGAATTGAGTAATATTACGTGTAAGTCGAACGAGCTGTGGGAAAGCGCGCGCAGGATTGAGGGACATTTCGCGTAAACAGGCGCGGGGCGGGAAATGCGGGGGGCGGCAACAAAGTCGCAGAATTGAGTAATATTACGTGTAAGTCGAACGAGCTGTATTACGTGTAAGCGCGACGAAGGGAGCGGGCAACAGTGAGGGGCTAAAATCGCGGGGAGCGGGCCACAAAGTGGCGGGGTTGACTAATATTACGTGTAAACGCGACGAACGCTGGGCGGGCAACAGCGAGCGGCCAAAATGGCGGGGAGCGGGCAACAAAGTGGCGGGATTGACTAATTTTACGTGTAATGACGCCGAGGGGAGCGGCCAACAGCGAGCGGCCAAAATGGCGGGGAGCGGGCAACAAAGTGGCGGGATTGACTAATTTTACGTGTAATGACGCTGAGGGGAGCGGGCAACAGCGAGCGGCCAAAAGGTTGGGGAGCGGGCAACAAAAGTGCTCGATTGAGTAATATTATGTATAAGCCCGATGAACGCTGGGCGGGAATGGTTAGCAGGGCGGGAGCAATTATGGTTATATGGGGAAAATTGATCCCTCCCGGAGCCTTTCTGGGCACCGGACCCGCCCACATCACCGATGGCAGCGACTACAGGTACGGCGCGCAGCGGCATCACTGATGATCAACTGGCCGAGATGCTGCCGAGATCCCGTAGAGAAGCCCTACTACCTAAAAAGGGTACCCACGATATAACGCATTACACTGTAGGGCCACAGTCCTTATATAACTAGTTTTTCTAGGCTCATTTTCTGGCTACAAGCTTGAGATCTTGGTGAGAAGCCGCTGCATCTCATAGTCAGCGCAACATTCCAAAGGAAGGGGAAGAAGGATAATGAAAAAAATCTGCACCAAACATATCCACGACAAGCACGTCTCGTGTCTCCTCCAAAATGGCGTCTTCTGGGGTTGGCAAAGAGGAAGGAAGAGGTCCCCCGTCAACCGCGAGACTGAAGCTCAGATACGCATCCGCCATGCGCTCAAGCTGAGCTTCAAACGCATCGACATGTTGCTGCGTGCGGTTTCTCCGGGTGCGCGTGTCTCCATTGCAGCCCCATAGACGCCTACAGACTGGATGTAAGCATCGAAGTGATTAAAAAAAAAAGGCACAAACCCACCTGTGGGCTGCAAGCAAGCCATCCATGAGCGTAGCATCCGCGCGGTTTTCTTCGTCGCGCGCCAAGGCTTCGCCGGCGTGGCTGATGTCCGTGGCGGTGTTGCCGGCGAGAACATCTCGCTCATACGTGTCGTCGTTGTCGAACGCATCCGGGACGTTGCGCAGTTGGTCAAGTCGGAGACGTTCAGCTTGGGTCATAGCTATAGAGGCAAATGTTTTGGTTTGGCGGTTTAAATCTGTTTAAAAAAAAACCCTGCTTACCAGCGCGTCGATCAGCATGCCTCTGTGCTTCCTCTTTTTTGGCCGCAAGAACCTTCGTCGCAGTCAGTGTCTTGCGCTCCTTAACGGTGCGGCCATTTTCTCGGCGAGTGGAGCTAGTTCGTAGTTTTGCAGACATGGAGGTGACGGAGGTCCGGTTGTTGGTGCGCACAGCTCTGCGCAAAGCAGCTCCGCTCATTTTAGAACACGCCGGCGCGTTGTTTGAATCGGTAGCAGGTAGTCGCATACAAAATCAAGAGGGATATGTGACATGATCACATCACCTGACTGGCGTCGTCTCTCAACAAACCACCCACCACCACCCACAACCGCGTCTTCACGGGTAAGTTTTTATTATTTCTTCTGCTCTGGCGGGTTTCCAGTTGTTTTGACTGCTTGCGTGCTCAAACCCGGTGCCCCTGCAGAAAATTCAGCTTGGAAACCCGTTACCAGAAAACATTGCCACTCACATTAGCTGACGTGTTCTTTGCAGGGTTCGCGATGTTGTGACAGCCCAGCAGTACCCGGAAGGTGCGTCAGGCCGTCTTGATTTTTTTTCAGTGACTTACCTAGCCATAGACACGTAGCGGTGCTATCTTTGCGGCCTGGACCGGGCCCATCGACTTTGCTCCCCTCCTGGAGCGCGCCGTTGCCTTGGAGAGCGATGACCAGGAGGATAGCGAACCCGACGACGCACCTGTGGATCTTCTCGACGATCCTCTCAACCAGATCGACACCGAATGGCCCCCTGACGCCTTCAATCAGGTCGATGAGGACTGGCCCCCCCCAGACCCGATGAACGACGTCGACGACATCCCCGCCGCGCCTGCACCTGGCAAGCGAAAACGACCACCCACCACCTACGATGACTGCGTAGCGACCGGCCTGCCCCTCAGCGGCCCCCACCGCCGGCGCAAAATCCGGCGTCTCCGCAGAATTGAAGCAGAAGGCCATGTCCGCCGGGCCTCCGTCGTCGAGGAGGTCGTCAAGCCTGCCCAGCCTGTCAAGGTTCCTGATTTCGACGCCTCCACGCTCCCCACGGTGCATGGCGCATATAGCGGCAAGACCGAGCAACCCACGGAGAGGTTTGGGAGTAAGAAGCGGCGCAGTGTTGCGGAACTCATCGGCCTGGGTTTCCAGCTCTTCAAGTGGAATGGAATGTGCGTTTAGCTTCGCACTCCACCCCTTCCCCCCTCACTCCTCAGCCGCAGAACCCCGCACCCCTTGTCGACAGCATGGGCCGCATTTTTGCAGTCCTCGCCGGCCAGCCCGACACCGATGCCTATCGCGCCGCCACTGCCCGCGCGTACCGCTTCATCAAGGAGCAAGGCGACGCGACCCGCTTCCCCGCCGCCATGCGTCACCATCGACGCGGCCTCTTTGCCGCCGTCACCGTTGGGGTGACGCTCGGCAAGGGTGCAACCGCCCCTCCTGGCTTGACTGCAAGGAGTACACCGGCCTAATGGCGCGCCTCCTGGCCAACCAAGACATCATCAGGATGGCCAACTTCGCCTCCGGTGCGTGTCATTCTGCTGCTTAGTTTCGCTCACTCATACGCTGCAACACAGCTTCCTTCAGCTTATGGGCGCCACGGCTTTACAGGCGCTACGTCGACAACAACACGTGCTTCCCCGACCTGACGCGCCCATTTCCCAGTCGGTTTTTGCGGCCGCGACGTTCAACTTCGGTCCCAGCGTCTGGACCTTCAAGCATCGCGACGTCTGCAACCTGCCGTTTGGCTGGTGTGCAGTGCAGTCGCTCGGGTCCTTCAACGCGACGAAGGGCGGGCATCTGATCTTGTGGGACCTGAAACTCATTGTCGAGTTTCCTGCCGGCGCCCTCATCCTTCTCCCCTCGGCGACGATCGCACACTCGAACATCCCGGTCGAGAAGGATGAGGAACGGATTTCTTTCACCCAATACAGCGCGGGGGGCCTCTTCCGCTACGTCGACAACGGCATGCGCACGCAGGAGCAGCTGGCTGCCCAAGATCCAGTCGAATACGAGCGGTTAATGGAGTTGAAGGAATCACGATGGGAGGAAGGACTGAAATTGTTTAGCACAGTAGAAGAGTTGCTCGATACCTAGCATATTTTGATACCCATGTACAACACCCCAATAGTATGGCCAATAGTCATTCATACCATGGACCCGCGTGATGAGATGATCTGAGTTTTGTTCGCGAACTGACTCCTTCCCACAAATCTATACATTTCATCCACTTTGCCTGCTGCGACCGGGCTCAAATTTTGGGAGGTGTATGTACACCACATTTAAGACATTTTTTGTTTTTTGACCGAAATCTTTTTTTATTAAAGCAGCTGGTCTTTCATTACCTTGATGAGAATTTAATTCCAGAATCCTTCACATGCAAGCCGTTCAATTTCAATTTTTTCAGGAATTTAGAAAGCTGCGGGAAACAGGCATGAATAAAATGACCCAGAATTTGGATTGGGAACTGATTTGAGACTGAGATTCTGTTCTAAAGTTAGGTACGTGATTGTGCTTCCTCTCTTACCATCTACCACCTCCGCACTTTCCCTGACCACATGCCTGCAGGACGACCACGGCTTGATCCAGACACCAAACGGGAGCGTCGACAAAAGTCTCAAAAACAATATGAAGAAAAGCAAGTGCAGGTTTGACTCCGTCGGGCAGGCGCTAACCAGCGCCTTCTCAGAAATTTAGCAACGCGCCGTGAGAATGCATGCCTGCGCATGCAGCGGTGGGCGTCGTATTTAATTACTCTACCCCTCTCCATCCTCAAAATCCATCCCGGTCATAACAGCGCCCGGGCTGCAATTGCAGACGGCGACTTCAAGACAAGGTACACCTACCACCAGAAGAGCGCTGAGGCCTCCGAACGGTACCGAGACAGGTGTGCCACGCGCCTTATTATATTTTCTCACTGAACTCACCCCGGCATTCCAGGAAGCGCCAGAAGGAGCGCGCAGAAAGGCACGCTGCGGACACCATAAAGCTACAGGCGCGGTGCGCTCTTTTTCTTCTCTTTCAATTTATTTCTGACTCCATGTATAGTAAGCAGGAGGCAGAGGACTTGCGCAAGAAGTACAAGTCCGTCGTCAATGCACCTACGGCGCCGCGTCCTGTTGTGAAACGTACCAAAGTACAAATACCTACGCCAATGCCTGCAGCACACGGCTGTATCCCCCTTTTCCCCACGATTAGTGCAGCAGCAGCTGCAGACGATAATGACTCCGACGACGACTCTACAAGCACCGAGACTGACCAGGACACCCAACCGCTCAAAACCTTACATCTCGGGATCCACGCGTGCGCCAAATGCCACGAAGAAGGGTGCCCCGGGTGCGCATGCATGTGCACTGAATCCACCGAGTGGATCTCGCATGAGGGAGGCCACTTCTTCCCAAGGTGCACGAGATGCGGTGGAGATGACTGTCCAGGATGTGCTTGCATATGCAGCAAATCCACGGTTTTGGTTGAGCACGGGGGACATGCGCGCAAGCGCAAGAAACACCGTATATTTACTTCACCGTAATTACATTCTCTTCAAGCTTCACGTTGTACCAGAGAAAAAATATATATTATGCATATAAGCTCGAGAAAATGCGGAGAACTTATCTAATCAACTTATCTACATCACGACTCCGTGATTTGGTTCTAGTGTGACACAGTCTCTCTCTTCCATGGCCCCTCCTTATCCCGGAGTTTTACTCTGCGAGCCCAAGTTCGCGCCCAATCCTGGCGACGAGAACATCGAGGGATACTTTGCGGTGGTATCTGAGAGTTGGAAAGGAATCGTGACCTCTGAGTAAATTGTTTAGTCTTCTTTTTCTGTTTCTCATTGACTTGGCCAGGCGCGCACTTATCCAGATGCTCAACGAGCACGCTCCTGCGCGCACCTTCAAGGCCGACACCGAGTTACGGATCTTGGAGCTCTGGGTGCAGGATTGCACCGAGTATCACAACCATGAGGGGAGGTACCCGAATCTCGCGCTGCAGCGTATGACTGCACCCCGCCCTCATCGCCCCCCCTTCGGACTCATGCAGCCCACCTCGTCGCCGCCCCCTTCGCCTTTCTCAGTGACAAATTCCACGGACTCGCGCGTGTCGTCGCCCATGGCCACCCCATCTCCCTCCCCCACCAAGCCAGGTTTGCGAGGGCAGCAAACTCCAGGCCGGAGTTTTCCAAGCCTTACCGAGGATGAACTCGCGTACCTGGCAAACTCCAGACCCCTGCCAGGGAATCTGAGCCCGCAGCATGCGCAACAGCTCTTTGCGCGCGTTTTGGGCCCAGATGCTGTCATCCGCCAGGATGCCCGTGAGGCCTCGCTGGCACTGCCCATGCTGTATGCGGTGGCTGGGCATCAACACATTCTTTCAGACCGGTGAGTTTGCTACCTGGTACGCGTGGATTTGCTGACCTGTTTCATTCTGACCTCAGGGAACAAGCCATCGATCTTTTCAAGCGCACTCCCGGAGCCGAGCTCGCCTTCAGCCGCACCGCGGCGGAGATCTGGGCATTCCTGGGTGACAACAGCGCGCGACGACGCGTCATTCCGAAGAGCGCGCAGGCGGTGCCCAGGATGTATGCAGTGAGCGGGCACAAGCGCGTTTTCCAGGACCGGTAAACTTGTCCTGCCCTTGGTGCGCGCGACTTGACTGATTTGCTTTTTCTTCAGTGATCGCGCTGTCGCCCTCTTGCAGTCTTCATCGGGCGCCGAGCTCACGTACAGCTACAACACCAACGAGATTTGGGTGTTTCTTGCCGCTGGTGGCCTTACAACGTAGTCATCGTGTCTTGATTTTAATCCGTGGACACTTGTGTTTTTTAAATGAATCAATTTTGTTGTTGGTGTTCTGTCTCGGTAACATAAAATAAGGAAATGCAAAAAAAGTACATTGAAAGGGGTGGTATTGAAAGAAAGAAAGAACAATTGAGAGATTATTTAAGGAAAAGTTGGAGGCAAAAAAATGCAAAAAATTACCTAGCCACTGGGTCGAACAAAAGACTCAGTGGTCTAGGGGTTGGGATGCTGAGTTGCCGAGATATCACTAACTCCACAATCCAGCCACTCCAACCGCTAGACCATTGGGTCGAAAGTTGTAGTCAACAAAATGGAATAGGGGCTGTTCAATGCCTTCTTGACACAAACTGTCAAAGTCACATAAAGTCACGTACAGTTTGTTTATATCTCTCCTTCTACCGCCACTCTTCTGCCGCTGTTACTATTAACGTCAACGATGCCAACAGACGCGTCCACGCTGTCAGCTCCTGCACAGCGGAACCCTTCTAAACCCGTCCAACCGGTCCGCCACCACCAGCCTCAATCTCAAGCCACCAAGGCCTCGAGGGAGCTGGCAAACCAGCAGCGGCGCAATCAAGCCGAGCGATTGGAAAACAACCTCCAGGACTACTTCAACACGCAAGCGAAGTTCATCAATGACCTCTGCGACAGATACGGGAGGTCAGAAGAGTACATCCGCAAGCTGGTCTGCCATGGAGTGCGCTTCGCGAACAAACGCGCTCCCAACCTCAGGAACGCGATTGGTCACAACCTCTCATTGAAAGCCAAGGAAGGTGAGTACCCCGGCCTGCTTTCTCTATGCAGAATTGACGCGTTTTTTTTTACAGAGGGCGCGCCTAGCAATATTTTGGACTTTGATGAACTGTCTGGGGAAGAATACAAGCAACTTGTGGCCGACATGCCTGAGGACGAGAAGGAGCGCCTCATAACACAGCTCGAAGAATATCGCGGTGTGAAAGAACACGGCATTCGCGCGACAAACCGTGGGGTGCAAATGGATGCGGTGCAAACTGGCAACCGCGTTGGTGAAGTGGTATGTTGTTTTGAATCCACAAGAGTCCGCTGTTGATATCCAGCAGCTCAGGAATCTCTATGAGCGCACCGGTGTTTGTGGATTTGCGATGTTCACACGCGGTCATCCCGACGACCCCGCCGCGCCATATATTGTCGACTCCGACAACGCGTGCGACTTCTTCGAAGATGCCTTGGAGTTACCCTGCTTCGACGTGGTCCGCAAGATGGAGCAATGGTCTTGCACGCGGGGCCAAAGTACGTTCACCAACTGGTTTGTACTTAATGTATCTGGACTGAGGTGTGTGTAGATGCTCAGAAATCCAACAAGCTCGACGCTGTACGCTCGGAAGTCAGCAACACCGTAAAGCACGGCCTGCGTACGTCCCTATGCTTTGACTGCAAACTTTTCGCTCACCTCTTGCAGGTTCAATCAAGAAAAACAGCATGCTCGAGATGGTGTGGGCGAACTATGACCTCAAAGTGAGGCACGAGCTGGGGGTGGAGCTGGCGGGGTGGCCAAAGGACGTAGAGGTGGCGAATCCATCCAGCATGTCCGCCGAGGGGGCGCGCCGCATCCGCGACCTCCTGAGGACTGGTGCGATCCATTGGGTCGCACTCACGAAGACCCAACGCCTGGAGCTCGCCAACGAGATCGAAGAGAAGCGCGCCGCCAGCACAATGAAGACGCGCAAGCCCCGCAGCGACAAAGACAAGGCGCGCGGGCCACGTGCCAAGAAACACGCCAACAAGGGCATGGAGGAAGGTAGCGCGTCAACCGCCGCCGCCGCACAGGCACCCACCATGGCGGCAGCACCGACCGCGCAGACGCCCAATGTGCCCGCACTCAATGCCGCACAGACGCCTGTGCCCAATGCCGCAGGGACGCCCACTGCGGTGCCAGACTCCACTATGCAACTCCCCAGCGCGTTCCCACCCGCTGCAGCGACGCTCACCGCAAACATCGGGCCCTTCGACTTCACGGGCATCAACCTCGGGTGCATGCTTGGCGCGGACCTGCAGCTCAACACCTCCAACACCTCCAACGGCTTCGACTTCGACGGGACTTATGATCCCTGGAACTTCGAAGGGATCGACTTTGGGCCCATGCCCGGCACGGCTGACTTGCTGCTCAACACCTCCAACAACGCCGGCGACCTGCGCCTCAATACCTCCAACGCAGACGACCATCTGCACCTCGACCTAGGTTTCCCAGACGGAAACCTTGCTAGCGGGCCTGCCAATAGCACCACGGGCTTCGCCTTCGACAACAGCGGCGCGCCGGCATCAAACCGTGACCTGAGCGGCACCCGCGCCCTCAGCTCCAACTCTGCCTCCAACATGCAGGCAGCGCACGCAAGCATCGGGGTCGCAAGCGGCTATTTCGGCGCCCATAACGAGTTCACTCTCACGCCTGGCCCAACTATGTTGCCAGCGGCCGCCAGCGCGCCTTCCATGTCGGTGTTCTCAGTCAGCACAAACACCGAGCCGAGCAGGAAGAGGAAGCATGCGGAGTTCGACGTCGAAAAGCCTCCACGCAAAGCACGCAGCGACAAGAACAAGCCGCGCGGTCCCCGTGCCAAGAAGAACGCAGGCAGCACTGCCGACGCCGACGCCGACGCACGGCCCAAACCCAAGAAGCGCAAGAAGCACGCCACGGAGGCTGGGCCGGAGGCGTGAATCATGCGCGCGGCGGCATGTCTCAGGGAACAGACCAGTGGCACCCGCGAGGCAGCGATAGTTGCCTCGCGATACATATATTATGTTTTCATTAACTCTACTACCAATGCTTGTTTTTTACTCTATTTATTCTTCAAAATGACTGACTTTGAGTCCTTATGAACCCTTGTATTGAGAATGCCGAGATAATAGGGGCAGGATACAATGAGTATTTATATTAAATGGGTTGGTGCTGACTTTAGGAATATACTCCAATTTTTTCGTGAATTTAGCGTGAATTTTGAGGCAGGAACGGGCAAGGAGGGCGGGCGCAGCGGGGAGATTGATGGGACTGATGGCTGCTGTCGGGAAGCGCCCTAAGCGACGCTGGCGCCGAACTTTGATGGCAGCGACGAGCAAATGATGGGGCGGGCGGTTGCCCGCCCACCGTTGGTTACAAATGGCGGGAGGTTTATTTATTATTCACTGTAAGCGAGCAATATTTAACAGTAATTATTGCTCCCAGGGAGCTCAGATCAAAGCGCCTCTAATTAGTGGCGGAACTTGTACAAAGTTCCACCTCTAACTAGAGGGGTATTGTGGGCATTACAGGTGGTGCAAATTGGATTCCTGTGCCATATAAGCCTGAAGGGGATAAAGCTTTAGACGTACGTAACTCGGACCGCACACGCCGATGGACCTTCGGCTCGTACGACGGTACATTGACATTCTTCCTCACTTGCACCAATGTTCGACTTTCTTTGGAGCTTGCCTTGATTCTGAAGCTCGAGATCTATAAGCTTTGATCTCTATCGATACAGGTACAACTCAAAGAATCGCACAACTTCCTGACATGTACAGCACTTGGCCGGCGCCACGAGGAAAGTCGCATTTCATGACAGAACAGCTTACATCCCTGCTGTGACCCACGACCCCCATGTCTACGGAGTCTTGCTCCTCGCAGGCTGAAAGGACCGTATCCATCTCGGGAATATGGCTGGATGCGCTCTCAAGATACAAGGCAGAAACCGGAATCGACCTTAAAGAGGAACAAGCTGGGGAATATCGCCTTCTCGCTGAGTGCGATTCTTTGGAGAGTGCTCTGCGACTCACAGCCGGACTTGTGGATGCTCCCAGCCTCGCTCAAGCTTCAAGCTGGAAGCAGACTCAAGATTCTCTCTGCAAGGTCTTCAAGCTCGTCCTTGTATTCAATGATGCTACGGCAGAACTGGTTGCTTCTTTGGTACGAGTGTATTTTCTGACGTTGATATCGGTGGTGTTGACTGCGTCTAGCAAGTACCGGGAGGGAAAGCCATCTTTGTGGCGCTTGGGATTCTTCTCAAGGTAGGTGCTGTCTGCGTTGCAATTCGTGATAATTGATGTCCTCGAAGACAGCGCAAAACATGCAAGACCGTCTGAGCGCCCTCGCCGATCTGCTTTGCAATTTCGATCAATTCTTCCGTCGCTTAGACGTTCGCCGAGGCATCCGTTATCCCGTCCACGACCATGAGATCTTGACTGAAATCTGCGCCGAATTTCTCCATGTTCTCGCGCTAGCGCAAAAGATAGTTGGCGATCGTACACCTTCTCGAGGTAATAATTGATACTCCCTCGCTGTCTAGTTCTAAATGACTTTTTGAAGGGCCTCTGGGTCGTTTGCCGCGGATACGTCGTCACATCTCCAACTTTCGAGAAGCCTTGTTGGATAACGAGGATATAAAATCAGCGATGCGGCGTCTCGACAATTTGACCCAGATGGAACTTCAGATGACCGTTGCTCAAACCCTTCACGTAGCAGCAGACTCAAGGGTTACTTTACAAGATGTTCAATCCACATCAAGGGCTACTCTAGCCATTGTGCGAGAATGTGCGTCATGGATTCTCTGTAACTTCATCCAAAGCCAGTCTGATTATAAATCCGACAGTCCTGCGTCGCAGTACCGCCCAGGCATGCCCTCCGGATTCGACGCACGTCGTCCGACCGGGGGAGGCAGCAAACTCGATTGCCTCGGTACTACGTCTCTTTTCCGAGTATATGGAAGGTGACCGGGAGAAAGCGCTCTTCGTCATGTACTGTGTTCTCTTTACATTGCTATTCCCGGGGAACCTCGGTGCAATAGATCGGCTCCGACTGGCACCACTCATTGCCTTGCCCTTTCTCGCTCTTCCGAGAGTCCTTTCTCTGCACGATATCATCACCTTAGTAGACGTGATGGGGGAACGCAGACCGATTTGTACAGACATGTGGAGGAATCAAAAGGTGCTTAACGCTCCTCAGCTCACATGTAGCTGGTACACCCCGCTGACCACATGTCCACAGGCTTTCGTGGAAGCACTGCGTGGATTCTTCGTGGACAATAGAGAAGTATTGAAAATCATCGAAGCCCATCAATATCGGATACAAGATGCAGAATATTCCGTTTACAAGCCAGGAAACTCGCGTGTCCGTTCGGGCACCACGCTCTTCATGGCGGCGATTTTTTACCGCCCATCCGAGGTGCAGCTGAGCTGTCCTTGGTGTTTGGCAGAAGTATCTGTTTCGAATGGCTGGAATCTCCAGGCATCCTTTGACTGGTGAGTTGGCTCAACCGGTCGAACGCTTCTCATTGCCCCTGCACATGCATAGCCCCGTCTGCGTGCGGAAGTTCTCTACATCTAACTCAAATTCTACGATACCAAGAGTGGCATTCACGGAAGACACATTGATTGAAGGCCCATTCACTGTTCCGATGACCCCTCCTGAGACGAATGTAACTTCGTCAGGTAACCGCGGTGGTGACATGGCGTTGAAAAGGAACGGCCTACTCGCTAATTCTCTCAGATCGACCTTCGACCCCAACTCCCGTCTGCCTCCGAAAGAGCCACAACCACCCAGCCCCGCCGATAACCATATGATAACAAAAACATCGTTTTTAGGCCATACTTCCTTTAGATTTCTCCATTTCATGATGATGGCCCCGAACGTACGGGGCCCACCCCAGGTCCACTCAGTCTGTCCGTGATCTCCCGCTAGTACCTGCTCACGCTTCCCACACAGTACCGCACTGGCAAGACTCTTAATCGCGGGCGGTGTGTTGTCGTGAAGGAGGCGGTGCACATCAGGACAGACAAGTTCTATGTCTGCAAGGTCTATGACAAGAACCTCATGAAGGGGAATGAAGATCTGGTATGTGTGGGGGACATTTACTATAGATCAGCGGCGGGCTGACTGTGCTCGCGATGCAGATACGCAATGAGATTAGGGTGATGAAGCGCATTAGGCATCCCAATACTTGGAATCTGCACGATTACTTTGAAGTAAGTTGAAACAATATGAAGCGTTGCATCTCAAGACGAGCTTTGCTGTCCGTGATAATATATCCTCACGCGATCTTAGACACCAATAAATTTCTACATGTGCTTTGACCTTTACACCGGCGGTAACCTTCACGACCGCGTGGCCAATGGCAAGTACCCCGAAGCGTGAGTCGCCTGTCTTTCTCTTCTCCTTAATGCTTATAACTCACTTAGCGCTGCCGCTAAGCTCGTCCGTACGATCTTCGAAGTCGTCGCATACATCCATACGTCTGGCATAGTGCATCGTAACCTCAAGGCCGAGAATGTGCTCTTTCGCACGCCCACAGAGGACGCGGATATTATGATTGGGGGCTTTCACTTTAGCAGCATCATTCCAACGCACCCCGGCCTGCTCACCGCCGTCAGCGGCACTCATGGGTACGAGGCGCCGGAGATCCTCCTCGAATGTTCGTACATGTCTTGTTCATCATCGCTCAGTCTCTCTTCTTTGTGCTGACAATGATTTCAGCGGGTCACTCCAAGCCGGTGGATGTGTGGGCGATGGGCGTTACCACGTACTTTCTTCTCAGTGGGAGCTATCCATTCGACCGCGACACACGTCAGGCTGAAAGAGAGGCCATCATCGCTGGCGACTATCGCTTCGAACCCAACGAGTACTGGGCAGACATATCAGACACGGCGCGCGACTTCATAAAGAGATGCTTGACGATCGACTCCGACTGCAGGATGACGGTAGTGGAGGCGTTGAAACATCAGGTGGGTTGAAGCTCCTTCTCCTCCCACCATCATTTTCCCTCGCAGATTCCGAGCGATGCTGACGAGATTAAACAGTGGCTGGCGTCGTAGACACTGCTTTTGTGAACAACTGACTCAAGCCGAACTCTGAGAGACCGCCCCCCCGTCCCGGCTAACGTTGTCTCATGATCGAACTTGTACACTTTCATTAAATTCACTTTGATTACAAGCATCGTCAGTTTTGGCGGGAGGATCCAAGCTGAGGTAAAAAGTCAGAATGGGGGTCTCGCATCTGTCACGGAACTTGGCGGTGTCCCGTCTGATTATATACACCTAGATGTCCGAACTTAGCGTGAAAATCCCAGCATGAAGCAAGGGGGACATAGCGCGTCCAAACCAATTCCTTCGGACAATGTTCGAGCGCAAGAGCGGCAAATATTCCCAGAAAAGAAAGAAGGAAAAAAAAAAATTGGTGCAAACAAGCTGGCGCAAGGCGCGTTTTGGGGACTTGGATTTTTCGCGAGCCGTATGCACTTCTCGTTTCTCTTCCTCCTTTATCTCCAAGACCACGTCGACTGGGACTCAACGAGCGCGCGTAGTCTTCACCGCCTCACTCCACGCGTCGCCTGTATACCTGCCCATCTGCGGGACGGGCGTGGTGTTGACGGAGGACAAGGACGAGGTGTGGATACGTCAGGTTGTGTGAGGTCTTTTTCTTTTGGTGGGAGAAGGGTCGAGAGGGTTTTTAGGGAGCGCAGGATTGTGGTGGAAGGGCGGGCGGAGGACTACACATCTCAGAGTATTTATTCTCACATACAGTCCGTCTTCCCGGACCTTGACTATTGCCACTCCCAATCCTGGAAGCAGACATCCCTCTTGGTATCGGAGAACGGCTTCTCCGCTCATCGATACTAGAAATTTCTCCTTTCGGAACCCTTCATCTCGCCTAGTAAAGTTGTATCGAGGCACCATTGGAGCACCAGACTTGGAAAGGGAGACCCGTGGGATGGACGCTGTTTTTCTATGTCAGAATTCAAATAAATCGACGAGTCGTAGACAGACGCTTCAACAATTGATACTCGTACCTCTTAGAGTTCGGTGAGCTGTAATTTTTGTTGGTGTTTAGTGTGGGGGGTGACGCTGGTACAGTGGCCACACTGGTTCTTTTTTTGTTTCGACATGACCAGTCGAGGGCGGGGCTGTGTTTCTCCTTCAATTTGAATATTGGTGGACAGACCGTGAAGGTCGCGCAGATTGTTGCAAGAGAGTGCGGGAACACAAATGATTCGCATGTAGTCCGATGTTGCTTGCTCACCACTGAAATCACGATTCAAATAATTCCCTAAAATGGATAAAAGCGTTTGTTTATTTGCTTGCGTTTGGCGGACGAACTTGAACGGTTCGAGGTTCAAACTTCAAGCGAAAGCTAACTGTAGATCCTCCACCTACGACACTTAAATCCAGCAATCTCCATATATAACCTCAATCTTCGATTCAGGGCAAGAAGGCATAGGAAAGCAGCATAATAGAATCCAACCGGCCCGTAAATTGACAATATCTGGCAAGAACTTGTAACATGATCGATCTGTAAATACTTTATCCTGGCTCAATTTCAAGGCCTTTGTATTCTAATGACATCTCGTGTCACTAGTGCTATGCTCAGAAATGGTCCCGGCCTTGATTTTGGCCGCCTCACAAGCCTGAAGATGGCATGAGTTATCATTATGCCAATGACTTTAGACTGCACTTTAAACACACCTTTTTCACCTCTTGTAGAAAAGCTTTTGCCTTTTTCTGGAATTCATACGTTTCTTCGATAAACTCGATGTGATTCAAAGTGGCCGTTTTGATCTCAGCGTCACCCAACTTTCCTGAAATTACTGACCTATAAACTGTCAGTATAAACGTGCTAAATACTCTGCAAATCTGCCTCACAGCATATAACCCACGAAAATCTCCTGTTGAATGATTTCGGAGGTAACTGGTAGCATCGGATCCATGTTTTTCATTCATTCTGGCTATTGCATCCATCGCGAAACTGAAACCCGGTGTAGTATCGGCCTGCAAATGGAATGAGCTAGACTACTCTGACTGGAACATATTCAAAATGCAAATAAACGCACGGTCATCATTTTCAAGTCATTGTTTTCTCCATCGGTTGATTTCTCAAAGCCATTATCTATCAGAATAAGTGCGTCAAATAATCTGCAAACGCACAAATAAATTTCCAGCTCCTCGACGGATGAGTCGACCTCCAGCTCAGACTTGGTGTTGGCCTCCGCGATTGTATAGGTTTCTGCTTCGACTTCATCCGATGATTTCTTATGGCTATTATCCATGCAAATCGTCAGAATAAATAATCTGCAAAACGCACATATGAACCACATAAATTTCCTGTTTCTCGACAGATGAGACCTCCAGCTCAGACTTGGCGTTGGTCTCCGCGATTATATGGTTTTCTGCTTCGACTTCATCCGATGATTTCTTATGGCTGCTATACCTACAAATTGTGAGAATAAATGTGTCAAATAATCTGCAAACACACATATGAACCACGTAATTTCCTGTTCCTCGACGGATGAGACTTCCAGCTTAGGCTTGGTGTTGGCTTCCGCGTTTGAATGGTTTGCGAAGTTGGAGTCTGCGAAGCTCGACTCTGTGACGGAGGGACTCAAGTGGGATGTGGTATCAGGTTGGGTCATGGTTCTGTTACTGTAAGTCTATGAAGTCTTGTGGCTGAAAGTGTGCTGAAGACGGTTGTGGGATTTCGGTTTAAACTTGTCCGTATTTATATGAATCCAGCCCATCCAAGTACAAGACAGTTTATTATGACCTCATTTTTCATTAAATATTCGAGCATCCATTCGGAAGCCATACTTTGAAGTTGATTGACATAATAAACACATGATTCAAATCTGTACTTTGCGGCCGAAGGGTGTACCTGTACTTCATTGCAGCCCTCACATGAAGTTGGCTGGCCTTGCAAAGCCGAGGTCATGCCCAGGCAGACCTCAAGTAGTCGGCTACTGGCCTGGGGTACTCGGCTGAATATTCAACCTAAAAATACCCAAAAATCGTCAGAAACCCTTCTGGATATGCCCCAGAGGGTTGAGCACACACCACAAGTGCCTGTCCTGGCTCAGAACGATAACCACTATTTGTTTGAACAGCAAATGTCAGGTTCCGATTGATGGGCAGCTGCAGGTAAGCATCGGAGAGGTTGCGGAGGCTTCAACAGAGGGACATGAGGTATAAGTACCTTTTCCGCGCCAGAATGATAACCATCAGATTTGTAAAGCCATGGTTGAAGTCCGGATATGCAGATACAACCCTAAGGAATAGGTGGGATCCATGTGCGCAGCACTGTGGAGGCTACACAAATAACTAAAGTATAAGCCACATTAGATATGACTATCTATTCAGGATAGAAATATTTGTAAAGCTACGGTGGTAAGCCAGATATGCAGATGCAACCCTAAGGAGTAGCAAGGATCCATGTGCGGAGCACTGTAGAGGCTACACAAGTAACTAAACTGAGAGCCACATTAGATACGACTTTTTATTCAGCATGAAAGTATTTGTAAGGACATGGTAGAAGCCCAGAGATGCAGATGCAACCCTAAGGAGTAGCAGGGATCCATATGAGGAGCATTGCGGAGGCTACGCGAATAACCAAACGGGAAGCCACATTCAATACGACCATTTATTCAGCATGAAAATATTTGTAAGGACATGGTAGAAGCCCAGAGATTCAGATGCAACCCTAAGGAGTAGCAGGGATCCATGTGCGGAGGCTACGCGAATAACCATACTGGAAGCCACATTTGACCAGTTATTCAGGATGAAAACATTGCCCGAGATATTTGAATTAAAAACCAGTACCATGTAAGTAAATTTCCAGCTGGGCTATGGGTACTGCAGAGGCTACCGAACGGCGCCAATTTGGAACCGCAATTATCGTATTTGGTTGAAAATGATGGCGTAGGTGCCCGCCCAATCGGCACAAATGGCAGTGCTTCCTAATCGGGAACATTGGTAATAGAAGCCAGAGGCTACGCCTCCTCGGGACCTTCTAAGTGGGTTTTACTCATCCACCAAAACCCACCTTAAAGGTACCCTACGTAACGCTTTCGTAGCCTCCTGGGGTGAGCTGACGATAATAAACCACCACTGGGGATCCCCAAAACCACTCGGGTGGAAATGAAACCACAGCTGTGGAACCCCTAAAGTAAGACTATAATTGAGCTGAAGTTCAGCTTCGTCAAAGCTGAACTTCGTCTAAAAGTTCAACTTCAAATTCAAACTTCCACTTAGGGAAATCTTCGACTTCGGAAACAAAGTTGCTCTCAAAGTTCGACCCGAGCACTAAACTATCGTAAAATTTACAGTTTCACACTTCTTTTGCCATGAAACTAAAATATTTAATGAAAAATGAGTTTATAGTTTATTGTCACTGTTCTGCTCTTGTCCCACAAGTTGCCACAACATACTGGAATATCGGCTCGAGCACGTTAATTGAACTCATCATCATATTGGGATATTACTTATACTTCTTTGTTACGGATTGCCTACGAAGCTTTTTTCTCTCTGGTTCTGGAAAAGGCAGATATTCGTGCCTGTATTTCTGACACCGTCGCGTCTCGGGTGCACAGGTCGCCATAAAAGGAAATCTCGGCTATTGAGACAGGACTTCACGTGATCGCGTCTGTCCTCACTACCACCGACAACAAGTCCTTTTGTTCTGCTACCTTATAGAACTGAGTCCTTTGTCCCCAATTTGTCCCTTGTCCTCTCCTTGTTCCTCACTCTCGTTCGCCAGAGAGCCCTCCTCCTCTGTATCAACTACCATGCTACCAAGACTCGTCATTGCTGCTATTCTTGCTGGATACACAACAAGCGTTGTTGCTTGGGGTGCAGCGGGTATGTCGTTGTCCGCGATGGCCTCGTTATCCTCATTCGTGTAGGGCATGAAATTGCAGCCACTATCGCTCAGATTCACCTACATCCGAGCGTGTTTCCCAACATGTGTGCAGTCCTCAACTTCACGTCGACGAACCCCAACGAGCCGCAATGTCACCTCGCACCTGTGGCGACGTGGGCCGACAAACTGCGCTACAAGATGCGGTGGTCTGCCTCACTTCACTACATTGGCGCGCTCGACGACCATCCGTCACAAACGTGTGTGTTTCCCGGCACTCGCGGCTGGGCTGGTAAGCAAGACGGGAATGTCCTCGGTGCAATCCGAAACGTTACCAATATCCTCGAGGATTCGGTCTACTACAGCAAGATGGGGAAGATGTCCGGCTACCCATACGATACGGCAAACGAGGCGCTCAAGTTTCTCATCCATTTCATGGGTGACATGCACATGCCCCTCCATCTGACTGGCCGAGACCGAGGAGGCAACTCTGACAAAGTGCTTTTCAACGGGCGGCAATCAAGTTCGTAGTGTTTCCCTTAACTTTTGCTCCTCTAACTCTGGGCGTTTAGATCTACACTCTGTATGGGATGGACTCCTTATCGCCAAGGCGCTCCGGTCCGTGCCTAGAAAGTACTCCCAGCCCCTGCCTTCTCCCAAGATTGAGTACGCTCTCCGGGGTACGATCTACGACTCGTATGTCCGTATGATCATGTGGGAAGGCGTCCTGGGCAAGTGGCAGAACCAGATCCCCGACTGGCTTACATGCCCCGCGCCGACTCGATCCCGCTCCCTCTCGTTCCCCTCGTCCTTTGGCGCACTCTGGGAGCAAGTCATGCTCGTCTGGACCCGCGTCACGGGCGGCGTCATGGACACCGACGACGACCTCATCTGCCCATACTACTGGGCGACGCCGATCCACGCGCTCAACTGCGAGATCGTGTGGCCGAAGGCTCTAGACGAGCCGCCGTACAGCAAGACCCGGCGCGATGGCGCGTCGGCTAGATCGTCGCACCACGAGTGTGCCGATCCCGCCGAGGAACTCGCGCAGATGGACAAGGCCGGGCGATTCGTCGCTGGCCCTGTGGGCGGGCCGTATCTCGAGCTGGACACGCCGGAATACTCTGGCGTGATTAGCAAGCAGTGGATTGTCGAGAAGCTGCTCGCGCAGGCGGGTATCCGTCTCGCGGGGGTGCTGAATTACCTCTTCGCCGACATTGAGGATCCTGAGGAGGCTAAGCTGTGGAACCGTGGACTACGCATCGATTTCTGAGCGTTGTATTGGAATGTAGAACAATTAGAATGTGTAGCAACTCATTTTAGTGGATTATAAATTTTGTTTAAAAGTTTTATGTATCCACGTCTGCTGGTCCAAAAGTGCGAACGACTCCAATGAGTCCAATCGTCGTTGAATCCATTTAGCGCCAAGGCACTGCCACAATTCTCCTGCCTTTCGCGATCATGTCCTCCCAGTTTGCGGCACAACTAGGGACCAATTATTGTCCTAAGGACGAGGAATTAGCTCAAATAAAGGCACTCTTAATTGAGCCCTCTCTGCGGTTAAAACACCTTGACGAAGAAATCGAAAGTATGCAGAAGGTCATCGACAAATTGTCCGAGGAACGCGAAAGCCTTAAC
Organism: Mycena leptocephala; assembly: GCA_029378395.1. NCBI lineage: Eukaryota > Fungi > Basidiomycota > Agaricomycetes > Agaricales > Mycenaceae > Mycena > Mycena leptocephala. The sequence continues at coordinate 62,728 of JARJLF010000897.1, forward strand.
ACATATGTGGAGGCCCACAAAGCTCTTATTTCCCCCATCCGACGACTTCCACTCGATATTGTCGGGGAAATCTTCATGGCCTGCATTCCCACGCACCGAAATTGTGTTATGAGTGCAGACGAGGCACCTATTATCTTGGGACGGATATGTAGCTCGTGGAGAACCATATCACTCTCAACACCGCGGCTTTGGTCCACACTTCATATTGTCGAGCCGACACGTCCATACAGCTCCTCCCCAGGCTTATACGAAGCTAAGATCGTGCAGCGGCTGGAGGTTGCCGATGCCTGGCTGCGACGATCCGGGACCTGCCCTTTGTCAATCTCTCTGGAAAGCCACTTCGACCAGGGCATTACTCCCCCGCTCACACCTCCAGCATCCCCGCCTATAACCCTCTTCATAAATACCCTCGTCCCATTTGCATCCCGATGGAAGAATATCCGCCTGGTAATCCCGCCGTTAGCGCTCGAAACGTTGTTATCGCGTCTGACCGAGGATGATGTACCTCTGTTGAAGTCTTTGAAAATAATTGAGCGTCCGGAGCACCCATACAGTAACATCGGCGGCACTCAATGGAGCCTGTCCCAGGCTGGGGTCCTTCATGGCCCGAGTCTAGCGAGATTTTCTATCTCGGGAAGTATCACCAACTCCCCGGAGTTGCCGCTTCGGTGGAGTCAATTGACGGCTCTATCCCTCATGGGTCCGCCGTGGGGCATGGGGCAAGCACAGACTTGTCAAATCCTCTTGGACATCCTCTCCAAGTGCCCTAAACTCCGGAGTTGCAAGCTGCTCGTTAATGATCCCCCGGAGGCGCCCATGTCGGATTCCATCGTCGAGTGCCCATTTCTCCACACCTTTGACCTATTATGTGTCGGTACCCCCCTCCATACTTCAGGGCGTGTGTTAAGCCGGCTTTCGCTACCTGATTTGCGGGATTTTATACTTCGTGGCCAAGAAGAACCTCACAGTGCCTTCACCCCGGAGCTCCTCGTGTCCTCTCTCGCCGCCTCGACCCGCTTAGAAAGTATCAGCATCGACAGCAACTCATTTTCCAAATCTTTCCTGATGGACTTCCTTCGCGGCCTACCACCCACCGTCCGGCGTCTGCACATCACGGAGCCCACGCACATGTGGCGACCGTACCTAGTGGATCCCTCGCTCGACAATGACGCCTTGGCAATTTTGGATGTGTCTCTAGATCGCCCGTGCCTCGCGCTGCAGGAACTCGTCATCCTCAACTGCCGCAGCGTGTCGGACGAGGCACTTCTTCACTTCATAACCTCCAGGGTGCCTACACTGCGGCGCGTTAACATCACGTTCGACCGGGAGAGGGAGGTTGATATACTTCCGAGCCTTCAATCGTCCGTGGAGGCTGGTCTGCAGATCGATATCACTTATATTTCCGTCGCACCTCCGCAGTTTTCGCCTTGGCAAGGATTGCGGGATGCGCCTCTTGTTGCGCCCTGGACGCCAGCCCCACATTGATCATGAATGTCGTCGTTGGATTCTCATTCAAGTTGCACATATACCAAACACTACTCAGTAATTACTATCACTGAGAGAACGACACGCATGCGTGTCTCGTTTGAACTCCTTAGCAAACATACCCGGCTGTATCTTAACGGGACAGCGACCTAGCTACCCATTAAACAAGTAATTTTGAAGCGCAAGAGCGGAAAAAAATTGAAAGCCAAAATAAAGGCCGCGCGCCGCTCCAGCCTCTCAAACGTGGTCGAGATCCAGGGTCCGATGTTATTCGGACAAAAAGTAAACTCGAAGCTGCGCAAGCGTATGGACTTGTCGCGTAGTGACGTCACAGTCACCGTCGTTCTTTCCCCTTATCGCTATATAGTGAGCAAGTATGTGGTCTCGACACTAGAACAGCTTCACGCACATCTTAGTCCTCAGTAGCCTCTCTATGGACCGCCTAAGTCCAGCACTTATCCATTCAATTTTCGCCGGCGAGAATTTTGATGTCGACAACGAGGATTCACTTCGAGCATGCGCTCTCGCCTCAAGACGATTTCTTCTCCCAGCTCAACGCCTACTATTCAAGACGATGAGTTTCCCAATGGAGCAAAATTTGGGGGATATCTCAACAACACTTGGGAACTTCTTCAAAACGCCTCCGACACACTTTCTTCCTCTCCCCATTTAATCGCATTGTTCGCGAGCTCAACGTCGGAAGCATGTACAGCGAGGACCGATGGGATTCAATGGCAACCCTTTTCCATACACTTCAGCCCGCCAAAGTCGAGCGCTTCTCCATGGAGGGGGTTATTGATGGGATTCCCCCACATGTGGGTACCGCTCTTGCAGGGATATTTGCTCAATCATCCCTGCAAACGGTGATTATGGAGCTGGAGTAGCATTCGACCCTCGACATTTGCAGATGCGTCCGCATCATGTCGAAATGTTTTCGTTAGGTGCTTTGAAATGGGGGAAGCATCGACATCCGAGCAGGGCAAACGTGCAGATCATGCGAACACTTTTGTTATAAAAGGTGACGATGACGTTAAACATTCTATTCTCCTTCCTTCTATCCAACTTGAAGCTCGTTATGTTCCCGCACTGGAACGTTTCGCCCTGGCCCCCCTACTCAAACTTGAACCCGGGGTTATGCCGCCGGAAGATTCTGACCCCCCTCCTTCTATCAAACTTGAAGCCCCTGATGTTACGCCACTGGAACATCTTGCCCCGGAGCCCCCACTCAAACTTGAAGCCGGGGATGATGTTATACCGCCGGAACATCTGGCTCTTCCTCAGCCTTTCAAACTTGAAGTTGAGGATGATTCATATGTTACACCGCTGGAGCATCTCGTCATTCATGCCAACTGGGGCGGAGGAGAGTTGTTGCTTCGGCCCGAGATATCGTATTTAATCAAACGCGTCCGTGAACTGGAGATTTTTGAAGATGCTCTCATAGCGGTCCATTTGTGTTCCACCACCCTTACCCATCTCACGGTTCACGAAATAAGTGTGTACTATATGCCTTCTTCTTACCCAACTTGCTGATGTGACCAGGGAGCTTTGAATCTCACGAATTCCATCATCTCGAGGCCCTAAGAGTCCTAACCTTGAAAACCAACACCGCCACCTGGCCGAAGCATGTGGAGTGGATCGCAGGGAGCTTACCAACCTCGCTTCCCATCCTCGAGATCCTAAACCTCGACGCCTCGATAGAGGGGGACCTAAATAACAAATCTGTCTGCGCAACGGTCGATACTTCGCTGATTGCGTTGACGTGCCTGCGAGAGATAAATGTAGTGATCCGTGATAGATACGCGAAGCCTTGGGACAACACCACACTAAGTACCGGGAAACACTTTACATAGTGCTCCCGGCAGTTCACCGTACTGGTCTTCTCACAGTTTCCCAGCTCGAAGCTGATGATGTTTGGTTTGATAGCTAAATTCATTCCCGCGCTTCAACGTCGTCGACTTTTATTGCTATCATCCATTGGAGGCACGACAACTTTAGTAGCATAGGCGTTCGTGAACGCCTATTGATGGCCCAAACGCCTATTGTCAATGCTGAACGCCTATTACCGGTAACGAATGACTATTCTCTTAAACCGATGCCTATTTCACAATCTCTGCCTTACCAAGCGTATCTTTACGTCTCCAGGGGTCCTTTCTCGCGTAGCTTACCGTCTGTTTAGGTGAAGAGAACTTTTTGCAGGGGATTGTATGAATGTACGTGATGCCCAATTCTTTCCATTGTAAAACAATTTTGGCCTCCAAATCTAAGCACTTGGTATATAAGGGACCACGGCCCTCGGTAAAGCGCACATTTAACGTGTCCAACGTGCATCAAACTCGTCGAATTCGCGTCGGCCTATGCTGCAGGTAGTGCAGAATTCCGGGCGCAGAGTGCGAGAGTGTGATTTACCCCTTGACTATATGAGGGGCACAGTCGGGGTGCGCACATCGCTGGGCCATGGGGTGCTACACATGCGCAGGTTCTTCAAGGCATGCGGCGGCAGGGAGACGGCATCACCTGCACCTTTTATTATGCATTTTCTTCCTCATTTTCTGTTCCCAACGGTTGAGCCGACGGAAGCCGTAGAATGACACGGTATTTGGCACGATGGTGCAGGTGCTTGGTCGGGTTGGTGCAGGTAGCGACGGGATGGTAGATGGTGGTGAGGAAAGAGGCTGTTGATCGCATCAGCTCATCTACTTACTGTGCCGAATGGAAACGTTAGCCGAGTGTTAGCCGAGCGGAATAGTCGCTCATTGTGAAAGTAGGCGTTCGATCTCTTGATAGGCATTCAAGCCCGGAGTAGGCATTCAGCGAACGCCTATGGTACTAAAGTTGTATGTACTCCATCCATTGTGGCTTGAGATTTATATAGATGCAACAATAAATTCTGCGCTTGTACTTCGCATTGTAACCCAATTGTAAATGATAAATATGTGCCGTGTGTAGCCTCAAATTTGAACTTTCAGAATATTTTGCCCCTATCCTTCAGGGCTGCCCGCGCTCTTTTGAATCAATCACGTTATCGCGTCCACAAGGCACTGCCACGGCGCTCTCTTCCACATTCATGTCTTCCCTGTTTGCCGCACACCTAGGCACCAATTATTGTCCCAAATACGAGGAATTAGGTCAAATAAAGGCGCTCTTAATAGCGCCCTGTTTGCGGTTAAATCAGGTTGACGATGAAATCAAAAGTATGCAGAAAACCATCGACAAATTGACCAAGGAGCGCGATAGCCTTAATGCATATGTGGAGGCCCACAAAGCTCTTATTTCCCCCATCCGACGACTCCCACTCGATATTATCGGGGAAATCTTCGTGGCCTGTATTCCCACGCACCGAAATTGTGTTATGAGTACCGACGAGGCGCCTGTTCTCCTGGGGCGGATATGTAGCTCGTGGAGAACCATATCCCTCTCAACACCGCGGCTTTGGTCCAGGCTTCATATTGTTGAGCCTACCCGTCCATACGACTCAGGATACCACACGTCTACTCCTGGCTTATTTGAAGCCAAGGTCGCACAGCGGCTGGAAGTCACCAATGTCTGGTTGCGACGTTCGGGGACCTGCCCTCTCTCGATTTCTTTCAAAAGCAATGACAACAGCATAACCCCACCCCTCACATCCTCTTCCTCAAATATAGATCTCTTCATACATGCGCTCATCCCTTTCGCAAGCCGTTGGCAGAATATCCACCTTGTGATTCCACCTTTCGCGTTCAAGACATTGTCGAGCCTGACCGCGGATGAAGTGCCTCTTTTGAATTCCTTGGAAATAGTTCAGCGTTCTCAGCACCCGCACAACAAAACCCAATGGAGTCTGTCTCAGCATGGTGTCCTTCGCGGCCCCCGTCTTTCCAGGTTTTATATGGTGGGTAACGTCTCCTCTTCGGACTTACCCCTCCGGTGGGATCAGTTAACAACTTTATCCCTCCTCGGTCCGACATGGGGTGGTGGACATGCACAGACGAGCGAAGTCATCCTGGAACTTCTCTCCAAGTGCCCTAAACTCCAGACTTGCGAGCTACTCGTTCATGATCCACCCGAAGGATACCTGCCAGGTTCCATCGTCGAGTGTCCAGTTCTCCGGACCTTTCACCTGCACGGTGTTGGTTCTACCCTTTACACATCGGCGCGCCTCCTAAGCCGCCTTTCTCTGCCGGATTTACGGGATTTCGCACTGCATGGGCCAATGGGGCCCTACGGGCCAACGGAGCCTCCTGGCAGTGCCTCAACCGTAGACTCCCTTGTATCCTCCCTTGTCCCCTCGACCCGCTTAGAAAGCATCGGCATCGACAGCGATCTGTTTTCCAAGTACTCTCTGATGGACTTTCTTCGCGGCCTGCCGCCCACCGTCCGGAGTCTGCACATCACTGACATGACGCACACGTGGCGGCCGCACGGTGTAGATGTAGAAGCCCTCGACGACGACGTGTTGGCGACATTGGGTGTGTCCCCAAATCACCCAAAGATCTGTCCCGCGCTGCAGGAACTCGTGATACACAACTGCCGCATACTGTCCGACGACGCGCTCCGTCGCTTCATAATCTCCAGGATACCTGCACTCACACGTGTCGAGGTCAATTTCGCCCGCGAGAGGCAGGTTGATATCCTACCGGCTCTTCAATCGCTCGTAGATGACGATCTGAAGCTCTCCATCACGCATATTTCCCCTCCACCTCTGCAGTTTTCTCCTTGGCAGGGATTGCCTGATGCACCACCCGAGCCAAATACTTGGTCTCCGCTTGTGCCGCTGTGAGATGTTTAAACTCATGCTTGTATAGTACTGAATGCTACTAAATACGACTGCATTACCGCAAAGTCTTCTGTATCGCAAAGAAAATAAACCTATGTATTTGGATTCGTTGACACTGCAGATTTACTGTGACGGCTCGAGCAGATAAAGATGCAGTTGGTTTGGTTTAAGGTGGGACCCAGGCAAGACCCAGGAAAAAATGATTGCTCAAACTACTAATTAGGCGCCGGTGCAGGCGCCCAAAAATATATTGGGCACTGCCACAGCACTGCCACGGCTCTCTCTTCTTCTCATGTCTTCCCCGTTTGCCGCACAACTAGGCACAAATTATTGTCCTAGGCACGAGGAGTTAGCTCAAATAAAGGCGCTCTTAATTGAGCCCTCTCTGCGGTTAAAATGCCTTGACGATGGAATCGCGAGTATGCAGAAAACCATCGACAAATTGACCAAGGAACGCGATAGCCTTAATGCATATGTGGAGGCCCACAAAGCTCTTATTTCCCCCATCCGACGACTCCCACTCGATGTCATTGAAGAAATCTTCGTGGCCTGTATTCCCACGCACCGAAATTGTGTTATGAGTGCCGACGAGGCGCCTGTTCTCCTGGGGCGGATATGTAGCTCGTGGAGAACCATATCTCTCTCAATACCGCGGCTTTGGTCCAGACTCCATATTGTCGAGCCTATCCGTACATACAGCTCCTCCCCAGGCTTATACGAAGCCAACGTCGCGCAGCGGCTGGAGGTCACCAATGCTTGGTTGCGACGGTCGGGGACGTGCCCTTTATCGATTTCCTTCGAAAGTAATGGCCACACCATCACACCATCACCTCCCGCTTCAAACACAGATCTCTTCTTAAATGCCCTCATCCTTTTCGCAAACCAATGGCAAAATATTCGCTTGGTAACTCCACCGTTGGCGCTCGAAACATTTTCGCGCCTGACTGAGAGTGACGTGCCTCTCCTGAAGCATTTGGATATACTTCAATTTTCCGACCGCCACCACAGTTCTCAACGGAGCCTGTCCGGCATCCTCCGTGCCCCGAGTCTTTTAAAATTCTCCTTCTCGGGATACAACATCACGTCTTCGGACTTGCCGCTTCGGTGGAGTCAGTTGACGGCTTTGGTTCTTATGGTTTCGACATGGGGTTTCGGGCAGCCCCAGACGAGCCAAGTCGTCCTGGACATCCTCGGCAGGTGCCCTAAACTTCAGTCTTGCAAACTACTAGTCGAGATTGAAGGAGATTTGACGAACAGCATCACCGAGTGTCCACTTCTCCAGACCTTTAACCTGCGCTGTCGCGGTCCCGCCCTTGATATTTCAGGTCGTCTGTTAAGCCGCCTTTCCCTGCCGGATTTGCGGGATTTCACGCTGGGGGTAGGAACACCTATGGACTCTCAGGCTACCGCGGACTCCCTCCAAGTTGTGTCCTCCCTTACCGCTTCAACCCGCTTAGAAAGTATCAGCGTTGACAGCGAGCTGTTTTCCAAGTCATCACTGATAGACTTTCTTCGCGGGCTGCCGGCCACCGTCAAGCGCCTGCATCTGGCTGATATGTGGCAACCCGCCGGCGTAGTTAACGTTGTAGCCACCCTCGATGACGACGTCTTGGGAGCACTGAGTATGTCCCCAGATCACCCAAGCCTCTGCCCTGCGCTGCAGGAACTGGAAATATCCCACTGCCGCAACATATCCGACGAGGCGCTACTTCATTTCATAATCTCCAGGATACCTACACTCAAGCGCGTCGTCGCCCAGTTCAACCGGGAGAAGCAGGTTGATATCCTACCGGGGATTCAATCGCTCGTAGATGACGGTCTGAAGGTCTCTATCACGCATCTTTCCCCTCCACTTCCGCAGTTTTGGCCTTGGTAGGGATTGCCTGATGAGGCGCCGCCCACTGGCATGACTCGGGCAAATGGGTGGGCCTCGTTCATACAGTATTGAAATTCTCCTTGCCGAGTTGTATATATGTATTCCTGATTTGAATGTACAGCGCAACTGCTATGTAGATGCCTATTAAAATTCCGAAACCATTGATATTGCATCTTTTGTGGTGCCGCCCACGCCCCCGCCCCGTACAAAACGCGATAAAATGGCTGGCCAAACCCTACCTTGCTCCTCGTCGCGCCCTTTGGGTTTCGGAGTATCCCGCCGACGTCCACCCGCCCCGACGGCTTCAAACGCAGGCAATACTTGTGCGGACTATAAACCCGCCTCCGCCCACGGCTCACTCCCCCCAATCCAAGCCCAGCGCATCCGCCCTGCCGCCGCGCACGGCAGCCTCCACCGCCTCCGCCAGCGCGCGCAGCGCAAGGACGTCTTCGCTCAGCTGCGCCACACCACTATTCGTCGTCGACGAGGAGGCGATCGCGGGCGCGGTGACGCCCAACGCGCGCTGGAGCGTATCTTCCCTGTCAGGGCCGCGCAGTTTGTCGATCGCCGTGAGGAGCGCGGGGAGATTCGGGTGGGCGGCGAGCGCGGTGCGGATTGCGGGGGAGGTGGCTGGGGAATATATCAGTCGTAGTAATGAGTATTAGAAGAGAAGGAAGGGGGCGACGGACCTATGGCCTCGTATTGGGGCGTCTGGAGCGGTTTGGGGTCGTCCCGCTTGAGGGGGTCGGGATAGGCGGATTCCTCGGGGACGTAGGGCCACCGTAAGGACGTCAGAGGCCAGAGTGGAGGGGCGTCGTCGTCGGAGAGCGGTGATTCGGCCAATGGTGGGATTGTTTGACTGCTCAGACAAAGCTCCTGGAGGATGATTCATTCATACGAACTAGACAGCCGTGCATCCAGAGCATGTGTATTTTGATTCGTTGATACTACAGACTTGGCATTTACGGCGACGGTTCTGCGGTCATTTTGAGCAGCAGAGGTCCGGAATCCTCCTCAACATGGGTTAGATTTTGTAGCAACGGAGGCTGAGAACAAAGTTTCAACAAGAGGTCATATAAGCGCGTGCACTGCCACGGTTCTCCCTTTCTTCTTCCACAATCATCATGTCTTCCCCGTTTGCCGGACAACTAGGCACCAATTATTGTCCAAAGGACGAGGAATTAGCTCAACTAAAGGCATTCTTAATGGAGCCCTCTCTGCGGTTAAAACGCCTTGACGATGAAATCACAAGTATGCAGAAAACCATCGAAAAATTGACCGAGGAACGCGAAAGCCTTAACGCATATGTGGAGGCCCACAAAGCTCTTACCTCTCCCATCCGACGACTTCCACTCGATATTATCGAGGAGATCTTCGTGGCTTGTATTCCCATGCATCGGAATTGTGTTATGAGTGCCGACGAGGCACCTGTTATTCTGGGACGGATATGTAGTTCGTGGAGAACCATATCACTCTCAACACCGCGGCTTTGGTCCAGACTCCATATTGTCGAGCCTACGCGCTCATACAGCTCAGAATACTATCCGTCTACTCCTGGCGTATTTGACGCCAAGGTCGCGCAGCGGCTGGAGGTCACCAATGTTTGGTTGCGACGGTCGGGGACGTGCCCTCTCTCGATTTCTTTCGAAAGTAATCACCACAGCATGACCCCACCTCTCACACCGTCGCCTTTCCCCTCCTCAAATACAGATCTCTTCATAAATGCGCTCATCCCTTTCGCAAGCCGATGGCAAAATATCGGCTTGGTAACTCCACCGATGGCGCTCGACACCTTTTCACGTCTGACTGAGAGTGACGTGCCTCTACTGAAGCAATTGGAAATAGTTCAACGTTCCGACCGGCACAACAGTTCTCAACGGAGCCTGTCTGGCATCCTCCGTGCCCCGAGTCTTTCAAGATTCTCCTTCTCGGGAAGCAACATCACCTCTTCGGACTTGCCGCTTCGGTGGAGTCAGTTGACGGCTTTGGTTCTTATGGTTTCGACATGGGGTTTCGGGCAGCCCCAGACGAGCCAAGCCGTCCTGGACATCCTCGGCAGGTGCCCTAAACTTCAGTCTTGCAAACTACTAGTCGAGATTCAAGAAGGAGATTTGACGAACAGCATCGCCGAGTGTCCATTTCTCCAGACCTTTAACCTGCGCTGTCACGGTCCCGCCCTTGATATTTCAGGTCGTCTGTTAAGCCGCCTTTCACTACCGGATTTGCGGGACTTCACCCTGAGCGGGCTATTGATACCTCCAGATTCTAATACCGCGGACTCCCTCCAACTTGTGTCCTCCCTTGCCGCTTCAACCCGCTTAGAAAGTATCAGCGTTGACAGCGAACTGTTTCCCAAGTCAGCTCTCATGGACTTTCTTCGCGGCCTGCCGCCCACCGTCAAGCGTCTGCATCTGGGTAATATGTGGCAACCCGCCGGCATAGTTGCTGCCACCCTGGACGACGACGTCTTAAGAGCACTGAGTGTGTCCCCAGACCACCCAAGCTTCTGCCCCGCGCTGCAGGAACTGGAAATATCCCACTGCCGTAATGTGTCCGACGAGGCGCTGCTTCATTTTATAATCTCCAGGATACCCAAACTCAAGCGCGTCGACGTTAAGTTCGACCGGGAGAGGCAGATTGATATCCTACCGGGCCTTGAATCCTTCGTAGATGACGGTCTGAAGGTCTCCATCACGCATATTCCCCCTCCACCTCAGCAGTTTTCTCCTTGGCAGGGATTACCTGATGCCCCGCCCATAACTTGGGCGAATTGAGTGTGGTCCTCGTCCGTACACTGTTGAAATTTTGTTTTAGATATTGTTAAATTCGTATTGTCCATGCTTGGTATCACCTAGTCGGTTTGATCAAGGTCCATTGACTAGTTGCAGCGGTGTATACTGTAAGACGTTGAGAACAAATAACGAGACAGCGTTGCGCACAGAAATGCTCGAACGGTGACGACTAAGAGACCATTATAATACAACGATATTATCAACGCACGAACCACGGACTAGCGAAGGAGTTCCATTAGACGCCCATATTGTATACTACCGGATTAGAGGTGTGAATAGAAAGGCCTAGCTCGGGGTCATAAGATCCCCTTCAGCGTCGCTAGATAATGCCGCCCACTCGCCCTCAACCTGCACATGGCTCAGATGGGGAATCTTCGCCCCCCGCTTCGTCAGAAAGGCGATGACCTCGCTGGCCTCCCTCCACCCCTCCCCGTCTTGCTGCTCCTCACTTACAAGCATCGCGTCCTCTACTTCTGCCTTCGGAGCAGCGACCTCTATGCCACCGTACAGCCGTGCCAGATGCACGCTCGCTTTGACGCGCATCCCACCGCGGGTACGGTTATGCGCACTCTGCATGCGCAACTGCTCGAAGAACTCTGCGAGTGCCTTGACGGCCTCCACGCGCGCACGCAGTACATGGCGCATGATGCGGCGCGACGGCGGGCGGCGTTTTGGTCGCGTCTGCACCGGGGGTTCGGCCGGTCCCAGCTGCGGCGTTGGCGGCAGGATTGGCGGAGCCAGCTTGGGCAAGCCCAGAGCCGACGCGGTGGGCTTGGTTATGAACTCGCTTTCCTTCGGGAACACGGGCGTCGTGTACGGGGCAAGCGCGGTGAGTGAGAGGTCCCAGCGCTTCGGCCCCCATACACCGATGAGAACGCGCCACGTCGCAAGTAGACGTTTCGCACTAGAAAATTCAGTCAGTTGTGCAAGGCAATCCCAAGATTGAGACGTACTGCTCATAATTGTCTATGGGGGACGCGTCAGTATAGAATGATGTGTCTCGTGTAAATTAACACACCATTAATCATCGAGTCATGATAGCGCGCAAAGAGCCACAGCGTCGCGGCCGCCATCACCGCACCCATAGGCGTGTACATGAACAGCGCCCACAGGAAGAAGAACGCGGAGGAATACACGAGAAACATCGACAACAGTCCGAAGACGAGCTTGTTCTGCGCCTGAGTCTCCTCTTCGTCGTCGACTAGGCGTGCACCCAGGCGGCCCATAAAATATACAGGCAGGTACATGAGGAGAGGGAAAACGAAGAAGGGTAGACGGAGGAGGATGGAGAACGTGTCTCGGATCAGGATGAGTAGAGTGAAGAGACGGCTGGGAAGTGGGGTTTGCGTGTTGGGGTCCAGCGTGCGTGGGAGCGGGAGGTTGGAGAGCACCGAGTTAGTGAGGTGCGTAGATTGGAGGAGGGAGTAGTATTCCAGGAGACACCGTTTCACAGACTTGAAGTTGGGGGTGGGGTTCGGAGTGGAAAAGAGATCGACGAGACTGGGGACTGTTAGGGAACAGGAGAGAGAAGAAGAAAAAAAAGACGACGTACGTCTGGGAGATGGGCACGAACTCATCGAGATTGATGGACTTGTCGCCCTCCCACATGATATCACGGGCCATGCGCGCAGTATACAAAGTGTCCCAGTCGGAGCCATTAACCGTAGATTCGACGAGCATCGATTCAATAGCACGCGAAAGACGCTTCACGGCAGCCCTCGGTGCCCCCTCGGTTTCGGACGAAAACTGGCCGATATAGGAATCCATTGTTATTGGTCGCCCATATCTGTGCGAGCTTGAGAAATAAATTCGCGCCAGAACTCTGGACCACTTACTCTACGACGACCTAATGAAGCCATATTAGAAAGAAGATGAACGCAAAGAACCGACACTCACGTCACTTCTATACTTCGTCTTATTAGTGTACACGATAGCCGCCGGCACGACCACCAATGGTTTCAGCTGCTTTTCTGGAGATTCCTGCTTCCACTTGGTGTATTCCAACGCCGCCCATGCGGCACCGTCCTTGATTTGCATGATGCGTGGCTCGGTATAGCTCGTCCCCTCGGGGAACAAGGCAACCGCATAGCCCTTGGACAAAGCCTCCATGGTTCCCTTGAGCAGGACTTTACGGTCTTTCGACTTTCGATCTACTGGGATATTTCCAGCGGAATATAGCACATAGCTTACGATCGGGTTAATGAATAGGGATGCTAAAGAGATATTGAGGGACTGGCGATGCAGGAGGAGCGGACGGCATACCTTTGCTCCAGTAATGTAATATTCTTTGATAAGGAAAGGAGTAGGCTGGAATAAGGGCATAAGCTAGTAACTTGCAGAAGATGATATGTGCGTTGGGACTCCGCCGCCACTTGTAGAAAAGAAATGCTTTCCACGAACTACACCAAGAATTCCGTTTTAAAGGATTGACAACTCACATAAAATAACAGGATCCAGCATCATGTTGTGGTGCGTCGCGGTACTGCGTCATTTGGAAATCAATTTGTCGTTCAACGCAAGAGAACATGGAACATTACACGATGATAGGTCCATCCTTCGGTACATTGTCCCCACCAATGACACGAACCTCGGTGAAAAACGAGGCAGCCGCCGCCCCAGACATGGCACGAATGCCGCGATGCAAAACCTTGAGGTCTCCGGACATGGCTGCTAACTAGCCTGGACCTAGGCTTGGCGAGTGAGGTGTTTTATGGCCAAAACAAGTCGTCTTCGTGTTTTGCACAGCGGAAGTAGTTCGCGAGACCTCGAGAGATATAGAGGTGCTGCAGCTTTGCAGAGGTGCGTAACTGGCACGTGAACGCGATTTCCTTTTTGGGGTTTTTCAGGAACCGTTCTGCCGCGACTCAGAGAGGAGTCCTTTTCTGCAGGTTTGTTTTTTGTTTTTTGGTGCGACCATTAAAGTTTTAATCCAACGACGAAGGAGCCCATTTTAAACGGCTGGAGATTCAACGGTTTTGACTTTCAACCCGCACTTGCTGCCAACCAATTCCAAAGTTACCAAATAGTAACCGTCCGAGTCGTGCAGTAGCAGATTTAATGTCGATTTCACCTATCAACGGTACTATCCAGCGAAAGTGGTGTTTTACTATGAGGGAAAGACAGCCGAAATATATGCACGTAACGTTGTACGGTCTTGTACGGATATGTTGTCAGGGTGTAAGTTGAAACGAATATTAATAAGTACGCTGCTGGCAGGAGAGCCTGGGGGAAGGATTCGATTTCAGGAATTTAACAATTGCGTTGGCCAGGCCGCCACACCAAGGGCTCACCGAATGGTGACCGAAATAACAGCATCCCTAGGCCAGCAGACTCTCACCTCCGCATCCTTTCTAGCAGCCGATGGTGAGCCAGAAGCCAAATTTTTGGCGCTCAGATAAACGGCTGACAACCGCCGTACGCTCCTAATTGAGATGGTTTGTGCACCTAAAATTGCCTTGATCATCAGACGGGCCCGGGGTATATTAACTGTGCGGGAGTATGGAAGTATGGAGACAAGGAATGTTCAGAAAAGGTGCTTAGCATCGTCGCCTCCGACATTTTTCGAGCCCCAGAACCAAGTGACATGGAAGGATCCGACGCCACCAAAGTAGAGATGGTTAACATTGAACAATGGGGCCTGAAGGAACCAAGGTCTGCGAACGTTCTCTTGCTTCTGCCGCCGGCAGATAGGCGGGCGAGCCAAATTTAACATTCAGATCGAAAAGAAGAATCACGTCGCCTCCAGGAGAATACAGAAATACATCCTGAGTCAGAGTCGAGTGTCCTGCCAATCGTGTTGAACTCAAGGTCATGGCGTTCTGAATACCTGGAAAATAAAATTTCTCTTCATGCAAACGAAAAAATTCGAGCTGAGGGCTAGAGAAAGCCATGTGGCCAACAAGTTTATTTTTTATTGGCGGGATCTCGGAAGGCTTACCGAATTGTGGGGCTCCGATAATTGGACGTCGATGACGCGCGCGCGGCCGACATCTCGCCCAGGTTAGCGTCAGCCATGGACTGGTCGATACACGGGCGAGCCTCTCTGTTCAATTCAACTCCACACGCTCGTGTCCAGCTCGTATCCCGCACTAGCGCCGATCAACAAGTTATGTATCCGAACTGGAAGCTGTCCAAGAGGCTCGCATCGACAGGGCCTCGTCCGTCGTTGAAAATTAGTCCCACAAGATACGATCCGTGATCTCCTGAGAATTACGAAGCGTCAATCAGGGGTATGGCGTTGGGCGGGGAAGGCTGAAATCTGGTTATAACATGATGCTTGCCAGTCATGCTTCCTGACTATGCCACTGTCCAGGTCCAGGTATCACCTTTCGCGACCAAGGAAGGGTTCCAATGATAGAGTACAACCAGAAGCATTCGAGACAAATCGAGCAGGAGATCCAGACCGATGCAATGCATTTAACATGAAATCTGGAGTAAAAAATGCAGATCCGAGCAGTAAGAAACACGAGAATAAGAGTTGAACCGCAGTTAAATTTTTGAAGCTAATCCAAAGCACAGACGAGTATCAGACTCACCTTGGGAATATATGGACAGCATGCTACATCCACGGAAAACATACGAGAGGGTCCGCGCAAAGTCCGTGGTCGACAAAACAGGAAGACTGTCATTCGGTATCGGGTGTCATTAAGAACCGGGTGCATATACTTAGATCCCACCATAGCTCTAATGAGCAAGGTGTCGGCAGCTGCCGAGAGCGCTCTCTGACACCATCTCTCGCACGACGGAAAGGCAGGTGTACGGAAGTGATACGGAAGCCAAAGTTAGCTACCGCGTCCGTCCCCATATGGACGCGATTCTGGAGAGGATATTCGAGAGTGAGTTTCGTGTACGAACGAGAGGCTGAAGAGCGGAAGTCTGGGAACACAAAGCAGACCAGTCGTGTCTTCTGATAATAGGAAAACAAAGCTGGCATCAAAGAAAGGCCACAAGAATTCAAAGAGACAGCCCGGGAAACTTCCGGCAGATGGATAAGTATGACGAAGTAATGTCGTTGTGGCGGCTAGATCGAGAGCACCAAGATTAGAAGCGCCGCCTATGATAGACATTGTGGCCAATGATCACCGGTGTTCAAGTGGCGGAGGCGTCGGGACCCAGGCAAGTCTATCCAGGCCAACTCCCAGTCGATGCAATATCGACGGGGTCTGCTGATGGTGCTGGCTTGGGCAGTCCCGCGGTCACGACAAGATACCTCGGGCAAAATGAGCGCATGAATAATACAACAGTCATGGGAGGTATACGATGTCCTAAGCGCCGTGTTGAGCGCAAGGGAACTGGCCGTGACCAAGAACTGTGTAAACTAGCGATGGTGGCGTTGTCGTATGAAGAGCCAGCGGCAGTGTGTCGTTCGAGGGGGCTTCCCGCGAAGCCTTAAGGCTTGAATGAACTTGATCGAATTCATTTCCTGCTATCGGCCGAAAGGTACCGCATGGATATAGGCAAATTATTTGCCATTCGAATAGCGAAACGAAAGAAGTCAACGCGTTAGAACGCGGATTACAATACAATCACCTTGCAAATGCCTGTCAACCTTCGCATTAGATTAATTAAGCTGCGAGATGCACTTTTTAGATTCCGTGGGGGTACGGAGGACGCGCTATTAGGATTCCAGTGAAATCCTATCCGCCTGAACCGGGATACTCTGGGGGACGCCAAGAACGCACGGATGCCAAGGCAGATATGAAAGCCACAGGATGGACGGTGTGAGATATGTGCGATCTCTGGTTACAGTCGACAGCTTCATCAGCTCGTCTGTTTGGAAAATCGTCCCCGGGACCGGGGGAATAACTGCTCGAATATGGGAAGAACGCGAATAAGTCGAGATCTCTCAGCGGACATGTAGTCCTTGCACCCCAGTGAGCTCCTCGGGTATTATGTAAGGCCCTCTTAGGTAGGTTAAGTGGTCGCGAATAAACGTACCTAAGAGGTACGCCTCTGAGGGAGGCCCGACGTCTACGGGGCATTATTCAGTGCTTCTATTATCATCAAATCCGGCGCCGGCCGCCAGTGCCTCCTCCAGAGGCGACGGCGCAACACCTCCCTCATTGCTTTCAATTCTTTCCGCGCTGCAGGCATTCATTTACACATGACAACAGTTTATTACAGTAGTAGCTAGATACATGTTGCATTGTACAGATTATACAGTAGAAAATACAGAATATACAGAATATACAAAATATACAGTAGTATCAGGAGGGCGGTAATCTACAAGAGCACAGTGTTCAATATTCTACAGAGGATGTGCAACAAGATAGGAAGGATAGCAGTAGGATACAAGACAGTGGTGCAACAAGATAGGACAACAACAAGATAGGACAACAACGAGACAAGATAGGACGAACAGCACCAGGATACAAGACAGTGGGACGCAAGAGAGGGGACGGCAAAAAAGACAGACGGAGAGCGGCGGGTGGGACAGCACAATACAACGAACAGCGCAATTAAAAAAAAAAAAACACGGCGACGCCCCTACTCACGCGCCCGGGGCCGGCGCGCCGCTAAACAACGCGGTGAAAAGCATCGTCTGCACCTGCGCAATCTGCGCTGGGGTTAGGGCGGCGAGAGCGGCGAGAGGGGCGGCGGCGGCGGCGGCGGGGCCGGCGCCAGCGGCACCAACGACGGCGGTGGGGGCGGCGGTGGGGGCAGCGGCAGCGACGACGACGTTGGCGGGCTCCACTTGTGGGGGATTGCGCTGCCGCTGCGGCGCCGTCCTGTGCAATCTACTCGACGCCGCCGTACCTGAGGTCTTGCGCGACGTACCCGACCCGAGCTGGGACGCCTCGGTGGCGGGAGCGGCGGCGGCATTCCTCGACTTCTTGGTAGGCGGCGGGGACCCCTCGGCGGTGGGAGCGGGAGCGGCGGGGGTAGTCCTCGACTTCTTCAAAGACGGTGGTGTGACCTCCACCCCGTCGAAAACCTTCACAACGGGTTTGGGCTTGGAGGGGGCGGCCTTGGACGGGGCAAGTCTGGATGTGCCGGGATTGTGCGCCTTTGAGCGAGCCCTCGTTACGCGGGGTGAGGGGTCCACAGCCTCGGCATCGTCGTTCTCGCTGTACTCGTCCTCACTGTCGTCGTCGGGGACGACGCGTTTGCGAGACACCGACTTTGGGTTCGGGTTTGTGCGAGCGGCGGCGCGATCATCATCATCGGAGTCGAAGAGCGGCACGGGGCGCTTGGGCTGCGGACGGACGGGGGCTGGACGGGGGGCTGGATGGGTTGATCGTCGGACTCAGAGCCCGACGAGGGGTGGCTCGTGCCCATGAAGCGGACGCGGGGGTGGGTGCCGCCGACGCGAGGGGGCGTCCTGGGGAAGTCCTTGCGCGGCCGCTTGACCAACGGGACGTCGACGCGGCGGGGGGAGCCCGGGTCACCACCGCCGCCGACACCGCCGCCGACTTGGGGCTCTGCGGTGTGGTGCCGCAATCTCTTCGCAGGCGGGGGCGATGTCTCCTCTTCTGGCTCCGGCTCGTCGTCCTCATCCTCATCTACCTTCCTCTTCTGCGATGAAGATCCCTCCTTCGCATTGGGCGTCGCGGGCTCCGCCTTCTTTTTGCCCGACTTGATTTCGGCTTTGGAGGGCGCGGGGCGAAAAAGGGTCTTGGGGTCATCGAGGTCATAGGCAGCCTCCCACGACGTGTTGTCACCGGCGGTACAGTGAACGGGTGCGGTGCTGGAGTTCCAGAAAGTTTTGACGACCGCGCTGTCGGGGGCGCCGGCTGGAGGCGCGAGGGTGTAGTCGTGGGAGAAGACGACGAAGTTACCTATGAACAATCATGTTAGTGTGCGATAGACGAAATGAAAAGTCCAAAGAGACTTACGTTCGCCTTTGGGATGGTTCACGCGCTGGAAACGCATCCCCTGCCCAGGCGTCGAACGCGCCGCTAAGCCGACTCGGAGCCACCGACGCTCCGCGCGGGTCCACGAGCCGCTCGCCTTCGTGGGAGGGGCCTCAGACGGAAGGCGAACGTTGTCGGGGTAGCTGATGATACGGAGCCCCTTTTCGAGCAGCTGCGGCCCCAGCACCGTCCACGAGAACCCGTTCTTTCCCTTGAAGACGTTTACGCCGAGGTCTTCAACTGACGCCATGCTCATCACACGTCGCAAGTCCTGCAGGTCCGGGGTGTCATCACGGATCTCGCAGGGGAATATCGTCGTCGTCTTGCTCACCACGTCCCTGCGCAACACGGGCGTATTGGCGGGGAGGAGAGCGGCAGCGGCAGCGGCAGCGGTACATGTGGCGCCCGCACTCGCGGCGCCGGCAGTCGCGGCTGTACTCGCGGGGCCAGCAGCGGACGCGTTCAACGCGCTGGGGGAGGGGTCATGTTCGCTGGGCCCGGAGGTGGAGGGAGCGGCGAGCTGGGAGGAGACGGAGCGCGATCCGCGAGCGGTGCTGGAAGGGACGGCAGGGCGGGAGGAGGCGGCAGCGCTGGATGCGACCTCCTCCTTTAGGTCTCTGCGCATCTTGGCCTGCTCCTTGATGATTATGGTACTGCTGGACGGTGAGTTTGAGTAAAGGGGAAGGGAGGAGGGAACCTACGCCGCCGCAGTCTTCTGAAAGCCGATGATCTCGTCCGCATTGGTCGCCAGCGCCTCGTACAGAGCCTGAGGAGGAGAGTCAGCAACACAAAGGGCGGGGTAAGTGAGCCACCTACGTCTTCAATCCCGGGAATAGCTATAACCTCGCCCAGCTTCTCGTCCTCGTTCGTGTGTGCGCCGACGATAATGGTTAAAGCAAAGAAATCATCGAGGCGCAAACGCTCGGTCTGTGGACGTATTTAGTTCCTTAGCAAGGATTAGAAAGACAAAGTGAATATACGTACCAGCTTCTCCACCGTTTTAACCGCAGCGTTGAAACGGCGCCGGCGAGCTTGGATTGTATCGTCAGCGGTGCCGCCCAACTGGAAGAAGAGCGAGAGCATCTTGTGGGCCTCCTCCTCCCCGCCTGCGAACTCCACGAATGCCTTGTAGGCGCGACTGAGTTCGTCGGCCTTGAGGGCGGGGACAGGTGTTGCCGACGAGTAGGAGGGATTGAGACGCCGCCGCTCCCTTAGACGATTGCCGTCGTCGTAGTTGGCGAATCGCTGATACAGGTTCCACGAATTCTTGCCCGGGCGGAGGCCGGTATGCTCCTCTTGGTAGAAGGCCTTGAGGACCCCACCATACGAGACGCGCGCCTCGGATGCGCATTGCGCGATGCGCTCGCGAATGTCTGCAAAGGCGCGATCAAACGCATCGCGTTGCCCCTGCGTCGGCCGTCCGCAAGTAAGCGCCGCGATCGAGTCCTCATTGTCGTTTGCATCGACGCCGTCCTCGTCATCGACGCCGCCCTCACCGCCGACGCCGCCCTCTTGATCATTGGCTAGGGGATCGTCCATCATCTCCCGCTTTGCCTCCAGATCCGGTGCATCGAGGGGGGGAGGGTGGGCCGAGCGACGCCGTGCAGCTACCCAAGTTGGTGGCGGGGGTGGCAGACCGGCGGGAGCAAAGCCAGCCTGAACGACGAACTCCGTCAACGTCCCGCTAAAGTTCTCGGGCGGGATGGGCACATAATCGTCCGGCGTTCCCGCGGACGTCGCGGGTGCTTGCAGCGAAGAAGCCCGCATGGGTTGCGGCGGCGCGAGGTGGTTGTGGGGCCCGGACGGTGTCGCCGAACGCGCCTGTCTCGTTGAGCTCCTGGCTGCGGCGATCTGCACCACGGGTTGGTGGGCTGCGGACGGTGTCTCCGACCGCCTCGTCGACGTCATGGCTGTGGACGTCGTCGAACGCGCCGCGGCGATCTGCACCGCGGGTTGGTGGGCCGCGGACGGTGTCTCCGACCGCCTCGTCGACGTCACGGCCGTGGGCTTCTGCAGCGTGGGTTGCTGCGGCACGGACTGCTGCGGCGCGGACGGTGGCGCGAACCCGGCTGGCGGTGGCGCGAACAAAGGTGGGGGATGATGCAAGGTCGGGGGGAGCTCGAACTGTAGCGCTGAGGGCGCGTCTGCGAGTCGTTTTTTCTTGGACCCATTCTTGGGTGCACGGGGAGCGGGGGCGTCAGCACTCTGGGAATGCGACGTGGAGGCTTGGGCGTTGGCGGGAGCGGCGGCGTCAACTGCCTGCGCGTCTGCGAGTCGTTTTTTCTTGGACCCATTCTTGGGTGCACGGGGAGCGGGGGCGTCAGCACTCTGGGAATGCGACGTGGAGGCCTGGGCGTTGGCGGGAGCGGCGGCGTCAACTGCCTGCGATTCCCGCCGCCGCTCTTGAAGTTTGAGGGCGGTGCGGTTGGCGCGGGGGGAAGGGACGATGTTGGCACGGAGGGCATAGGGCCCCCCTCCGACCTGTTCCTCCGCGAGCTCGTCGTGGTCGTGGCTATCGTCGTAACTCACTTCATCATAGTCTTCAAATTCAAACTCATTGAGTGTCGCAATCCGCGGGGCACTGATGCTCGTGCCGTTGGGGTCAGGAAAGTCGTAGTCTACGTCGCCGGGGATTGGATGATTAAAGAGGTACCCATGGCTGACGAGGTCAGCTTCGTCGTTAAGCTGAGGGGATGCCTGGGGGGACAATTCTGATGAGGAGAGGGAGGACATGCTGCTTGGCGATTCTTGCAGCGGAGCACTGGGGGAGAACAAATCGGCGGCGGCGCGGTGGCGTGAGCCGTGTGGAGTGGTCGGTTCCATGTCGAGACTCAAGAAGTCAAAAACAAAAAAGCTAAAGGAAGGTAAGCGCAGCGCAGGGCGAGAGGTTAGGAAACACGTACGGAGTGTGGCGCAGATGCCGCAGAGGCGGTTGCGCAACTTTTTATCTTGAGAGAATTAAGGGAACCTGGCAAATGATGAGAACGGTTCGGGAGGCCTGTAACACCGCCGCCCCGCTTACGGAGTTCCAAGTGCTGAATCTACCAGGGCGCGGGGTGCTGCACAGGGAAAAAAAACGCGCTTACTGTGGGGCGACACGTCTTTTGTCGACGCGTCTCTTGAATCAAGCGGCGACTGTGGACGCAGAGTGGCAAGCGGTTTGGGCAGAGCTGTTAGATAATTAGTGGGAACAGCTTTGGGAGCCGCGGTGGACGAACCTGGTATCAAAGAGGCGCGTTTGAGCGGTGCCTGCGGAGGCGGAGGGGGCAAGCGGTTTTGGCAAAACTGTGGGGCTTTTAGTTGGAACGGCTCTGGGAGTCATGGTGGACGTACCTGGTAATGACAGAGCGACGGGGTGAAGGACAGAGGCGTGAGGAGGCGTGAAGAGGCGTGAGGGAGGTGGAGGAAGAGGAAAAGAGGCGAATGAGGTGTGGCGGTGCAATCCGCGTGCCAGTAAATTTTCTCTTTGCGCCACCCACGTCGCCGCCGCGAGGGAGGCTTCTCGCCTCCCGGCCTCTAGAACCCTCTCGTCGCCGTCGAGAACTGCGCCACTTACCTCAAGACACAGCCAATAGGATCGCGAATAAACGTGAACCCCCGCCATTTTTTTTCTCTGCACCGTATTTCACAGGCAGCCAGTTGTTCTGGGCATCGCAATCGTATGTTATACATTGCCCGCTACCCATTGATTTTTTTTTACATTTTTCCAGGTACTTTAATTGGGCGTGCACGAAATCACCCGAAATCCATCCAAAGTCTGATTAATAACTTGCCTCTTACCACCATCTTCAAGATGGGACGGCATGCCAAGTACTTTACCGTGGTCGAGGCGGCTGCAGGATGTTGTGAGCGAAAGCACAGACACAACCAGAGCCTCCGGTGCGTGGTTGTGCTGCCCGTTTCATTCCAGAAAGAATATGACATTGACCCCTATTTAGCGGAAAAGAGGCGCGCATTGCTGCACGACAAACCCGCAACTCGAGGAAAGCTACAAAAAACAACTCCAAAATGCCTCGCCCCCCTCCGTCGCCGCCTCCGAGCCACGCCGACGTTACTAGTGCGCCGCTCGACCCCAAAATTGTGCAATGGTGCGCGTTCCCGCTCCCCGACGACGAGGAACTGTTCCTGGATGCTCTGGATGGATCCCAGGGCCGGGACTTCACATGTTTGGAGCTCTGGATGGCGGAGCCTCCGTTTGCTGATGATGACGACGACATGGACCCCGAGAGCCTTCAGTATATCACCTTCACCAACAATACGCGGATTGCGCTTCACGGACTTCGGCTGCGGCAAGAGCAAGCTGACGATGCTCGACGTCGTGCGGCGTTCGCCGCTGCGGGAGTGCACGGGGAGGCGGCGCGCCAGGAAGAATTGCGCGAGCTGCAGGCGCGTTGGACACGGGTGATGGCGCTCCCGGCATACCCAGTCACTTCACGGAAATATGCTATGTGGATTCACTATGCAAATTGGCTTGCGCGTACCATACATCGTCTCTATCACTTAGAATTCTTGAACTAGCACACAATGTAACCATTTGACTGCTCAGAAAGATATATCTGCTCAAAATTTACCAAATACATTGAAGTAAGTTGTCAAAGACAAGAAAAAGTAGCGCGACACAAGAAATAGGTTTAGCGGGTAGGCAGGGTGAGCATGTGGTCCGTGAGACACCGGCGTACGTCCCCCATATCCTGCTCCGAGAGGCCCGTGCTGCAATAGCCACGCATGAAGGCAACCATCGTAGACAAGACCCAGACGCCGCAGTCGTAGCCATTCGTTTGGCGCGGCTGCCCCTGGAGGCGAATAAGGATCAGGCGCCGACGAATGTAAAGAACAAAAACACTTACAGGTTGGAACAGGGGGTTCACCTCCCAGGCGCTCTCCTCCACGCTGATGTTCATAGGGTGGTGGTTCCGTTCTGCGAGGGTCAGCATACGAGTTATTAAGGTCATGATATCCTATGCAACGCGTCAGGCAGTTAAACAGAAAAAAAGAAAGACGAACATACGGCGAGATCGCGGCGCCAGCCGCCTTTGGAGGCGAGACTGTCGAAGATAAACACCCGTCGCTGGTATACAGGAATGACGGCGAGCACCCAGTGCTCCTCCGCACGTCGATGGATTGGGAGCAGCCACGTAGATTTGTTCCAAAACATCGTGGGGCTGACGAAACGCCAGACCTCGGCATCGGAGGCGTTGTATCTGATGCGATGGAGGTCGAGGGTGCTCATAACGGCACAATTCGATGCCTCGAGGCGGCATGGGGAGTCCGGCCGGCTGAAGAAGGCGTGCAGAGCGCCCGCCACGCCGTTGAGGCAGAAGCCATTGAGGCGGCCGCGGGGGTTGGTCAACGTATCGAGGTCGTCGATCTCGAGCGTGTCACCGCGGCCGCCAGACGGCGCTGGGAGTTGGCGTCGGCGGCGATCCCGGATGATTTGTACAGATCGACTATGTGTTTCCACCTCTTGCAGGAATGAGGAGTCTGTGATAAGTGCCTGGAAAGCACATTAGTTCGCAGTACAGGGTTTGCAGCGGACTACGCACGAGGGTTTCCCACCGAAGCTCCCACGCGATAGACTTTACACCCGAGGTCTCCTCCACCTCCTGCCGCCTCTCCAGCATATCCTCGACAAGCAGAGGCCCATCGGTATCGGAGATGAGCCCCGGGTCGAGCTCCTCGGAAGCGACGATGTCGGTCTCCGCGGCGGAGTCCTGAGGTCCCTCGAAGGGATCGTCGTCGTCCTCATCCTCGTTCCCCGCCTGACGTTCGCGTGGTGGATACGCTGCAGGGAGGACGGGCTGCGGCGCAACGGGCACAGATGGCGAATGCGCAAACGAGCGGGACGGCGCCGCGCCGCGAGTAATGGAGGCGGTGGTCAAAGCAGAGGGCGCGGCAGCACCTTGGGGTCGAGTGTGCGGGGCGACGGAGGCGGTGGTCGAGGTAGAGGGCGCGGCAATAACTTGGGGTCGAGCACGCGGGCAAAGCACCGGTGCCCAAAGTCTTCTCAAATATTCGAGGTCTTGCTGCCGTTGTACCAGCGGGAGATGAAGATCTGGATCTGTTAAATGTGAGGGAGTCGTTAATCGTAACGCTACAGGAAACGCACCGTTGGCCGCAATAACCCGTGCCACCACAGCAAGCTCCTCCCTCAGCCAACGGTCGAGGTTCGCGCGCTCTAAGTTTAAACGATCCACCTCCTCAGTGCATCGGTCGATGACATGGAGGCTCCGAATGCCATCGCGCACGTCATAGTCCTCGAGCCAACGCGGAACAGGCTCGTTGGAGGACTGAATCCAGACATCCTGGTGGAGTAGAGGATCGCTGCGGAGTCCATCCAGCGTGGTTGGCAGCGCCGCCGGTATAGGGATGTTGCATCCAGGAGGACGCAGCAACTCAAGCCGGGCACAGTAGGTGTTAAATTTCTTGAGTGCTCTAACTAGAGCCGGCTGGCGCCGGGTTATCGCCTTGCGGGTCATCTGGTAAAGCTTGGTGCCTAAATGGCCAGTCAATTATCATCCATTAATACATCGAATGTCGAGGCGTACCTAGAGGCTCCCTTCGACCAGAGACGGCACGATCCAACATCTCCCACTCTTGGAAGGATCCGATGGCGCGCTTCCGGATGTTCATCTTGAGATCGCGCATGATGAGCAGCGTTCGTACGAATTCCAGGGGTAGGTGGATCAACTCGGGGAAGGTGTTCGAGATGTTGAGGGAGGCGTACAAGGCCTCTGCCTGATCGCTGAGCGCCTGGTGGGTTGCTTGGAGGCGGCGGAGGATGTCGTGAGTTTGGGCGATGGCGGTGTCGTCGCCGGCCATCGAGGTCCTAACCTCCAGGATCGAGGTCTCAACTGCGTCGATCTGGACCTGCAGGGCCAGAACCTTGTCCAATTCGCGTTTGAGGCGGGCGGGGGCATCTGCGGACGAAGGATAAGCGAATGAAGGCAGCAACGTATGGAATAATGGACTTACGGGCACGAACGCTGCTCTGTGCCGCCTTCTGCGCCGCCCATTCGTTGCGCAGCTCCGACACAGGGACACGACAGTCCCGGAGCGTCCTCCTGGCGTTGGCCAGTTTTGGTTCCACGTTCTTCTCCTGCTGGCGCTCCAGCCAGGTGCCAAGATTAGTGACCCCCTCCGCATTTATGAACGACATGTACAAGTCGATCATCCAAATGCGTCTCGAATTCTGGAGACAATTGAGCGCGGCCTGCGGAGAAGCATGTAAATCACGCACCCATTGGTTCCGCGTAAGAGGGATGAGCTTGCGAATGCGCGACCAGAGGCGCTCGACGCCTTCGCCATCCGTCAGCCCGCAGCCGGGACGCATGCGGGGATTGTAGACCAGTTGGCATACCCACTGGTGTCCATATGCGTGCATTGCGTTGATGGCGAAGCCAACCCGCTCGCGCAGGCCTGGAGTGAGGAGGGGGAACTGAATAGTAACGAAATGATCAGACAGAGACGACGGAGGCGGCTGAACCGACTTACCAAGTTACAGCTGTGGTCGGTAAGACAGCCGACGTCGTAAGTTTGAACTATTGTTGCCTGCGGCGGTAGGTGCTCTTGAACGACTTCCAGCCCCGCCACAATATACTGTTGTTGCTCTCCGGGGGTGTCAATATTGCATAGGAAAAGGACCTGCGAGTGGCGGCAGGTGATAGCGAAAACGCCGCTGGCGTCATAGCGTTGAGGGTCGGCCTTCTGTTTCTTTTCATTTGCGGCCTCCCAGGACGACTCACAAGCGTCGAGCGCCTCCTGCGGGATTGCGGGCTTGATCTTAGCGGGCGGCTTGTTCTTGGCGGCGTCCATACGCGCTTTAACTCGGATCATTTTCTCCTTTGGAATGAAATAGTCGGGGGTGTACGAGATGGGACCGTCGCCCGCTGATTTCAGGTGGCGATAGCTGAAGCAGCCATCGCCGCCAAGCTGTACATCGCCCCCTCTATTCATGTAGGTCAATATCATGCTTCCCGCCCATCAAAAGACAACTTACTCCTTCAGAGGCCGCCCCCATGTTTCTAGCCCAAAGCACGCCGGGCACCGCTCTCGTAAAATACGGTCGGCACGCCCGGGGGTTAACGCTGGCTGTTCGCGGGGTGGTGGAGGACGGTCGGAGGCGTCGGACGACGCAGCTGGTGGCGTCGGTGGCGCGGGGTCGTCGGAGACGGGCGACGACGCGGTGTCTGCTGTTTGTTCACGAGTTGGTGGCGAGGAGTCATCAGGGGTGGGCGGGCCCGCTGTCTGTTCGCGAGCCGGTGGCGCGGAGTCGTTGGAAGCATGCAGCGCTGCTGTCTGTTCACGACCTGGTGCCGTGGAGTCGTTGGCGGCCTCTGTGTCGGCGTCGGTGATGAGGGCGGTGTCTGCATCTGCGACATTCTGCGCCAACGCCTCCCCGGGAGGCGGGCCAGGCACGGACGGCGGCGCGGTGGAGGCGGTGGTCGACTGCAACCCGAGCTCAGAGGCCGCATCCGCGAGGGCGACAGATACCCGGGCATTGATGCGGGTTTGGAGGTTGCTGGACCAGAGTACCGCATTGCTGAGGGCGGAACGGAAGGGATCAACGGCCCGCATGCCCAGGTTCTGATATAAGTTAGTGCATACAGGGTCTATAATCAAGGTGCGTACCCGTTGCGAGTCGACGCAAAGGCCGCGGCGGGTATATGTACTGTGTAGCGCCGCCGCGAGCGCTGTGATGGCGTCGCATGACCTCTCAAAAAATCCGCGGTATAGATCCAATAGGTCGACAGAGACGGCGGTGCGAGGCCTGGTGGGGGATGCGGCGAAGAGTCCGTGTTGTAGCAAGAGAATCGGAGCTGGAAGGCAGTCGCATGTGGTGACGCGCACCGTTTTGTAATCTTCCGAAATTAAAATTTGAATTTTGAGGGACGGAGGGGTCGAGAATAGCGAGCACTTACAAGTAGGATATAGACATTGCACCAGTAGCGTGTACGGCGCGGGACACGCGGCCCCGCATGCATTGTCGACCGCCGCGGGGATAGTTGGCGGGACGCGACCGTGCGTATCACGTCGGTACTGCAGGAAGGGCTGCTCCAGACGCGGGAGGAGGGCATCCCATGCCTTCACCGTTGAGACGCTCTTGTTAGGAGGATGTGCGACGAGCACCTGAACTGGAGCAGGCAGAGCGGGGGCGGGGGCGGTAGGCGGGGGCAGCGGCGGCTCATCAACCCAGCCATCCTCCATTTCAACATCGTGGCCTGAGGGTCCAGGCTGCGGATCTTCAGTACGCGACGCGTCGGCGGCAGACGGTCCATCCAGCAATGCGTTCAGACGCGCGGCGAGCGTCTGTCTTTTGATGGCGCGTCCAATGCCGACGACAGGCTTCTGGTTGTGCGCATCGCGTCGTTTCGCCGGGCTGCGGGATTGTGCGCCGAGTCCAGAGCGTGCTGCGAGGTCGTTGCGGCGGAGGGAGCGTCGTCCAGACATCGGAGTAGACCCCGATGTGTGGTGGCGCGAAGAAAGAAAAGGCGTGATCAGCGCCCAGTGGCAGTGCCGGCGTCAAGCGCCTCCTGATCAATCGAAGCTTCTGGGATGCCGTTACGCCTCCCCGCCTCCGTCAGAGACGTACCTCTTAGGTAGGTTAATTCAGCACCACTTAACCTACCTAAGAGGGCCTTACATAATACCCGAGGAGCTCACTGGGGTGATCAGTCGCACCACACACTATCGGAGTCACATGAACCCCAAAATCCGTGGGGTTTCCGTCCCGTGGAAAACGACCTAGTTTGAGAAGAAATATATGTTGCAAGTTTGTTGACAAGGCTTTTACGACGGATTTCAGCGATTTTAGAACGTTGAGCGCTCAACGGAAGTGGAAGTGATGTGATCATTGATACCATCTAAAGTATTTCTCGTCTTGGATGCATAGCAACGAACTCAAAGGGAAGAGCCTTAAGTTGAATGGAGATTGAAGGGTAAGAAAATAAAAAGAAGAAATTGTCAGAAATTCACAAGGATTATCTAGGAGACCCTTTCTCAAGACGTCCCTGCCGGTCCAAAGCTCGTCACGGCCATGCACCCAATCCACGCCATCTCCAGCACGGCCTTCCCAATGGGCGTGAGCTCCGCGACGGGCTCCTCCTGCAGCTCGTCCGCACCGGCGTCAGGCGGGACAGGAATGCACAAGCCCATCTTGACAAGGCCCTCGGGGTCAAACTCGATGCCCGCCTCGCGCGACGCACACGTCCCAATCACAAGCAGCCCGTAGTCGCGCGTCGGAATCTGCGGCATGGTCAGCCACGCTTCGTACCAGGGACCAAGCACCGCGAGTCCCTCGTCCGGCACGCGCACACCCGAGCCTTGTAGGTCTGCGTGCGAGAGGAGCCGCGCGCTGATGTGGTACGACGTGAGCAGGATGTCGCATTCCCTCCCCGCGCTGCCGGTCAAACTTCTGTGCGAGCTCCCCGTCTTTCTGTGCCCACCGCTGTCGCTCCCGTCGTGCTTCTTTGACGGCGACGGGCGCTCATCCGTGGGCTTGTACGACACGAGCAGGTACTGCCTTTGCTCCGTCGGGATCTCGTGTGGAGGCTTCGTCGCGTTACGCTCCGAGACTGGGTCCGTCGGACCAGGCCACAGCGGCAGCAGCATGAACAGCGCGTCCGACGACACCTGCGCGAAAATACCCATGCCCCCGGCTGGCGTCTTCTTCGCGCGGCTCCTACCCGTGCTCTTCTTCGGCCCCAGCAGCCCGACATCTTCAAACAAGTTGCTCAGCGCTTCGTATCTCCGCTTCCTCTCCTCCTGCTTCACGCGGCTCTGCAGCGTCACCCACGGCGGGATATACGGCGTAGCGGGGCTAGGCGTGTGCGCTGGAGCACGTCTCGGCACACGGGACAGCAGAGCGTCCCCGTCGTCGCCGTACTGCGCCTCCTGCGCCAAAACCTTCTGCTCGATCGAGCTCGCGTCCAGGGTGGAGACAGACTCGCTGGACGTCGTGGACAACGACACGCGCTCCGTGTCCAAATCCTCGTTCCCGCCGCGACTGTGGCTCTGTAAATTCGACGCGAACGTCGGGCGCGCACGGGGGCTCGATTGTCGGAAGCCCTCGTCGGAGGGGTGTGCTTCATAGTCGCGGCTTGAGGTCGCCGTGCTTTCCTTCTCCTGCGCCTTCCCAGGTCTCTTTGGCTCCTCCCCGCGCCCCGGCTCGTCGAGTAGACCGTGCGAAGCCAGCCTCTTGGTGGTGGTCGTGCTCGTGTACGTCACCTGCACATGCCGCGGTGCAAGCAGTATCATCGCCGACCGCTCCACGGTGCCCGTTGTCCGTTGCCGGGAACCAAATACATCCGCACGCGGGGGCTTGTAGTGCCGGTGGATGGAGAACGCCCTGACCCTGGAGTGCTTGTGGATGCTCGTGTACGCGCCGTCGTGCGGCGGCTTCGGCCCGAAGGTGAAGGGCCCGCGGAAGGGGTCGATGGTGACGCGCTGTTGGGGTTTTTGCGGGCAGAGCTCAACTGGAAGGGGTCAATGTATACGCACAGAGCGAGAGAAGACGAATAAACACGCACTCCGTCGTACCCTAAAGTTCCCCACCAGCGGGCTCTTCCAGAACTCCTCTGCATTAAGCGCCATACCCTTCCATAGCGAGTACTTGGGGCGCTTGCTGGCCCCATGGCCGCCACGCCGCCTCTATCCCGGTTGTCCGCCTCATCCCGCCTGAACGTCCAGTACTTCCGCTGCCGCTCGTGCTGTTCCCCGCCCCACCTGCGCACCGCGGCGCTGAATGTATCAGGGTCGTACGTTATGCTCCCCGCGCTCAGCCGCCATAGTATGAGCGACAACTGACTCGGCTGCCGGTCGTGCAAGGCGCGCACATCCACCGCGGCGTCTCCCATATCAAGCGCCGTGATCCCCGCCTGCATCGCGCTCCAGTCGGGGTCCAACCCGAACCCGTCAACGCTAGCGCTGCTGCGGCCGCCGCCAACGCTGGGCAGCCTGGCGAGGTTGTCAAGGCTGCAGTTTATAAAATTGTCATGCTCGCCCTTCTGGCGGACGTCGGAGGACACATCTGGGACGGACGCGCGGAAACTTCGATGCGCGGGGGAAGAATCTGAGGATATTTGGCTCTCGACACTGCCGCGGCCGAACGCGTAGGAGGCAACGCTGAAATAATCCTCCTCGCCGAACTCCTCCTCTTCCGAGTCGAATTCGTCTTCGGACAGGAACATGGGTTGGTGGAGTATACGAGACGAGTCTAGTGTTTGTCTGTCTAGAGAGACTAGGTTGGTGGAGGGGCTTGAAGGTTGTCTCTAGTATTATTTAAATGTTTGAATATGGCAACCAGGTCCAACGGGTACCTTGTGTAGCCCCATGGCGGTGCAAGTACCTGCAGGGTCGACAGAATTGCCGTATAGATCTTTTCCCTTCTAGTTAGTCAGGAACATATATATTCATCTGTACTCGAGTCGTCTCCTATGGTGGTCAATCTGCATATTTATTTATTTTTCATGGTTTGAGATATTTTTTTGAGCCCCTTACATGAAAGTTTCTCTGACTCACATTAAAACTCCAGTTTGCATGGGAATTGAATGGAGACCGAAGGGTAAGAAAATAAAAAGAAATTCACGAGGATTTAGGAGACCCCGTCTCAACGTCTCAAGACGTCCTGCGGTCCAAAGCTCGTCACGGCATGACCAATCCACGCCATCTCCAGCACGCCTTGCCAATGGGCGTGAGCTCTGCGACGGGCTCCTCCTGCAGCTCGTCGCACCGGCGTCAGGCGGGACAGGAATGCACAAGCCCATCTTGACGAGGCCATTGGGGTCAAACTCGACGCCCGCCTCGCGCGACGCGCACGTCCCAATTACAAGCAGCCCGTGGTCGCGCGTTGCAATCTGCGGCATGGTGAGCCACGCCTCGTGCCAGGGACCGAGCACCGCGAGCCCCTCGTCCGGCACGCGCACACCCGAGCCCTGCAGGTCCGCGTGCGAGATGAGCCGCGCGCTGATGTGGTACGACGTAAGCAGGATGTCGCACGCTCTGCCCGTGCTGTTCTTCGGGCTTCTGTGAAACCTCCCCCTCTCGCTGCGCCCACCGCTGTCGCTCCCATCGTGCTTCTTTGACGGCTGGTTCTCGTCCATGGGCTTGTACGACACGAGCAGGTACTGCCTTTGCTCCGTCGGGATCTCGTGTGGAGGCTTCGTCGCGTTACGCTCCGAGAATGGGTCCGTCGGGCCAGGCCATAGCGGCAGCAGCATGAACAGCGCGTCCGGCGGCACTTGCGCGAAAATATCAACACCCTCGACTGGCGCCTTCTTGCGCCGATCCTGCCCATGCTCTTCTTCGGCGGGAGCAGCCCGACATCATGGATTGAACTGTTCAGTACGTTGAGTCGCCTCGTGTGTTCCTCCTGCTTCAGCTTCATCCATGGCGGGATATATACTTGAGGCGTCGCGGCGCGGCTTGGCCGGGGCACTGGCGGCCCGCGCCTGAGGACGCGCGACAGCATGCCGTTCGAGCCCTCGCTTTCCTGCGCGAACACCATCTGCATCTGCTCGATCGAGCTCGCGTCCATGGTGGAGAAGGCCTCGCTGTGCGTCGTGTGCGACGAGGCGCGCTCCGAGCGCTCTGTGTCCGTGTCCGAGTCCGAGTCCCCTTCCCCCTCGACGCTGCGGCTCTTATGCGACGCGAACGTTGAGCGCGCACGGGGGCTCGATTGTCGGAAGCCCTGGTCACGCGTGTCGGAGGAGGGTGCTCCATAGTCGCGGCTTGAGGTCGCCACACTTTCCTTCTCCTTCTCTTTCCCAAGTCTCTTTGGCTCTTCCCCGGGCTCCGCCTCGTCCAGTAGACCGTGCGAAGCCAGCCTCTTGGTGGTGGTCTTGCTCATGTGCACCTCCTGCACATGCCGTGGGGCAAGCAGTAACATCGCCGTCGGCCGCTCCACGCCGCCTGTTGCCCGTTGCCGGGAACCAAGCACATCTGGGTCCGCACGCGCGGGCTTGTAGTGCCGGTGGATGGAGAACGCCATGACCCTGGAGTGCTTGTGGATGTTCGTGTATGGGCCGTGGTGCGGCGGCTTAGGCGTGAGCGGCCCATGGAAGGGGTCGATTGTCACACGCTGCTGTGGCTTTTGTGGGCGGAGCCCGACTGGGGAGGGTCAATACACACGCACAGAACGAGAGAAGATGGATAAACACGCACTCCGTCGCACTTTAAAGCTCCCCACAAGCGGGCTGTTCCAGAACTCCTCCGCATCAATTGCCATACCCTTCCATAGCCCGTGCTTGGGGCCGTCGCTGGCACCATGGCCCGCCACGCCGCCTCTATCCCGCCTGTCCCCTCATCCCGCCTGAACGTCCAGTACTTCCGCTGCCGCTCGTACTGCTCCCCGCCCCACCCGCGCACCGCGGCGCTGAACGTATCAGGGTCGTACATCATGCTCCCCGCGCCCACCGAGCTCGGCCGCCGCAGTATGAGCGACAACTGACTTGGCTGCCGGTCGTGCGAGGCGCGCGCATCCACCGCGACGTCTCCCATATCGAGTGCCGTGATCCCCGATTGCATCGCGCTCCAGTTGGGGTCGAACCCGAACCCGTCAACGCTAGCGCTGCCGCGGCCGCCGCCAATACTGGGCAGGCTGATGAGGTCGTCAAGGCTGCGGCTCATAAAATTGTCATGCTCGCCCTTCTGGCGGCCGTCGCGGGACACATCCGGGACGGGCGTGCGGAAGCTTCGAGCGATGGAGGAGTCTGAGGATATTTGGCTCTCGCCGCTGCCGTCGCTGTGCGCATAGGAGTCATCGCTGAAATAATCCTCCTCGCTGAAGTCCTCCGAGTCGAATTCGACTTCGGACGGGAGCATGGGTTGGTGGAAGGTTACGCTGTCGAGATAGTCATCGTCATCTGCATTCCAGCGACTGTCGCGATGGACGAGCATCCCCCATTCAGCGCTAGCGCTCGCTTTCTCCAATGTGCCGTGATGACTGAGGTGATTTGCGGCAGCCAGGGTAAGCATTTTCATGTCGACTGATTGGGTCTCATCCTCATCCTCTTCTTCGGGGTCTCTAACGGTATAGAATATTCAACCGGTCGTCTGAAGGCGTGGAACTGGGGCGGGGTGAAGTGGTAAGGGCCGAAACGTTATCGGTAGGTGAACTTGCCGAATGTGCCACATGCGCCGACTTGATGCAAGAAAGGTCGCACCTAAAGCCAATGAATTAAGATCACCGAGTGAAACAGGATGCAAGGACTAACCGTCTTTCTCAGCAACGGTAAAGCGATCATGTATCCGTTGGAAGAAGTCCGATGGGCTCAATTCGGAGTCCTACGACCGGAGTACGTCAGTACAAAACTTGATAGCAGCAGGGGAATGCGCACATCTCCTAAGATATCACACCAGTCATTGTCATGGGTGATAACAACAGTCGCTTGGGGAGCCTGAGTGTGTAGAATGTATTCGTTGATTAGTTTTGCAGGATTGAAGACCTGTGATGGGTTAGTCAATAGTTATCGAAGATTGTGATTGTGGCACCTTGCAATGGGCGATAAATCGGATAAAACCACCGCTCCAGGTTCTCCTGCATGGCGGTTGCCACCAGTCGTGCCACCACCCAACAAATTCCAAGACCACGAGAGTAACGAGCCTCCGGAACCGGTGCTTTGAGAATCACCAGTTCTATTCACTCGGAAATGAAAATCCGCAAGGGACGAGGTTTCGACTGTTACAGTGCCAAACAGCCGTGCCCAAAGTCCGGTCCCCAACGAAATGGACAGCCCGTGTACGAATGTGGTCTGGTTTACGGGGTCATCCAGTGAGGGGGGATCGTAGCCTTTTCTCTTGGAAGGATTTCTCTGACCATCGGCGCCGCCCCAGCGATATGGGCGATAAGTGGTGTCAGCCCTAGACGTGGGCTTGAAGGAAAGTATGAACTCCTCCTCGCCGATAGTGTGGTATGATGCGATCCCCCACGACCGCGCTTTTTCGCAGCCAGTGACAAGATAAAGATCGCCGTTCGCAAGTCCGCGGCCCCTTGCGCCGTTAATGTATTCGTACCAGCTATCAGCGTGTGTTGCTGCGTATGTCCGCAGGCTCTCGACGTTTCGGAGCTTCTCGAGGTGGGCCCCATAAGGGAGCGCGAGAATGGCCCCTTGTGGACCATCACAGCTGAAAACAAAGTCATCCCCCGGAAACTCACTGCGTGTAACAGAATGAGTATTGTCGCATCTGGTCGGATAGTATGGAACTCACTCAGGTGGATCCCAGTCCCGCTTTTGAACGGTGGAGGTTGCGACATAGTTCCCTGGGTCATAATTGAGATGAAAGACGTCGATCGCTTCATAGGATGGCATCGGAGAAAAGTCGACTGGGGTGTGATTTGCATTGATAGGATGTTCCGGAGGAAGGAAGACGTTGAAGAAAAAGTCGAATATTCCTTCTGGTGTGACGCTGCCCACATCGCCGATCGCCACTCCGTGTCTTTGGTACGGCGCAGGGAGGTTTATCTGCGGCCCCGGTACATAAAGCGGGAATCCGCGTTTCTGACGGAGCAACAGACTGCAGTAAATTTCGCTTTCCGAGAAGGCTTCATCCAAGGTGCTCAACGCAGGTCGTGAAGTACTAGAGCGTCCTGGACCCGTCTACATGACTTAGAAGCGATACGAGTCTGGGAATGTAGCACTCACGCCCGGGTGATTATGTACATCTCCAAGAACAAATTGTCCACCGACGATGTCAAACCCAGCAGCATTCTGAAAAAGATGTGAGCTGCTGAGAAGTGGTCAGAAAGACGTAGCAGCTGTTCTTCTTGACATACCCTTGTGCCGCCGTTTTAGTGCTTAAGGTCATGGTATTAACCCACCACCTTCGCTCAATTGCCCCCCGAAAAGTGAGAACGAGAAAGAATCAGGATTGCCGGGCTGTGGGGCGGAAGATATTTGACGCGTATCCATGGCCGGCGACCGGCGTGTATCTTTCCGAGAACAGTCATATTGACAACAAGAGTGTATTGGTAGACTCACTAAACCACACGACTTGAGAGCGGTGAAACGAAGGTGGAAGTCTCGTACCGTACTACAGTCTAGTGCAGAGCGAGTGTGCAAGAAAGAGCCGAACATGTGCCCGAGATCGGACAGGATCGGACCGATACATCCGACAACGACGGTTATTTCTAATGTGCTTGAGAGCAATTTATCATTTTTATCGTAAGAATTCGACGAATCCAAGAGACTCTCCATCGTGCTCCCTACGTACTGTGGTCCAAGACATATGTAGCCATATTGGTACAAATCATCAAGATGTAATTAGTGCGATATTATTACAGAAAAAGTACTTATGTACTAGATTCAAATCGAGGATGTAATAGGGAGAGAGACGGCGGGACAGATACATGGAAATGTGGTTAATAACCCGACGTGAGATACATTATGCAGAGGGCAGAAAGGATCCGGAATGATATGAATTACTGCACGATGCAGTTTGGGGAACGCGATTTTGGCGGTTTCTTGTGCTCGGGTGGCAGATTACCTGCGGCGGGAACGGCGAGAGATGCGCTGCTGTTGAAATCCACAGTGCCCTCCGACACCACCGACGTAGTTGTATTAGTGGTTGTGCTAGTGCTCTCCAGGGACTGATGAGCCTGGGTAGTCGTCCAAGGATGCACCGCATGCGCTCCCGCCGACCTAGGACTCCCGGGAGAGTGAGGCTCACTGAAGACGTCCGGTGGATTGGAAAACGCGCTCCCCGGATTCCCCCTCTCGGCGTACTGAGCATAAAGTAGAAGCTGAGCATGGAGGTCGCAGGTAGGAGGCGCATTGACAACGCATCTGGAGTGGGCGATCAAACTGCACTGTTCGCAGAGGACGGCACTCTTTTTCACGTTCAGGAGGCAGACGCGGCACACCATGGCTAAAAAGATAGCAGTCAGGTCAACTGCAGTGAAGAAATAAATCCACTAAAAACGTACGTTTGCTGAATGTAGTTTTAATGAATGAATGTTCGCGACGAGAAATATCCTGGTCCATGGGACGAGAGGAAGGGGAACTGCGACGACCAGGACTAAGGTGTTCCTCGCTTTCTACTGGTGGGTCGGGCGTGTGTGCAAGAAAGGGGGCTGCTTTCGACTCGAAGCTAACACGACGGAGGAAAGGAATACTATCTTGCGAACGTAATTCCTACAAAAGAGCCATTAACCTCACAGCTGAATACTCGGCAGGAACTAATACCTTATGGGCACCCCAGTTCTTTTTAAGCCACGGATGTTCGAATAGTACCTCAGCGCTGGGTCGCTTCGTCGGATCTTTGTTGAAGCATTGCGTTAAGAAATCCTCCAGCAAGGGCGAACAGCCCTCAGGCAAAGGAGGCATATCGTCCTCCATAATGCGAAACATGACTGGAAAACCGCGTGAGCATCCATGACACGACCAAAGAAGAAAAACGCATACCCGACATGACGTTCCCAATCTCGGCATATGGTGGCCGTCCAGTCAGGAGCTCGACAATAGTGCACGCCAACGACCAGATATCCGACTTTGGCGAGGCACCTTTGAGCTCGATGACCTCGGGCGCCATCCAGTTGGGGGTGCCCGCCACGTTCTTGATCTCGCGCTCCATAGCCCGGAGGTTGAGGGAGACACCAAAATCAGAAAGCTTGATATTGCCATTCTTCGTCGTTAGAATATTGGCTGCTTTGAGATCGCAATGGACGACGTCGCTTGAATGAAGATAGTATAGCCCCTCGAGAATCTTAAGAACGTAGCTGGCGACGAGAGGCTCGTTTAGCTTCCCAAAAGCCTTCAACGTTTGACCGAGCGAGCCGTTCTCCGCGTACCTAGGAAGGAGTTAGACAAGAATCACACATAAGAGACAATCGGACGCACTCTAAGACGATGCTGAGAGTATCTTGGTCTCGGGCCATGCCCTCGTATTTAATAATACTCGGGTGCGAGAGGCTCTTAACGAGATCGACCTCTCGCATGAGGATAGTAACCTCCTCCTCCTTCAAACCTTCCAGCCGTATCCGCTTGACGGCCACCATTTGGCCTGTGTTCAGGTTCAGAGCCCGGTACACGGACCCAAATTGCCCGCGTCCAATGCAGTTGCCCAGTTGCTACGAGGGAATGCTGTAAGCATGCCGTAGCCGTATAAGATCTCTGCACTTACAAAGTGGGTCGGTGGTTTCCCTTCGTCTTGAATGATCAAAACCTGGCGTACAAAGCTGCCTTCAAACGAATCCGGCCTCAAGAGGTCGTTAGCGCCAATATGCATCGTGCTCTCAGACCTCGAACGTGACGGCTTGGCCCCAAGCCCATCAGACGAGGCCCCAAGCCCATCGGACGAGCTCGGTCGTGGCTGCAGTCTGCTGCCCTCGACATCGCTTTGGAAGCGTCCCCTAGGAGGCCGGCTGAGTGGAAAAGCTGCTCGATCAGGCGGCTCGTCAGCAGCAGCGTGCTCGCCCGACGCAGTCCGAGGGAAAGGAACCAGCGAGTCGGTGCTGCGCTCCCGCGAGTCGCCCCGAGGGCCGAGCGAGCCACCTCGATGAGGGTTTGCGCTGGGCTGGCGCACCGCGAGCCTGCTTCTCCGTGCCGCCCCGGGACTGCTATCGCGCTGCATAAGTGAGTCCTTTGGGAGCAGGATGGGAGCATCGCTGCTCTGCTGCGCCCTGTGCCTGGGTCGTATAGGCAAGGATTCGATGCTTTTGTTGAGCTTGGCGGCGCGGACGACAAGTTTCCGCCGCGGGGAAATGCCGACAGGCGAAGCGGAGCGGAGGTTGGCGGTCGGCGACTTCGGGGGCAGCAAGGCATCCATGAAATCATCGGGCCACTTGCCTTTCCCGAGCCGAATGGCGGGCTTTCCCGGCTGCTGCATCCCCAAGGCCTTGTCTCTCTCCCCGGCACGCGTTATGCTAGGGATTGCGGAAGAAGCATCGGTGGTCGCCGTATGGATGGTCCCAAAGCGGGAGACGTCGAACAGGCTGGACATCATCGTTGTCTCCGTCGTGGTGCTGGATGTCGAGACAACGGAATGCGGAGGGCTCCACCGTTTCCTCGCGCGGGGGGCGGTGAGGGGGGAGGGGGAGCCTGTGTAGGCAGATGCGGCATCGAGGAGGCGGTAGTCTGGAAGCCGCCCTGGC
This sequence comes from Mycena leptocephala, assembly GCA_029378395.1. Lineage (NCBI taxonomy): Eukaryota > Fungi > Basidiomycota > Agaricomycetes > Agaricales > Mycenaceae > Mycena > Mycena leptocephala. The sequence goes on from JARJLF010000897.1 coordinate 101,570, forward strand.
CGTAAGGGCTGAACGTCGACAGAGGGCTGCTGACCTTCCTATTGTCGGACTGAGCAGAGCCATATTTCGAGCGTTCGACAATGGGGGTGTCGACATACTTGATCAAAGCTATGATCGTTCTGGCCACGCGAGCCACGGATTCACTCGTCGCCACGATAAGGTCATCACGCTGAAACAGGTCCTCATTCGGAAGCCCATATGAGGAACACGCAGCCAGGAACTTCGTGATGTTTGACGTGCGGACAAACCCGTCATCGCGACTGTCTGGCCGTACGATCGAGCCCGACCGGACTTTATTCATGAGTCTGGATACAAAAGAAACTTGTTAGCAAACCGACCAAAAGGGCAAACAAGTTAAAGGAGACGCACTGGCAAAGCACAAAGCCATCCCGTAGAGCCTCGGTGAACAGGTGTCTCTCTCTTTCCACGCTCAATCTCGCTGGCGCGTCAAAGGGAAGGTTGCTTGAGCTTCCCTCGACCCCACTCTTCCCCAAAATACGGTCAAGCCGCGCCAATGCGCGCACGCGCAACTCCACTTCCTCCCAGTCCCTCAACCCCGCCTCGGTGCGGCTCATGTGGACCGGAGGTTTCACGATCTCCCTGCACAACATCGACGTCGCGGTGCGTATGAGATCCCAGTGCTCCGGATTTGACGTAGTTGACAACGCGGTAAACTGCCGGTTGGTGTACGCGGGCCGATGTGGCGAGGGTGCGCGGCGCGGCCCAGGAGAAGGGGACCCGTCTCGAAAAGACGTTTGCTGAGGGAATCAATGGCGACGCGGGATGGTGTTTCGGCCACACAAGTATTCGGGGTTTCTGGAGTAATAAGGGGAGGAACGTCATCCGTGGGTGAACTTGTTGCAGGCGCTGGCTTTGATGCAAGAAAAGTAACACCTGAAGCCTGTGATTACGAGCACTGAGTGGAACAGGATGCGGGCACTAACCATCCTTTTCCTTTATAGCAAACTGGTCATTTATCCGTTGGAAGAAGTCTTGAGGGCTCAATACGGAATCCTACGATCCTTGCACGTCAGTACAAAACTTAATAGCACCGAGGGGAAAACGCACATCTCCTAAGATATCACGCCAGTCATCGTCATGGGTCATAACGATGGTCGCTTGTGGGGCCTGGGTGTGTAGAATGTATTCATTGATTAGTTTTGAAGGATTGAAGACCTAGGACGGGTTAGCCGATACTCTTCGATGATTCTGGAAATAGGGCACCTTCGCAATGGGAGACAAAACAGATAAAACGACGCCGTGACGATTCCCTCCAGTTGACCCGCCCCCCAGCAGATTCCAGGACCACGAGAACAGCGATCTTTGGGAACTCGTGGGAGATGCACCAGTTGTATTCATTCGGAATTGGAAATCCGCAGGGGATGAGGTTTCTACTGTCACCGTCCCAAACAGTCGTGCCCAAAGTCCCGTCCCCAGTGAAATGGATAACCCATGGATGAATGTGGTCTGGTTCAAAGGGTCGTTTGTCGATGGATCGTGGTCTTTCCTCTTTGCAGGATTTTTCTGGCCATGGGGACCGATCCAGCGATATGGTTCATAAGTAGCGCCGCGCCTAGTGGTGGGTTTAAACATAAGCTGAAACTCCTCGTGGGCGACGCAGTATGAAGCCATCCCCCACGACCGCGCTTTTTCACAGCCGGTGACGAGATAAAGCTCCCCGTTTGCAAGTCCACGACCCCGTTCGCCGTTGATATAATTGTACCAGCTATCAGCGTGTTTCGCTGCATAGGTCCGAATGTTCTCCAAGTTTTCGAGCTTCTGGAGGTAGGCTCCATCCGGTAGCGCGAGAACGGCACCTTCCGGACTGTCGCAGCGGAAAACAAAATCGCCTCCCGGAAACTCGCTACATGTGACAAAAAAGTAAGTCTTATCTCATGCGCTCGGCTAGTATATTACTTACTCGGATGGAGTATCAAGATCCACCTTCTGAATAGTGGAGGTCGAGACATAGTTCCCTGGGCGATAGTGGAAACGGCAGACATCGATCGAATCATAGGGAGTCATTGGACAAAAGTCTTGGGGGGTGTGATTGGCATTGATAGGATGCTCCTTCGGAAGAAAGATGTTGAAGAAAAAATCGAACATTCCTTCTGCTGTGACCCTCCCTACATCACCAATCGCAACTCCGTGTACTTGGTATGGCGCAGGCAGATTTATGAGCGGCCCCGGTACATAAAGCGGAAATCCGCGTTTCTGACGAAGCAGCGAGCTGCAGTAAATTTCGCTCTCCGAAAAGGCTTCATTCAAGGTGGTCACCAAAGAGATTGAAGTATTGGGGTGTACTAGACCTGGCTACATGACTTAGAAGCGATACGAAGTCCGGGAATGTATCACTCACGCCCGGGTGATTATGTACATCTCCGAGAACGAATTGTCCACCGACGATGTCGAACCCAGCAGCTTTCTGAAGCAGATGTGGGTGCTTAGAAGTGGGTCAGCAGCAACTCGGCTCTCAAGAGATGTTCTTCACGTACCCCTGGGTCGTCATCACCATCTCACTGTTCGAGGCCATATTTACTGGCAAAGCATGGCCTTCCGAGTCCCTTCTGAGTCGTTCCTGGCCTCGTAGGAGAGTGAGGGGAAGCTGTATTCGGGTTTGCCCGCAATATATGCCACAGCCAAAGCTGTGGAGATATAGTGTTTGCACGCCACTTTAAACGCCCGCCACCGACGTCCGACTTCCAAGAATAGAAGAATTAATCAACAAAAGCATAATAAGATATCAAGCTGTTCTGAGAACGCCCTTGAAGGCGCAAGTCGAGTCGAAATCAAGTCAAGAACCAAATAGCAGGGTGGAATCACGTCGCGGTCACGCCGAATCCGTTGCCTTTCGGACTCTTTCGGATCAACACATTCGACAGCTTCGCATCACTGCGCATCAACAAGTTCATTGTCATTCAAGTTTAACTTAAGGTCAAGACCAACTCAAAAAAAGAAATCAGGGCTGCTTGGGAGAGAACCACTCCCATGATCCTTGAATCCAACCCTGAGCTTCAAATCAAATATTCTGTATTATCGTTGACTCAGCTGAATCTTGACTGAATCTACACACAAGAAAGAACTCCCGCAAGGCCCTTATGTCGGGTGATGTCGAAGCCGCAAAGCTGGTCAATACATTTGATCGCATTCTCAGAAAGGTTCCCGTGTGCGAACTGTTTCTGGTTGAGGTGATTGAACTAGGGGATCACATAAGTTTGCGGAGTATATATAGTACATACTCTCCAGTGGCGAGATCCAGCGGCGACAAGGGCCCATAAGTGCTATCAGGCACTGTGAATCGTGAGCATGAGAACCTCATAAAATGGCTTGCATGGAATTCTGACGCGAGAATGTCTAAATTGTTGGACACGATCGCGAGGGTCTCAACGCTTCCACGTACCCAACATCGGGGTTAACTGCAATTGGAAATTCGAACCAGACACATATTCTTAGCACTGAAGCTCGCAGCGTGTCTGTGATTGTGGTCCTCGACATAATAGAACGGTCTTTTGCGAAACCGAGACCGTTGAATCCACCATTTATTCCATAGGTGCAACTGCCAGTGTGTGACCGGAAGGATTTGCCTTTCTGTCCAGCCTGACTATCGACTTGGAATCCGAATCTGCGGCTTGGTTCATAGCCTTCATCAACTAGCGAACCAGCTGAGCTCACCAGTCTAAGATTGGCCGAGAGGGAACCAAGGTATTTGTTCGTCGGCCGGCTGCATGGTGTCGGCAATCCTGGCGTTCAATTAAACCAAAGAGCCGATCCCCTGCGTCGAAATCCAGCCAGTGTATCGTCTTGGCTTGCATTCGGAGCCATAATTGGTGAAATTTTCAATCTAACCAGATATAATTGGGGCAATGGACATGATTTATTCGACCCCAACATTCAAGAAACAGTACAGTATGAGTTTGGTTCTAACGATACAAGATAAGTGAGGCGTGCGACGTACTACCGACCCTAAGCGGTTTCCACCCGCGTTTCAGAAGCCAAGGATGGGTCTGTGAAGCTATGGTTGCATTTTACACACACGTAGAATAAGATCATGCGTGTCTCCTTCCGTTTCGACTGATCTTGATACAAGACGGCACTAAAGGTGTCGATGAGTCAATGTCAAATTCTGAAAAAGCAATCAAGTACGACGTACTCCTGGTGGCCGCATTGGGGACAGGGAATGTTCGAGTGGGCCTGGAGCATCTATAGTAAGCAACGAATGCCGGGTATGCAGAGAAAGACTCACCAGAGTCGGGTCCGTCCCCAAGTTAGCGGTCACCCCGACCTGCTCCCTAAATAAAGTCAAAAACAAAAGGGAAAGAACAGTATCGGACGTACTTTGTGTCTGTGAGATAATCGTTGCGGTACACGAATCCATTCTCGGAAATTTCGTCATAAGGGCATTTATCAGTACGACATGCGTATAGCTTGGAGTTTTTCAGTTGTTGGCACAAAAATAGTGAAATACCGTATGGAAGTACCAGAATACGCCGCTGCGGGTCCGCCTTTGGGTACAAAAGGTTGTTGCACTCGGAACAAAAATGGAGCAACGCCTAGGTACTCGTCAGCTTGGCGTGAAGGAGGCCATGTATGCACACACCATCCGCCGCACAAATGACTTTGGGATGGATGCAGGCGGGAAGGTGCAGCTAAACAACAACAAACAGGAATTACTGTACTAATCCGACCAAGTGTTCACAATTTTTAGAATTTCCTGTCCCCGAGATGGCCGACAAAATTTCTTTTGAATTATCGCGTTTTTTGAGCACATCAAAAAAAATTGGGGGTCACCGTCACCTGAACACTCGGTCGGATTACTACAGTACTCTTTGTAACTTGACATCAACCGTCATCGTGCCGGTCGTTGCTTCTTCTGCCAATAATTTATGCACAAAGACCAGCTACGGTTAAGCTGTGGTCCAGGTGTTCCTAACTCCCAAGGCTCTCCACTCCAAGTTCTCAAAATCCGGAGTCTTCCACTCAGTGACTCAAGCTTCCACTGTGGCATCTTTTTTCTCTGCGCTTGGAAGGCTGCCAGTGTGGACCGACGATTCTTCAGTAACTGTTTCCTAACGTTGCCACGGTTTTCATTGCGAAATACGTTTACAGTTCAAAAAAAAACATAATACCAAAAGCACAAAAAAAAAAAGAGAAACAACAGCTACAATGGTGAATATGCATTGGTCTTTCCACCCAACTCGGCCTGCACCGTCAACGACCGCGGTGCATCGTGTTTCTGCATCACCACCTCCACCAGCTGCATCTTACCCGCCTCCGCAAAGGAAGGCGTGTCTAACAGCGCGGACAACTCGCTCTTGGTGCGAACTGTGTACGACTGCGACAATGTCAGCGACGCGTCGCCCAGCACGCTGAGCAAGCCCGTCCAGTTCCAATTCGCGATATCGTTATATTTTCGGTCTCTGCCGTGGATGCAGCGTTCAATCTCGTAGCCTTCGTTGTTGAGCACAAAGATGATGGGTTTGAGGCCGTGGCGGAGCATCGAGGACAACTCCTGAACCGTCAGCTGGAGGCTTCCATCACCAATGAACAGAATCGTGCGGTTGAGCCCCATCTCTTGCGCCGCAAACGCGGCGCCGAGCGTGCTCCCGACAGTCCAACCAATCGACCCCCACAGAATCTGGCTGAGGTATACCGCTTGCTCGGGAAGCGGCACTTCCAGAATACCAAAGTTTGATGTGCCTGCAGCATTGTGAGTGCAGTCATCAAAGTGAATTATTGAGTGGACGACGAACCGGTTTCAGCGACGATGACGTCCTTGGGTCGGAAGAATTCGCTCACCCGTGGCCAGAGCCACGCCTGCGTGATGATTTCGTTGTCCTCCTGCGGCAGAATCGCGCGAAATTCTGGGACAGGGATCTTCCTCGCGGCCGAACTGCCAGGCTCGAGGCGGGCTGTAAGGCGCGGTAAGAGCTGCTTCATGCCGATCGCTGGGAAGACGCCATGTTGCACTTTGATGTGGTCGGAGTGCAGCTATTTTTGACTGTTAAAAATTCTGAAACCAAAACGGAGTTCGCGCGCACCTCGACCGTGCGCGAGGTTGGAATCCCGTATGTGAAGTTGGCGGTGTTGAAATCACTCTTGATGCAACCAATGGAGAGGATGAGTTTTGCCGATTCCACCTTCTCCTTGACATCTGGCTTGGTGATGGAGCCGACATAGAGCTATATCGTGTTTGAATCCATCATCAATGAACACACGGAAACAGGAAATAATAACCTACCCCGCCATAGCGCTCGTAGGTCTCGGAGACAGCCGTCTTGCCCATGGGAGCCGAATACACGGGGAATCCTGTCTTCTTGATGAGCTCGTTCACTTCCTCCCGAGCGTCGTGTCTAATTGCACAAGCATCGACAAGAATGACCACGTCGTCCTGCGCACTTGCCGCCAGTTTCAGAATCTCTCCTACGACGAACTCCTCGATTTCTGGGTCGTTGGGCGGCTGAGTACGCGAAAGCGGGATTTTGAGCCGTTCGGACGAGATCTTTTCAAACACAAGGTTCGTCGGAAGCGTTAAGTAGACTGGTCGCGCCTGGCTAATAATTAATTCAGGATAAGCACGTCATTGGAGGTTCCCACCTTTGTGATGCAGTCCGTCAAAACACGGTCTATCGTCGCAGCCGCCATGTCTTTGTCCGTGATAATGCCCTGCGAGATGGTGAAGTTTTCGGCAGCCTTGATATAAGCGTCGTATCTGCACCACAGTCAATAAGCATAGTCAACAAACTGAAGATCCCTGCCTTCCGTCTCCGAGCGTGTGATGGAGTAAGGCTTTGGCCTTCTGCTGGGTTGTGCTGGGAACGCCGACTACGTGGACCACAGGCACAATCTCAGAAAACGCTCCAGCAATGCCGTTTATTGCTGACAGCTCGCCGACACCGAAGCTAGATAAATCTCGTATTAGGGTTCCCATCCTGGCTCAAGAAAGGCTTCGTACGTGGTCAAAACAACACCGACACTGTGCTCTTTCACTCGGGCATATCCATCTGCAGCATACGCGGCATTGAGCTCGTTACTGCCAAGATTGTGAGCACCACGTTCTTTCCCAGACTATTTCTGGAATCACCAATTCCCGACCCAATCAATTGTACGGTGATCCTCGACCAAATCCTGGTTGTGAAATTCAGGCTTTGACCGAAATTCACCCCCAAGACAAACTATCATACCAAGAACCCAAGATTAAAGTCGCCAGGGACGCCGAACATTTTCTTTTTCAGGCATAAGGGATATGGATCGAGATTCAAGTGGGACTTTGCGACGTACGGTGACCTTCAACTGTTCCAGACGCGCCAGGAGATAATTTCCAACTTCGATTGGTTCGGATGCATTGTTCGCTTGCAGAGTCTGCAGTTGGAGGCGAAGGCGATTCACTTCACCCTGAAGAGGGGATACAGCGTCGCTCGACATGAAAGAGGACAGGGGGAAGTTTGGGGGATAAGGAGGCTTCAAGTTGTCGAACTGTTATTTATGTTCTTGAAGCGTTATTTATATGCTCAAACTGCCGCTTCTTCACGGATACCTGGGTCACGCTAAGTAAGAAGTTCTCAAGTTCGCCGTCTCTTCCCCGAATATGTTGATAAGCGTCTAAAACTCACCAGACAGCTTCCCAACGTACCTTGGTCAGGTGCTTTTTGTTCTGTGCTTCCGTGGGTTATTTTCACAGCCATCCCTTTCATGTCCGCCGATTGTCCGAATCAAAGTCAATAGTGTTAGCTAATTATCTTCTGTGTATGACGGTCTTTCAGTGATATTCAATACAATTCAGTGTGCATCGATGCACTTCACAATTATTAGGGTCAGTCAGAGTAAGTCGTTTCGACGTTTCTGCGGTCGTTTCTAGGGTCGTTTCTGAAGTCGTTTCTGGAGTTGTTTCTCGAAATTGTTGGCATCATAAACGTCGGGAGAAACGATTTCGGATTTATTTGATGGAGAAACGGCTTGCAGACTCCAGAGGCGTTTCTGTGGCGTTTCTCGTTTTTCCCACACTTTAATTCTTTTTCATAATTCAAGAAACGACTCCAGAAACGAGTCCAGAAACGACACATATTAAAACTTACTCTGACTGACCCTAATGCATATGCACTGATATCTTCGTGGTGCATCACATTGCATTATATAGCATTTCGTTTCAATTCTAATCAGCTGTGACGCGTGACCCAAAAACTCGAACTTTGATATTCGTATATCGGCCGAGCAGACCGTGACACGAGAAAAAGTTCGTATATTCGGGATGTCCCGTTGGGTAGGAAAACCTTCCCAGCATGAGGAAATGGGTGGATATGGTAATGGGAAGAAGAATTCAAGGTATGTTGAACTGATTTAGCTCAAACTCAACTTTTTTGAAGCAAAACATGCAGCGGAGGCGAAATTGAATATTTGGGTCATTTTTCACCAAATTTGTGACTTGTTTCGCATGTTCGAAGATCCCCTCGGTGACCCGTGACATGTACGAAAATTTTGACGCGTGACATACGAATTGAATGAAATGCTACAGTATACCACACTGCGAACCGAAGATACACCAAATCCGCATCCAGCACTGCATTGATACACAACAGAAGGTGCTACAAGCCGAGTTGCCGACATTTGCCGAATTCCCACGGTTCAAGGCTGAACGGAATCAACACGCCATGCCTCTATTTATCAGCGCATGGTTAGCTATGTATTTCACGGGACAACCTGCTTGGATAAAAGGTCTTTATTGATTCAAATCTACATGTATGGAAGCATCTTCTCAAAGAGCTTTCGAAGACAACAATAGGCTTGCCAGTCATTCGGAACAACCATCGAGATTTTTTCAGCTCAGCTGCTGGTATTTTTTAGCCAGACTCGAATCGGTCAGAATGGATTCCTCAAGAAGAATCCCGCTTCTCAGTGGATTTCAACAATATTCGGCGCGCCCATGGTGGAGAACGGTCTTTGTAACCTTACCAGGCCTTGCTTGGTTAGTGGGGATAAAAGGATACGTTGGTCAAATGGCAATTTATACTTGATATTCTCGTAGGTATCGTTTTGTGTTAATTTAATTCGCATTGCTGGCGGGCTTACGAGACAGCACAAATGCGGGTTATAAGGGGGCCCAGTGGCGATAGCGGGGCAAGAGGACCGCCTTATCCAAAATTGGCTGCGCGCAAGAACGCACTGGTCTCTTTTTTGGCCAGCACTGCATCACTAATGTAAGAAGCACAAATTCTCCGACTGTGGTCGATGAATGCTGATTGTGTTCTTCCAGTTTTGATTTTGGGAGAAAAATATTTCTCTACACAGGCACCCACGTTCTATCTCCCAGGAAATTCCTATTGGATACAACGAACAATCTATTATAGTACTCCCGTAATTAGAATTTTCATTTATACATGTTCATTAATCGTTGGGGATGGTATTCTATAAGTAGAAAATTTCGTAAGGTGGTATGAATCTAACCAGCAGACCTCGCCCGGGTCGCCCCTCAACTACCAGCGTGTTTCGCAGCCTTCAAAGCGGCTCGTGTTGGCACAAGTCCCGAAACGGAATAACAGCCCACCGCCAGCAACTCGGGCAGTGCAACCAGCGGGTACCACAGGCTCTCCTGATTCTGCTTGGCCGAGTTTAACGTCGCGATGAGGAATACCTCCCGCACCAGCATCAAAAGGGAGATGAGGCAGAGAAGGTATCGTCCGTTCCGGTCGCCAAATGGGCGCACACTGCTCTTCGCTACAGGAGAAAACGTCAGAACCAAATGAACTCGGACCTTGAACCAACACGAACAGTATTCTTGATCTTTGAAGTACCAAATGGTCTGTGCCGCTTGGACGACCGTAAGAGCGAAAAAAATAGCGATGCTGGCTTTGCGCAACGTTTTTCCAGTGGAAATATCACCGGGATTGGAGCTAGTACTGTCGATAGTGCCTACGATACTCAGTGCGACTGTGCCGGAGAGGACCATTCGAAATAGATGGGGATTATTGAACAAGTTGGGCGAAAACAAACTTCCAGGTCCTTTGCCGCCCGCTAGGATATCTCTAAATGAAGTTTTAGAGAGAGAAGAAATGAAAGGACCACGAACCGGTCAAGAACAAGGGTATACGCCGAATATAACAATGCAAAGAAGCCAACGCCAAATAGAACTTCGTCCGCTATGAAAAGACTCAGATTGGAGCCTGCTGAGGTAGAGTGGGCCAAGATGGCCCTGATTATGTATGCTGCGAAGCGCACTAAAGAATAATGAGCAAGAATCTTTGGAGAAACAGAAACCACGCACTTGCGCAGAACAGAGTGAGGACGATATAGACAAATGTCGTGTTTTTAATCGACTGCCTCACGAACCAGAGGCCCATTGCTAGGAATAGGACTGCAAATATGACGGATGCAGCGACTGAGTGGAACCCGAACGCAGCTGCGTAATTGAAGGAAGACATGAGAGTGGGAGTGCACTCGGACACGTTACAGCTAGGCTCTTATAAGTACCCCTGTGAGTCACGCTGGAGAAAAAAAATCCCCGACTATCGGCGCTTGCCGATGTCTAAATGTTCCAATTTTGCAACTCGGCAACCTTAGTGATGGAACGCCGACTGCCAGTGATCCTATAGAAACGCGAAACTGCCAGTCGGCGCGAACCAAGTCACCAGCCCACTGGTCGGATTTGTCCTGCTTCCACATTTGCATTCAGCCCACCTAGGATTTTTGAAATGTCTTCGATTTCGACTCAAGCGAGAGATTACAATCGGCGCTGAATGTCAGCGGAACTTGGACTCGCCATCAATACCTGTGCTTTTTTCCCTAATATAGGTTCCGACGGGTTCACACACTGATCCGCGATTCCGTTGAAATGCCGTTGGCGCAGATCGGCCCAGCGGGGCAACGCTATTTTTAACCAGGCCCTAGCGGGTCCAACGGCCCAAGGATATTTTAACCTCGTTTTCTTTGTTTTCTTTTCTGACTGTTTCTGACTCCATATGAACCGCAACGATGTAACCCTGAATCAAGTGGTTTTACTCCAGCCGGAGGGAAATATTGTAATCAATTAGAGGTAAATGTGCTCCAGGCAGCAGTAGTTCATTAACTTTGAGCTAGATCTATTCTCGGAACTTCTGCATGCCAACAACGAGCAAGGCCGCACCGGAGCGCACTTGACGGAGACGCGAAAGCTATTTTGTTCGAGCCGAACTCCGAGTCGGAGGGAGATCGTCCGTTATTGTGCCAACATTGTGAACAGCAACGTGCTGTGCCTGGTCTAAAATTGCAAATGCATACCTTGACTCCGTGAGCGCCGCCCCGCCCCAAGGCCCAACGCTGCCTGAACTGCGCCATCATATACGTAACCGCCGAATGAATCGTATCCTTGTATCCTTATCGGGACATTCAACAGTCTTGATGGTAGAAACCGGTGTCACCGCAGACTATTTATGAAGCAAGCAGCTGCATGCTTCAATGCCATCCTCCCAGCCAACAAAAAATCGACACTCCACTTTCATTCTCTTCTCCCATGTCTTCAATAGACTACGCGACCGCATTTGGATTCCACTCACTTGCAGCAGCCGTTGTCCTCGCGCTGGTGTACTTGCCTCTCTTCATCTGGTTCATTAGGCAGTCGATTAAAAACACCACCTATGTGTACATCTCTCTCACAGTATTTTGTCTCAGTCAGTCTCCAACTCCTGCTGCTTTATGTCAAACTAAATATACGTACTTCAGTGCGTGTTGTGGCGTTTGCCCTGCGCGCCATTCTGATCAACTCGAAATCCCTCGGAGACAATCTAAACGTTTTTATTGCGGACGAGATCATGTTCGGTGTCGGGTTTTTTGCGCTCTTGTACTCCGCGTTCACCCTCGTCCTCGACCGGTTCGTCTGCCATTTGTTTACCCGCCGCGTCCAAATACTGATTTATAATCACGCAGAGAAATTGTGTCTGGGGCCGCGCCGGTGGCGTACGTCCCGCTCAAAATCATGCGCGACCGACGGCTCTTCCGCGTCGTCCTAATAGTCGGCGTCGTGCTGGGCGTCATGGGCATCAGCGACGCTACGAGTTCCGATCCAAACAAGGCGGCCAACGGCACGACCCTCCGTCGCGCAAGCACGATCCTCTTCCTTGTCCTCACCCTCGTCCAGGCGCTGCAGACCGGCATCGCATTCACGGCGGGCGACATGCGATGTTCGTCAGCTTGCAACTCGTTTATCCATTAATATTTCCACTGACGCATATACCAATCGCAGCCCCCTCACGACGCCTCGCCTTCGGTGACCGGCACGGAAAGTACATCCTCGGTCTCATCTCGCTCTTCCTCATCGTGCGCGAGGTGTTCCTGGTTGCGACGATAAGCAACGCCGCGCGCCAGAATGAGGAGCTGCTGTGGTACCCGTTCGTCGCGCTTCCCGAGGTTCTGGCAGTCGTGTGCTATTCCATTTCGGGGCTGGTCCCCGCGCGTTCAGAGCTGAAGAAGCAGCAGTTCGAATATATTCAGGCGGTGTGATTTAGGATTGGAAACTCGATGGTTAAATTATCAAACGTACGATACTACTCTATATCCCATTGAATGTGAAGCTTGTGGCTGGATAGATTTCTGATGGTATCGAGACGAACAAATCCCGCTGGTTTCGGGTGGGAAATTGTCTGACATCAAGAGCGCCCTTCACAAGTCTAGAAGAAGAATAGGTCAACATCGTGGAGTAACGAGGAAATGTTTTATAATCATGATCGGGTGCATTGTCTTCGAAATGTAGTGGGACCTGAGGATGAATGGTGCACCTGCAGGAAAGGATAGGTCAACATCGGAGTATCATGGATAGTAATATGGAAGAAATAGAAACCAGGGCTGGCGCCAAAGCACGAATACAGCACATTTATATATTGCTACACGACCATTTACAAGAGTTCCACGAGGAATTTATCTGAACGTCTCGCACCATCCCAATACGCGTTGTCCCACCCGCTCAACAAGCCCGTCATAGTCTAGATTCTGCCCGCGTATAAACAGCCCGCAGTGGGCTTGCACTTCGTCTTCCACACCGCCGATCACGACCTTCTCCCACTTCTCGCCCCCGCCGAGGATCTTGCCGAGGCCAGTGGGGAGGACGATGAAGTGGTGCCCGGGCTTGCCCTTGGATCGCGCTTTCGTGTCCTTCTCCTCTTTGGCGCGCTGCTTCTGAATCTTCTTCAGCTCCTTCTCGCGCGCCTTCTCGAGCGCGCGCCGCTCCTTCTCCTCCGCCTTGGCCGCCTTTGCGACGGCCTTCGGGTCCGATGACGCTGGGCTCAGTGGCGACGCGGGGGTGGACGCAGATTGCGAGGTGGCAGTAGAAGCCGACGTCATAGACGGCGCCAAAGAGGATGAGGCCAAGGAGGGCGACGTCTCCGCCGTGGCATAAGACTCCGTCGGGCTGGTTATTCCCGTCTGGAGCAGCGCCATGTCGTTGTCGGCCTCCTCCTCCGCTTGATCAAGTTTCTTCGCATGCTCGCCTTCTTCCGGCGGCCGCGGGAGGGTCTGGGTCCAGTAGTTGACCCACAACCCGCCCGGCCAGGTGACGAGGCGTGCGTAGCGCTCCTTGAGGTCGCTGGGGTCGAACATACAGGAGCCGAACTGGAAGTACTCGACGACGAAGCGCTTGGCGGCGCTGAACGGCTCATCGGAGTGCTTGCGTACCCAGCGCACCAGCGGATCGTTCGAGTGTGCGGAAAGGAAGGAGAGGGTTTTGTCGACGAAGGGGGAAGCAGGGAGGCCGAACGGTTTGGGCTGTTGTGCAGTCGGCGTTAAAGCGGAGGATTCTGCCGCCGCGGGAGGCGGGGCTGGGGAATGTGTGCGGAAGCGGAGGGAATGGGATGAGCTGTTGGCTGAAGACAGTCGTTATGATCATCACGCTGCAGGAGGCAGGTCAACGCACCATCCAGGTTCCTCTTGAAGCCATCCCAATCATCTGTGACCTGATTGTCCACAATCTGGACATCTGAATGCTGGTTCATATCCCCCGCAGTTCTCTTGTCACCATCATCGTCGGGGAAAAGCGACGCGATGCCACTGATCACGACATGGGGATGCATTCCAAGATATGGGACGTCGAACGCTACGACACCAAGAATACGACGAGATGTCGGAGGCCCAGAGTTCGAGGCATCTGTCGCTGCATCAGCAGCTAATAAGCCTCCCATAGAGTGGCTTAGGAGTATCACAGGCCCTGGAGGTTGCGTGGAAAGCCTTCACTGAACATCTCATTTATTGGAAGCGGGAGAAGTAGGGGAAATACATACCATGCCAGAAAATTCTGGGTAGCTAGAGCAATATGTTTCCTACTCTTATATGTCGGTATATGCTGCTCTTGATATTTAGATACGAGGGTATAATGGCCGATAGATGTTCCTGCAATCCGTGGGGAAAGTCTGAAAGCGGGTCTTGAGCAGACAGTCTTGGGTTGAAAAAATAAGACAAACCTGAAAACTCGTGTCGTTTCCTGTGGCTCCAGGTCAGAATCATCCGCTAAAATGTGGCCGAGATGAAGAAACCTTGGAATCCATGAATGTAACCAAGTGAACGAGGATCTGTATCTCCATGAGTGAGAAATAAAATGGAACTGGCAATAAACTGTACGGGAGGCGTCGAGGCAGCCATGGCGCAAAACGCTCATGCGTCCGCAGAACGGTGGATGGTGGTGGAGGAGGTAACACTGCCACAATATGACAAAGCGACGCGATCACATGTATTGACGCGCTGCGCGAGCGATTTTTGCAGAGACACCGCGCTCACATTCAAGCCTCAAGTTTCAAACCAACCTTTTGTAAAGCACAAAATGCCGAATCGTACCGTGTTCGTCGTAATAAAAGTTGTGAGAGTCTCTAGATCTGTTTGAAAATTGAAGATCAGGTGACAAGACACTAGGTTCTCAGAAACGGAACGGAAAGGGAGTGATTTAATTCACAAGTAGCTTGCGTTCGGTGACCCGAAAAATTTTGGCAGCCCTCCTCTTTACCCAACAAGGTAAATAAACAATTTAGATCAAGTACATTCGGGCTGGTTCAATTTCACTGCTAATTTCACATTCACTTTACATTCTTCCATCGAACTAGAAGTGAGAACGAAACTCCTTTAGTGACGCCAGATAATAGGATCAGAATTGAGAAAAGCCATTTGTTCTGTTACACATTCATTTCAGCAACTCTGAACCACGAGTGTTAAAAGCTGACTTACCTGCACGGAAATTATCCGGAATCATCGTTAGGTTTGCGCCATTGAGCTGGATTACAGCCTGAGATGGATGTTAAATTTTTCATTTGAGGACAACCTAATAACTGACTTGATTTTTTGGGGTAAACTGAGCCCATTCCGGACCTGTGAGCATAAGAATGACCTTGTCAACGAGCAGCAACACGAGATTAATCCGAATATTTACGCGGAATTCCAAGACCGTCGTTTGGGGTCAGACTCGTAGCGAAAGACACCCAATAATCGGTCATAATCCGACTGATTAGGACAGCTGAAGCAGAGGTGTCAGCGGGGGCGCCATAGACGTAGGCGATCTCTGATCCATGGGAGACTAGAGGTATACCAAAGTGAGATAAATAGTCAAGCGCCAGGAGCTAATGGACGGACCACCAATGGAAGCGGGAGGGTAGGTTGCGGTTGAGTGAACAAATACCCAAACGTTGGGACACCAGCACTTGCGGCAGTTTCCATCCAGAACCGGCGTTGCGAATGGAACGACATGTCTCCGTCTGTCAACAGTTTAATTGTATGATTTATGAGTAGTTGGAAACAGTCGCGAACATATCGCTGCGCCGCGTTTAAAACTGGCTACTCAGGCCGAAGGTGTTATTTCCCGTGTTGAAGGGCGAGCCTGCAAAATGATGAACCATAGAATAGTCTTTCGAAAAATACACCGACCGAGAGCCGGAATATCGGGATATAACTGTAATAACGTTTGGATAGAACTATTGAGAGTGGCCGGCGATACGGATGGAGAAACCAAGGAGATAGTGAGCTCAGTGAGTGCTTCGGTAGAATTTATGGTTGTGGAAGTAAAAATCGTTCCTAGATGTTTGATGCGAATGTGAACAGCATGAATAGGATCATGTTCTCGCACCCTCGTCCTGGTTCGTCCCTGCAATAAACGGTAATCGGGCAAATTGTCCACGTTTAAACAAAACGGAGGGTAAATCGGGTATGAGTCCCCCCGGTCCGTCGATAACTGGATCCCATGGGAATAATTCGGTGGCCTCTGCCAGAGCCGCAGAAAGGCCTGCGAATATTTCCGTCGTGTTGGCATTACGCAGGCATCCAAACGTCGATCCAGATGTCGCAGTTGAGGCGCAAGATGCAACACCGCTGACAAAGTTCTGCCAATCGACCTCGCGGCGTTCAGGAGTGAACAGCGCAGCGGTGGCCTGAGACCCAGATTCGAGTATCTGTTGAAGATGATGTGGTGGGATTATATCGACGTGGATATTGAACGCACGGCTGCTCGAGCTAGTTGGCGGATCGGAGAGTTCAAAAATAAGATAGCGGTCAATATTGACCCTGCGCTTTCACCGAAAACGGTGACCTTGTTGTTTGAGTTGAAGCGTACGAGGTAACGGACATAGCAAGTACCTTGTCCTTATCACCGCCGAAGGTTTCGATATGGAGCTGGACCCACTGAAGCGCGGTGATTTGATCCTTGATGCCGAGGTTCAGGGCGCCTCGGTTATCGGCTTCTTGTCCCTGAGGGAATCCCAACGGTCCCAGACGGTAGTTAAAATTAACGTAGATGATAGGTGTTCCCTGAAACAAAAAATGGACCTCAGAACACTTCAAATCATTAACAGGAACGGCGTACCCGAGCAACACTCTGAGCGACGATTACACTTCCATTGTATATGCTCGACGAACCCATATCAATCCACCGCCATATCTAAGCATGAGATTAGCATACTAGATTTGGCGAGGGAATAAAGGAGCAATAACGTCCAAAACATCTGGAACATGTGCGTTGAATACTGAATAGGTCTGGAGCTTACAACTCACCACAGGAAGTTTGGCATGGGCAGAGATCCCGGCAGGCCGAAGTACGTTTATTGTTAAACAATCCTCCGACATTTGGTCGAGCGCAACACCCTGACATTATTGAATAAAAAATTAGCGAGGAAGGGGGAATGAGAGGGAAATGTACCGTCTGCAGACATGCGAGTCCAAAGTTTGTAGCATTGAACGTACGCGAATCGAGGGACGACTTCAGCACTGGGGGTCGCAAACGTAGGCCGGCAAGAGGTGGTTCCGCGAAGGGAATGCCTTAATGACACCATCAGCCGTTCGATCCGAGCCAGACAAAAATGAGTATGACGGACCTCCAAAAAATTCCTGTTGGAAAGGCGCAATTTCGCGCCCGGCGAGGGTTGTTCCACCTAGCTGAATGGTGGGGGAGGCATTTATGCAGACAAACTGCGCTACCGAGAAGAGAAGGGCAAGCAGCACCATGAGTGGAACCTTGAATATGCGGGCGCCGCAGACAGCACATTTAAATATCTCACACTGCACCCGGAATGGGTGCAATACCCACACTGTACCCGGCCTGGTCCTCAGTTCGATATTGGGTCAAAAGAATCGGTAATGGAGGAGCCGTTCCGGTTTGCACCCAGTTCTCCTTAATATTTCGGTCACCCGACTTTTTCAAATGTCCTTCTCTCGTAAGTATGGCTTGAACGGAGCCCTTGTGCCTGTCAATGAGAACCCGCATCAGTTGACGCTGGATCGAGGATCAATTGAAGCCGTTGAATATCACCCAACGACACTCCGACGCATGTTCAGCCGTCAATCGGCCGATTCACAGACGACGTCATGAGTGGCAAAAAATAAGGGAACCGACAGACTTCCTACCACCACCGATGAGCTCACAGAAATTCAGTCCCGCTCCGATGAACGAGGCTCGTACGAATTTCACTTGGAATCAAGTTCAATTAACGTGGCTTGGTTCGACCGACTTGAAGGCAAATCGGATAGACAGGAAGGTATGGTGAGGGCCTAGCTTGGCACCGGGACGGGGAGACGCGGACGGAAGAACGGAGGGAGGAAGCAGGGGCCCGAGGGACGGTGGGAGGAAGAGCGAGGAGACGAGAACGACAAGGTTGAGCTCGTCCCCGCATCGGGCCGCGGTAGCGCGAATCGACTGCACGGCTTGAAGAAGTTTTGCCTCGCCAACGCCACGATCCAGGAAGTCGTGAGCCCAACGTGTTTCGGGGGTAGTGTCGTTCACGATGCTAGGATTTCTGGCTATTTCGGCCGCGGGTGGCGTCAATTCTTGGGTGGTCCTGTCGTACTTGTACATGGCGAATCGCGAACCAATCGCACTGAGCCCAACCAATTCCGGAATAACGAGGTTGTCGACAAGATGATCGAATCTCTCGCGCATCTGGCGATCTGCAGTTCCCCTGGTCGCCATCTGGTCGAGGTGACCGCAGGCTTGATTTCGAAAAACAAACGGGGTGCTTGGTGTTTCCATGGGCAAAGGGAAAAGCAACCCAAGAAGAGTATTGACAGCGCCATACCACTGACTCTCATCAGGGTAGCTCGGTCAAACAAATCGAAGCGCTCATAAACGTAAGGTGGGAGTGACATGACTAACTCGCGTGGGAGTTGAAAACGAGTGCTGCGCGAGGTAGTTGTTAACTACTACT
>JARJLF010000898.1:0-119968 GCA_029378395.1 Mycena leptocephala
TGACACCTTCAAAAGGCCGCTTCCACTGCTTCCACAGCAGGCCGGTTCTTAAAGGTCTTCACCATTGAAGGCCGCTTCCATTGCTTCCATGGTCTGGGGGCCTCTTGCTGCTTCACACATTGGTTTGAAGAACAACCGAATTTAACTCATTTCAAAACAACAAAATCAAAAAGAAAAAACTGTGCACGAGAGCTGCAACATCAGTAGGTGGTAAGTACAACACAGAAAAAAAAACGCAGTTAGTCCGACTCGTAATCAAAACGCTGACCAGGCTCCTCCACCTCCTCCCCGTCGGATTCAGCTGCACTGAGCTCGATGGCGGAGAGTGCAGCGCGCAGCTCAGCGATACACAAAGCACGGGCTTGATGACGGGCGCCTGCAGAGCTCGAAAAGGGATTCCCAACAGTCCAGGACCGCAATCCCTCAGCGAGCCGTTCCCCATCGGCGAGGGCTTGAGCCTGCCTATTGGTATGTCCAGCTGCAACGTGTGCTGCATACCGAGTATCCTGGGTGGTGACGAGTCTTGTAGTGCCGGTGGCCACGACAACTTCGAGCACTTCAAGTGCCTCCGTGAGCGAGGTGTGCACAGCACCCCCACCACCAACAGCATAGCGGATAGGAAGAGTGTGGCTGGAACGAGGTGCAGTGGAAAGAGGTGGCAACACACGTGAGGGGGTACGCAAAGGGCTGCCAGGAACTGGAGCCTGGCGAGCTGCAGGTGCTCTCGGGGCTCTGGAGGGGGTAGTAGGACTGCCGGCTGGAGGGGTGATCAGTGCAATCAGCGCAGTGGAAGAGGGCTTCTGGGGATGATCATGCTCTCCCGCATCACAGCAGGCATGCCAGGTGGAAATGGTGTCGTTATAGCACGCATACTTTGGAGCACCACCACGGGGGACGGCCTCACCAGCACGCTGGGCATTAGCCCTGGATTGAGTTCTCCAGTAATTCAATGTTATTGATTAGTAGGATCACGACGCACCATTGAGCATAGACACCTCGCGCCTCGTTGGCAGCAGAACTGGTGACTAGGTAACATGAGACAGTCTGGCAGGATGACCTCTTGGCGGCCCTGGGGCTCATCGTGGAATGGGGGGAGACAGTAGTACTGCGAGGACGACGTGGGGGAAGACATCAACTTGCTGGTCATGTGATGCATCAATCAACTTACATGAAGGCGGCTTCCACTGCTTCCATGGCTCACAACTGACATACGGCCAAAAACTAGGGAGGTTCCACCACTTCCACCAGAAAGATTTTCGCAAACAATATCACATTGCACAGGCTATGGGTGAAGGCGGGCTACAGAGGGTGTACGTTCCCCTAGTGCCCCCCCTGCCGTCCGATGTCCTTTTCCCTTCGCTCGTCCTGATACACCAGCCATTCCATGTCATAATCGCGTGCACCCTCCTTCTTTTTTGCTGCCACTGCATAGTATCTTTCCTTCCCCAGTGCTTTGTATGATGCCTCATCGCGCCTAAGGAGCTGTTTGGCCTTACGAGTATGCCTATGCCTTGGGGAGAATGTGAGACGCAGACTGGATTGAGGTGGATGACACACCTCTCCCGTATTGGCCCTGGCTTTCTTGGCTTGCTTCTGCTGCTCACTGTAGGTCTCTGGATTGGCCTTCATCTTTGTGCAGTACCTAAAAACAGTATAGAAGTGAAATAAAATGAGTTGCAGGGAGAAATATGATCGCAAATACCATTGCATACGAATTCGGTTTTTCTCGGCCTCTTCTGCATGATTTCTGGGCAGGTAAGCTCCAAGGATATAGTTTAGGGTCTATAGAACTCACCTCTCACGGTACTTGGCCATAGCTAGGCGTCTAGCTGCTGGTGTACGACTAGGAGGGGGAGGGATCAAATCCGACTTTTTACCCTTTTCTGCACTAATGTGGGCTTTAGGACAGTCTAACTGAGTAGTAGAGGGTAGCTAAGGTCTATACCTATCCTTTTCTTTCATGTTTGGCTTGAGGCTTTGACTTTGAGTTGTGGTGGTGGTTGAAGGAAAGGGTAGGTCTAGCCAAATACGGCCAATTTGGGCACCTTTTCGTCCCAACCTACAACGCCATGAGTAAAATTCCAATAAATGTAAAATTTATTCTGGAGATACCCAGAGGTCAAATGAAAAGAACTGCCGACTCAGAATTCCCACCCAAGTCAAGGCATGAAGCTGGTAGACAGTCCAAAACCCCCATCAATGCCCGAGTGTGTGATCACCATGATACGAGTGTGTGATCACTCACTTCGGACACCATCGGGCCTAAGTCTACAATGGAAGCGGTGGAATTTCATCACATTTCTATTGACTCGGATGCCTTTTCCGATGGAACTGATGGAACTTACACTTCAAATATACTTAAGTCTCAAAAATAATCAACGAAATAACAAAACGATATTCATATCCAAGGACTACGCAGTACAGGAGGATGTATTTAATGCATTAGATGCCGGCACTCAACTCCTCAAGAGTAGAGAACATAGCGGCCCCTTCGCGTGCACGCTTCAGACCAAGCTCCTTCTCCTCACGTCGTTCCTCCTTGGTGAGCGTCTCCAAATATGCCTCCTCCGTCTGGAAGCCATGCTCTACCCAACGGAAGAGCCCTCCGGCGGTGTACTGCGTAAACGAGAAGCGCCGTTCATGGCTGGCGATGGGGATGTTGGAGTGGAATATGGCGGCACTGGGGATGAGGATCGTACAGCCTGGCGGAAACTCCAGGATGAGCTTGCAGTCCCACAGAATGAGATGCCCACCCTTCGTATAGTCGTAGTCCCCAAAGGCGGTGATTGCACACCAGCCAAAGGCGAGATTGGCGAAGTCGCGGTGGCCAAGGGCACATGTACGGGGTCCGAGATTGAAGGTACAGGCGGAGAAGATGCGTTGAGGAAGGGCCGTTTCAAGCACTTGTACCACTTGTAGAACACACCCATATAGTCAACGTAAAAGTCAAAGAGATTTGGCGCCCAATTGGCAAAGAGTCCTAAACAAAAGGTAAGTCAAAGACAGGGTGACATGGACAACACGCACCTGTAGCAAAGCCAGCGAGTCGGATGAAGGCAATGTTGCTGAGGAGAGAGGCGAGGATTGCAGCATTGATCACCCCATTAACCAGCTCACCAGGCTGGATCTGTCCACCGCCGTAGGAATTGCCGGCGGAGAGCTGAGGGTAATTTCCACGCCGATGGAACCACCGGTCGTCGCGAGAGAGGCGTCAGCGGGCCTTTTCCATGGCCTCCACGGCGGGGTCGTGGACATCCCGCATGAAGTTGGGGTGTCCGGCATCCCACCGAACACACCCCAGACCTTTTGCTTAGCGTCAATGATGGGGGTGCTTGCCTGAGCAGGATGAGAAGGAAGGGAAAAGAGCAGACAGGGAAAACGACTTACGGGCTATCATAGGGGACATAGGTGAAGCCATGCAGAGTGGCGCTGGGGCCAAAGAAATCCGGTAAGGTCCTGGTGGGTGATGGCCCACTCTCTGCATCGTCTTCATCCTCCTCCGGTGCAACACCATCGTCACGCAACCCAATCCAGCCAGTAGAGGGATGCAAACCTTTCTCATCTCAAATGTGGCCTTGATGGGGGAGAGGGTTTGGAGAGATGGCGTGGGTGACGTGGGCGAGCATCAAGCAGGATGTCGGTCTTTGCTTTAGCCGCTGTGCACTCAGCCTTGCGCTTGAGCTTCGAGCGTGCTTTGTCGCGATCGCGGCGGGTCTTCGGCAGCATGGAGATGGCGGAGGTGGAGCCAGTGGCAGGCTGGGTGCAGCAAGAGCGAGGGTGGGCGGGCCACTGTGAGCTCGGCAAGGTTCTCATCGTGGGCATGGTTGAGCTGGAGGCTGTGGACAACAGCGTCACGATGTCGAATGTCCGTGCAGAGATCTCAGTCCATTCGGAGAAAACACGGCCAGAACGGGTGGAGCGGAATTGAAGAGCGTCGACGCCAGGGTCAGCAAAGCCTTGAGAATATTAGTATGAGAGCGGTGGCAAAGAAGGGGGGGAGCACAAAGTATACTGGCAAAGAAAGGAAAAGACCGCTGCACGTATCAGAAGCAGAGGGTCTTGGCCACCACCAAAACCATAGCGCCGCCAGGTTTCCCGGCAGGAGTACCACAGCGTGCTGAAGGAGATGGTGGTGGCAGAGAAAAAGTGGTTGACGGCCTAAAAAGGAAAGTGCGACTCACTTGAACTGCTGTGCATTGCTGGCCCCGACGTCGAGAGGAGAGGGTGGTGGGCGGAAGGAAGAAAGAGGGCGGAGTGGCGCCATTCTCTCAGGCCTTTATGGGTATTGCCGAGACAAAGGAGCGGGTGTTTCCTTGGTTCCTTTGTTTTACGTATGTGCCGCCTATTCCATGGCTTCCACCAGGTACCATGTACTTGTTCATTCCGGTGAACACATTCCACCGCTTCCACCGAAGGTTGATTCAAGTCCTCATTCCACCATTTCCACCACGCGTGGCAAACAAACATACATCACGTGGCCGCGTATCAAGTGTCAAAAAACTCCCTTCCACCAACTCTCCATGCCCAAGGACAGGAGGACACGGCCGCGTAACCGCCAAACCACAGTGCGAATGGCAGTTGACGTTCCAGGCCCCAATGGAAAGCCCAGGCCAGAGCTCCGAACCTTGGGTCAGAAAGAACGCTCGCACCTGAACGCCATAACCAATATCGAGATGCTCGAGCGTATTGCTGGTATGTCAATACTAAGGGCAGGAGATGAGTCTGATTTTGAAACCCGTAGCCCTGCCAAAAGAGAAACGCGCAGCATTTGAACGTCTGCGAGACATGCCCGACGATCCCATGGACCACTCTGACGATGAGGTTCCTGCTACATTCAATTATGACGACGTTGCTGAAGGGAACATTCGTATCAATATCAGCCATGCCGGTGGAGAAATGGCGATCTCCAGGAGACTTGAACCAGGAGCTGAATGGTAAGAAGTATGTTTTCCTTGCACTCTTCTTGATGTCTGCATGGGTACTAATTGTTGCTTAGAAAACACCATGATCGCAGACGTCGCTCGGATGCCACACAGTGGCAGGTGCTTGGGTTCTGTGCTCAAATGAAGGCGATGACCAACGCATATGTCCAGTGGGGTGCGACCCAAGGGGAGTTCGGACTCGATTTGACCGCCCCACCTCCAGAGCCTGAGACGGTTGAGACATATTACAAGGTTTCAGTGATAGATGTATTGAGTCAGTGATTTTCTATCACTGATACGTCTATCACTGGTGCTAACTTGTATTAGGTAGCTACACTGTAGAGGCGCCACTGACGGGCAATGATGTTTATATTGCATCGGGTCTTGTGGGGCAAGGCCTCATTCCATGCTCTCCATGGACGCCCAAGGTCGCTGTCACAATTCGTCTGCTGGAGATGTACCGTGTTGCGCACTTGAGATGCCCCACCCTTGGGATTCAGGCCTGGCTCAAGACTCTGGCAGATCTCCATGGCACCGCGTTCAGGCCCTACAGGACTTAGCAGTTCTCTACCTGCTTCAATGTCTACCTTGAAATCCTCAAGAACGTTGATGACCATGTAAAGAAGGCGCTTGGGCGCGATGCTCCAGACTGGCGTCTCAAGAATGGCTGCCCCGCATGCACCTACAAGCTCGAGGGAGAGATGAAGCTTATCTTTGATATGCTGGTGACGATGGATGGGAACAACTCCTTGAAGCGTGTCTTGACAAAAGAGAAGGGGTCTGAGGACAAGAATGGAGGAGCAAGAAGAGGAGGAACTGAGCAGCCAGATCCAAGGACAGCAGATGCTGGAGGGACGTACTTTCTCAGTCGGGAGAAGGTCGATCAGTTTACGAAGGAGCTGCTCGCCCAGTTTGCAAAGGCTCCAGTGAGTATTTGCTTCCGCTTCCACGGCTTCCATGGAAGATACTGATCCACATACTAGAGAAACGACGATCCAGCAAAGGATTCTGAGTGCCAAGAGAGGTGGAAGAACATGTCAGAGGAGCTCACCTCACGTATGTGGGGAATCTTTGATGAGACAGGAATTTTCCTCTGCCTGTGTCGTCATGGCTTTGTTCTTCTTGTCGCAGATATGGTGAGAAGTGGAGAACTGTACGTGTTCTCCCAAATTAACAGAATCTGGTATCTGACTGACAGTTTGACACAGGGCGAAATATGGTCTTGCTGTATCCGATGCTCTTATGGACGCATTTGGCGCCGACATCGGAGACGGCTATGACATAGGCTGTGGTTTTGATACCATCATCGGGAACTCCCCCATCGGAGAGAAGGCGAGGCGACTAAACTTTCGATGTCTGGTTGGGGCATTCCACGGACATGCCCATAACCGTCTGTGTCAGCTGAGGTATCTAACAACATATGTCCTTGGCTTGGGCCTGGAGGACCTGGAAGGATGTGAACGATTCTTTTCCAAGTCCAATGCATTGTCACGGTGCACTAGATATGCGAGTGTCTTCCATCATCGCCAGACAATCACGACGTACATGGCCCATGTGGATAACTTTGAGACGTATGCGAACTTGAGTAAGTCGTCATTTTATTGGAGAATCAGACGCTGATCACCCATCAAGGCAAGTTTCTAGTCAATAATTACCGTCAAGCTCTGGAGATCCTTGAGAGAGAGGACTCGCTCCGCTTCGCAATGGGCCAGGCTGGGATACCTAGCACTGAGGTGTTTGAGGAACGCCTGAGACAGGAGAAGGAATACCTGAATATGCTCTCCAAGGAAGATCCAGAGGAGACGGACCAAATGGAGTACTACCAGCAGCTCGTAAACCTGGCAGATCGGAAGTAAGTCTTTGTTTTTGAAAGCTCCCTTCCATTGTTCCACCGCCCCTTGGCTGTTTCCATTGCTTCCATTGCTTCCATGCACCAAGCCTTTACTCATTCCGCCGCTTCCACCCACCAGAGAACGATTCGATGTTGTCTCTGGTGAGCGGTCAAAGGTGAATGGGACTGTGAGGGGCACGCCCGGGAGAACTACGATAAGGCAGTCAAATCAGTCCAGGAGATGGAGGAAAAAATGGTAATAGAGGTTCGGTGGACAACTGAGAGTCAGGAATATAAAGAGGCGGCTGAGCTAGTGGCCACAAGGTGTTATCGTGGGGCAGTCAACAAATTGGAGGAGCTTGTGGTGAAGCGCCTCTTTGAACTAACTAAGATGAATATGTCTGGAACTGGTAAGGATTGTAACTGGGCTTTACAATCAAGGTTCTAACAATTGTATAGGATACAAGCTCGGAAAGCACATCGCAAAGGCTCTTCAAACCCGGTCACGTACGATTCAGGCTGCCCTTGATCGGTATAAGCAGCTGCCGCTGCCCTTGATCCACCCAGACGCACCTTATCCTGGAGTGAGGTAATCGACTTCACCTTCCTGGCTGACTTCGACATCCTCCGTGATCCAGAGGGGAATACAGCCCTTCGGCCATGGGCAACACCAGGAGCCCGAGAAATGATGGACACCTACTTCAAAATTCAGCGTGCAAAGGAGGAAATCGATCACCTCAATATTGAAATACGCAGGCTTGTGACATATATCAGGGACAAGAGGGTCTTCCTGCTTGCAAAGGAGGCAGAGGTGAGGGAGACTGACCCCCACCTGGCATTCTTCATTGGGAAGTATCGGATGCAGCGAGGACGTTTTGATGAAGACCACATGAAGCGCCTCAGGACACTTGCGAGGAAGCTAGGTCCACACTTCAGTGGGACCCTGTTGCCAGGTGTTCATCTCACCCCACCTTCAGAGCCCACCACCCAGGGAGACCCTATGAACACAGAGGAGGAAGAAGACGAGGCATTGGCTATTGCTGCCGAGGTGGAACGTGGAAGACTTGCGCAACAGACTGGACACGATGATGATGATGGGTGGGTGACTGATGAGAGCGATGGAGATGAGGGAGAAGACGTGGAGGTGCAGGAGCTTGCGGAGACCATAGAGACTGTGATGGTACTAGCCACAGACAAGGATGTATGAGTCCTGAATCAAGTTGTTTCATGTCTGTGGAAGCAGTGGAAATTAGGTCATTTCAAAGTAACTATGGAAGTGGTGGAAGCTATTTGCGCAGGCACCAGGTCCAAACAGTACATGGAAGTCGTGGAAGTCACAGAGGGTGTGACATGGACCTGATGGAAGCCGCGGAATTTTGACCGGTCACAGAATGTACTGACCCCAGTTGGTGGAAGCCATGGAATTTCAGCGGGTCACAAAATTTACTGACCCCAGTTGGTGGAAGTTGTGGAATTTCAGCGGGTCACAAAATTTACTGACCCCAGTTGGTGGAAGTTGTGGAATTTTCCCGGGTCACAAAATTTACTGACCCTGGTTGGTGGAAGTCGTGGAATTTTACCGGGTCACAAAATTTACTGACCGCGGTTGGTGGAAGGCATGGAATTTTACTGGGTCACAAAATTTACTGATACTTTTATGGTGCTGGTTTTCGCTCACAAATTGGTGGTCAGTGGAATGGATGGAACAGGCCAATATAGAGGTTCCATGGAAGGTTAAATCACCTCATGTTAGAGGTTGCGGATGATACACAGGTGGCCTCTAATATGAGGCGATATGTGGTATTTCCAGGTGCTGCGGTGCACTCTCTATCCGATATCTCGGCGGAATTCTTGACCTACCTGGATTTTGGTTGGACATGGGAAATGTGCATTCTGATGTTGCTAAGAAGTTGTGTTCTGCGCTGGTCCGCATCCTCAAGGACATTGGAGCCGACATCCTCACATACGGACCCATCGACCATCGGATCCCCATTCGATTATGATGGGGCTGATTTCCTTGCAACCGCTATCCTTACTGGCTTGTCAAGTTGGTTCGCCAAACTTGATGAAGATCATTGGGCAGTGCAACCTTGGTATGCTGAATTCCTCCAAATTCTGCGTACATTACGGGGGCAAGTACCATGTATCTCGACAGGTTTCTGTGACAACTGAGTTTCAATGGCAGGCCACGATCTGTCGAGCTCCTGCCGAATACCTCAGCCTGCGCTGCTGGCACCTTTGAGCGTATCCTGCCATGGGTTTATCAGCACGCACAGCTAAATATTGCAGTGGACGCGTACTAATGCGTCGCAGCCCGCCGGAAATCGCGAAGCTCGACCGGGTCAATCCAGTCGTCGGTTGCGAACGTATCAGAATGAAGTTGGACAAGATGAACCTCTGCTGTGCTCCGGAATCATGATGAGAGATGAAACAAAAAATCATTGCATGCTCATGTACAGAATATCACGCAAGTTGATGCGTCAGATCGAGGATGTGGATGGAAATGGGGCTCGTTGGGCGAGCGTGTGTAGATGGCCATGGCGGTCACTGCTCGAGTTTGACTCGCCGAGCAGTCACGGCTTTGAGCTCCGCAGATCCGGTCGGAGCGGAATGATCTGGCGCCTCTAAAGCTCTAGCGCCACAGGATGCTGGTAGAATTTGCGCATGAGCTTCCATACTTGGCCTTTCAGGATTTGCTACCGCTCATATTGAAGTTTAGGAAAGAAAGGTAACACGTTAAGTATTTATTTTTCAGCCCAAAATGCACTGGTACTCAAATGCACTGCGCGAGATATTTATTGGGAACACCTTTGACCAGCCCAAGATACAGTGCGGGGGACTTTTATTGGAAACTATTTTAGGCGAGCAAGTTAGTTAGAGACTACCTGTAGAGATGATTTGTCTGCACATTTCCACAGTGTGCCTTCGCGTCTCCAAAAATTACTCGGGTACCCTATGTGGACCGCACGAATAAGCGGGCACTGTTCACTGAGGGCCGCGATGACCCGATGCTGGTCGTCTAAAGATATAACTCGCGGTTCTTTAGGAATCTCCTCCTCGTGCACTTCAAATCGAAGGACCTCCATCGTCGGAGGGAGCAATACGCGCCCACAGACGATCCAGTTGAGGATAGTCTGAACAAATAATGGAAGTCAGTGGGGTAACGCGAGTGTCATGCTTGCATACATGAAGGTTGGTAGAAGTGATTATCTCCGGATCCGCTCGGTGCTGTACAACGACAATGGGAGGGGGCACGTAACCCTCCGTATCAGAGAGATCATCCTCGGGGAGGTTGTCGAACGCGTCTTCATCGCGGAGCTCCGGCGATCGAATATCCAGGTCTACCTTTGGGACCCCGTAATTAGCGTAGACTCTCATGGATAGCAGACTTCGTGGTTGAAAAATGGTGAGAGAGAGCTCTTTTATCTCAGGGAACCGAGACGCAATGGCCTCGATTAAATCGAGGGACGGTGGGGCAGAAGGGAGGCAAAGAGATAGAAGGGGTACGGAGGAGCGTAGGATGTCATTTAATAGGAGCAGAAGGGTCTCCACAGATGTATGGGGTGCTCCCCCGATGAAATCCCGCGATTCATAGAAAGCTGTGACCGCACCCACGGGACGGTTGAAGACGAATAATCCGACCAGTTCCTGTAGTCCCGTGAAGCGCTGCAGACGGGGTATAATATCACGAGGAAGATATTTGGGAAGGGATACCACCATGTTCTCCGGATCTCGGCGTATTGTCAATGCTTCAAGGCGCGGACACTGGTTCAAAAAACCGAGAAGCACCTCGACGTCGAAAAGCTCGTGCAGCGATAAATCAACGAGGTCGGGGAACTTTCCCGCGCCAAACCCGGTGATTAGAGACATGCTGTCGGGTGTAGCGTCGATATCGAGTTTGCACAGGCCCTTGGGAGATACGATTCGGAGGGGAAGTGTAGTATTTGAACGGGCACCCCTTCTGATAAGGTCCCCCGAAAAGGAAAAGAGGTGGACTTCCATCGGAAACCCTTCCCGGGCCACAACATCGCAAACGCGGAGAGTGAGTTCCTCGAGCATCGATAGGGAAGAAAGGGTGGTTCGGAATGGTTCATCAATCGTGATGCTCCCCAGATACAGGGAGCGCAAGTTCTGGTAGAGGCCGAGGGTGCTGGAGAACTTCGCAAGCACCCTGTCGTAGATCACGTCGAACATGTGGATATTCTGGACGTGAAGGTACGCCAACCCTGGAGAATTGTTGTTGCCCATGAACGTCCAGGAGCGAATCGATCCAACGTGTGAGCTTTTCGCCAATCTATCCAGCCGGACCGCACTCCGATGCAGCTCCTGTAGACGGTCTACCCAATTCTCCTCGTTAGCTCCCGCCTGCAATTTCCACATATTGACGGCTTGGTTTTGGAGCAACTGTGGGAAGCAGATGGCGCGGAAGAGCTGGCATACCAATGAGAGGCGGCGGAGTTGGCGAGAGGAACAAAGGGTCCAGCATGCCAGCCAGAGTTCCATGGGAAAGAGGTGCAGGTAAGGGACCAGGGGGGCACTGGTCGTGTCCATTGTGTTTCGAGTGCTCGTCGTGGTGTAGAATCAAGTTGTTATTATGCCAGCTCACATCAGGCTTCGCACGTTACCCACACGACGGTGGGACAATGATTGACGCGCACGATTTGGCACGACGGCATCGCCCGCGGATTCGGAGAGATACGCGAAGCATCACACGAATTATGTTCTGAAAAGACTCGGATAGTTGTATTGCCTTGTGCGAAGTGAACCATAACCAGCCAACAACATAGTTGGTCGCATGCAAGTCGGCCGCGGCCGCATGAATACGGTTTGCCACGCCCGACCTTTCTCGTAATCAGCTCGGAAACAGATGCGATCAGATGCCGCTTAGAGTACGTCGGCTTTCTTGAAGCGTCTCGTCCAAACTGCCGCGCCAGCAAACTGGTTTCAGCGCTCATGTACGCTTTCCAAGATCATCTCCGATGTCGAAGTTCGCCGTTAGCCCTCTCAGCCACTCTGCTTTGCCTCATGGCTGCAGTTGTCCTCGGAGCAGCCTATACGAGCTCTTCCCGTCAAATTGAAAAAAGTAAAACTCTACATCCACTTTGGTGGCGAGCATCCAACTCAGTTTCGGGCTCCGCCCCTCCTCCTACCCCCTATTACGCTGTACGAATGGATGTCTTCAATATAAATTACCCTTTTACCCCTCATCGTCGAGTGTCGGCGCTCTCCGGCCATCCTCTGCCTTGATCTCCAGACCCGCTTCGCGCTCTCTTCCCAAGAGAACTGGACGTCCATGGATGTCCGCTTTAGTTACCCCGACTTTTATTGGAGCGTCGTCGACCTGCTCGACAGTGAAGAAGGTCAGGAAATCATTGATCGTTTCAATATGTGAGTTGTTACCTCAGTGCACTTCTCCTACTAACGTGCATCATGATCGGCAGCAAGGTATTCGGCACCAAGTCTTCTACCAAATCCACCGCCACGAGCTCTGCGGGGCCCAGTGATTTCCAGCTGTTGGAAGCACAGCGTGCCGCAAAACGTGCACGCAAGATCGCCGACGCCGCTGGCACTGCGGCCGCCTAGTTTATTGTATATGATGTACCACTGCGCCCCGAATATGATTTTTTTTTTCGCTCCCTTTTTTTTTTGTGAATTTTGGCCTGGTTTTGGATTCGGTTTCGGATTCCAATAAGGGATGCAATTCCTAAAGTAATCTACAAATCTCCGGTATTCTACATGCAGCCCAATTCAATGCATACCATTGTAAAGCAAATGTGCTCTGTAAAGCTCACAATCCATTGCAAACCTCACCAGCTCAGTGAGGATTACAGGATCGGAGGTCTAATGAATATGCCGATGAAACCTCACCTAGTTTTTGATGGTTTGCCAAGCTTTTTGAGGATTTTGCCGGTCTACAAAGGTATGCAAGGGCTTGCATATTTTCCCCGCTTCTCGTGATGTAAGCCGCCTATAAATACTGTGAATAAGACACTAATTATTTAACCCTGAAGCCCTCACGAGAGCGAAATTTTAGAAAATCAAGAGATTGATCGTGACGAACATTTACTCGATTTGGATTCCAACAATGCTGCTTATGTGGATATTGTGGAAGAAGAAGACCATTCTCTGGAAGAGAATGCTACTGTCCCCCAAAATGGCGATATTGAGGGGGAAATCACCGATATCGCGGAGGAAGACTGCTTTTTGCCCGAGAATGATACTTATCCGCAAATTCAGGACTTTGATGTAGAGTCGAACAAATCTCCGCCCTGTGTAGACCGAGGTGACTTGAACGAGAGTGGTTGTGGTCCGCAGATCCAAGACTCTGAAGAAGAATCGATTGACTCAGAGAGCATTATAGTCGGTTCGAGTCATGCGGGGCAGGAGTTCATGCCAGAGGTAACTGACAGAACTCCTATACAGACCGTGAGGAGGATTGATGCTTGGATGTTCCCTACGGCTAACAGAGTACAGATGGACACCGTTTCCGAAACACCTGGATCCAGTGGATGGCCCGGCACGGCTGCAGCATTCTTCACTGCTTCGAAAGAACCCTTTTCCACTCCGGAAATTCACACCCACCCTTCGGGCCAGAGTGGAATAAATATTCTTCACAGGGTTGTCGCATTTGAGGCGCTCCACGACGCGGCCGACGGATTTCCGCAACCCAGATCCCATCCTGGGTCACGCGCCCAGATGTTGGATGACCTGTACCAATTGGCGACTCAAGGTAGCTCTTCCCAGCCAGTCGGTTGGCGTGGCGCGGGGAGGTCCGCCATTATGCAGTTTCTGTGCCACAAATTGCCGGATGCAGGTCGCCTGGGTGGTGCCTTCTTTTTTAAACGCGGCCACACGACTCGACGGAACGCGCAAGGGTTGTACACTACGCTCGCCTATCTATAGGCTACCTTCATATACACGGGTGAATATCAAATAAATAAGGAATCTACCTCTTTATAAAATTATGCCTGCCTGAAGCCTTTTTAAACTCCGCTCTCTCTCACTGCGTTCAAGGCCCTCCTAGCCTCAGTCTGTAAAGGTGCATGTAGGTCTGGCCAGCTATTTGTAAGCAGCTAAACAGGCCCTGTGTAGGACCACTAGACTGACCTGACCACAATTGTGGCAAGGTGCGTGTAGTCTCCGACCAGATGTGTATAAGTCACCTAAACTGACTCTGTGTAGGCTGGTGTAGGTCTGTCTAGATCAGTGTAGGTACCTAAACTCATCTCTACTCACCTACACTGGATTAATTTCGTGTTTATTCAATCAAACATTACATGTGTGGCAGATAGCTGTATTCTGGGAAGGTGACATCTGTCTAGGAAGCTAGGCAGACCTAGCCTGACATATACATACCTAAGCAAACCTACACACAGCTACACAGAACTATACGGAGCTACACAGAGATTGTGTAGGTCACTGGACAGATGTGGTCTGCCCAGCTCTGTATAGGGACCTTGCCAGAGGGTAAGTCTAGGAGGGCCTTGAACACAGTGTCTGCTCAACCCACTCTGGAATTAGCCATCAGTTTGCGCAACGCCAAATAGCCACCAGATGGCTCTAATGGCTGCATCGCAAACAGGCTATTAAAAGAAGCCGTACCAATTGGCTACCGCTGTCCAACGTACAGAGAAGCACATTCGTTTATGCAGTTAATTATTGCAAATAGTGGTACTTGCGCAAAAATGCCAACATGTAAGATCTTCAACCGTAGTATAATACGCAACACCCTCTCAAACAAACGAATCCATACCCCGCCCATACAGTCCTCATTCCGGCGCGTATTGCGGTGGAATCTCTTCCGGCACAGTCCCAGCAGTCAATCGCAGGCCGCTATCTGTATGGACAATCGAATTCGTAGCCGTCGCATTGGTCGCACGAAGCACCCTGCTCTGATCGCGCTTCATCATCGAAACAGAGCGCGAAACAGTCGAAAAGTCTCGAGAGGCGGTGGGGCTCTCAAAATCCAAGAAGGTTGACGCGGTGCTGCCCCGTTGAAGCGCACGCTGATCGGCCGTTAGGCGCTCGACTTGGGACCGCATCATGCGCATCTCCGCGACTAGCTCGGTCGCAGTGGGACTTGGAATGGTTTCAGTCGCGTGGGGTGGTGGTTGGGATGAATGCAGATCGCCCGTCCGTGCTGCGCGTTTTCGAGCGCGGAGACAGAAATAAATGCCGACCGCGATCAGTGCACTGATGAAGACCGCACCGACACAAATTCCTGCGATGGCTCCCGTGGAGAGCGTGGCTTGCCTGGTCTGCCGAACTGCAGAGTCGGCGGGGGCTGAAGCGGAAGGCATAGCGCGACTGATAGAGACTGCCGTGGAGGTGGACGAGATCGTAGAAGTCGACTGTGTGGCATCAGAATCAGATCTACAACGCTGTCATTAATTCTGGTGGCAGCGCTGCAACTCAAAACGACTTGCGTGATAATGGCATAATCAAAAAAGAAAGACCCTCCGCCGCGTGCGGACATATTCAAAAAGTGTGGGCCGAGGTTCAGTGAGGTGGCCGGAAGACGCTGACATTGTATGCCGTGGTCCACCCAGGTATAGTGTCCCTATGGTCGGCGGCGACGCCGTCAATAGAGAATGTTTCATCGAGAAATGGGTTATCCAGAGCGAAAAATGCATATATGGCTGTACCTGATGCACTGAGATGAGAATTACTCGCAAAATGTCTGTCCGGAATTGCATACCAGTGAAGTTTAAAGTTATGCTTCCGCCACTGGCCTTGGTCAAGGTAGCATTCTGATACTTGCTTAGGTCGATGCCCTCGTTAACACAAGATGTTACCGCGTTGCATCGCTCAATGAACTGGATACCACTATAGTCGATCAGGGGGCTCGTATCGTCAATAGTGATATTTCGTGGCTCTGCGCAGACGAGGAGGAATATCTGCAGCAGAATAAGGGTCTCAAGCATAGTGTGGTGGCGGGTGGGAGAGGGACAGCGGATCACTTGAGACACAGCTGTATATTGGAGACGGCGATAAAGGGCAAATGCGGTGCGTGCGAACGCCGCTGGTGTTTGCATAAAGCGGAAGAGCGGGGATCAGGCATATCCAATGTACGCCGTCTAGGACGGTGTGGCAGTGGTTGGAAACGAGGATAAAGGGGAAAAAATGGGAATGGAATGGCTCAGAGGGGACCATTCCCATTCGAACTACAAGCTCTCAGTGGGCTCTTCCTGCCAGGATAGTATTCGAGGCCAAGGCAGCCAGCGTTTGTATTTGAACGGACAGGGGACATTAGAAAGGCGGCGTGGATGCTGTAGTCCGAATGCAGGGTATGGAGGACGGACAATCAGAGCTAGACAGACTTTCGGTTGCGGCGAGAGGGAAGCCGTGATGCCATCGTTGTGCCAAATACATTTCGATGCTTCACTAAGTTACTGGCAAAACTAACTTAGCCTGCCAAAATCAACTTTACTTTACTTATGACAGGCCAAGTCAATAAAGTAAAGTACAAGTACAAGTTAAGTAACTTCTCCGTTACAATTGAGTTGAGTTGAGTTGAGTTGAATTTCTAAGGTTATCGTACCTGGCCATACAGGGCTACGCGACAGTAACTTAGCTTAACTTGAGGTTAACTGGGAGGTCCTTGTCATTATTTCAGAAATTTGAATTTTTTACCGAAATGCGAGCTCAGGCAAGGCGAGCTTGCGAGCCGGCCTGAACTCGAGTGTTAGGCAAGGTAGATAGGGCTAGATAAGATTGTGCTCGTCTCGTTTGGGTAGGTGGCTGCATAGCCACCTACCCCTAGACTTGTGCTTCCGTCCGTCGTCCTCACATCAAGAAAATGTTTTCCCTCTTGCTATTCTTGTCCAAACCGCTCAATCTTCTCGCCCCACCCGCCCGTCCGTGTTCTTTTTTTTTTGTTGAGCTCACGCTAAGTTGCTTTGGGTCTCTTTCGCATGACCCTCGGCGGCTTCTGCGTATGGGTTCAGCTGGGCCCGCGTCCCGTCCCTCTCTGCTTCCGGCTTTCCCCGCTACTTCACGGTTGCGCTGCAAAGTTCTGAAGCGGCCGGGCCAGCCGAACCCCCCCCCCCCCCCCCGCCCCCCTCAAACACCCAAACACCCAACATCCCTTTCTCGTCCCCCCACTCTCTCTCCTCTCATCGTCTCGCCTTCACACAAGCTGAGTATCTGCCCTGCTCTACCTTGTTTGGTGATCTGCCTTGTTTCAAAGAATTCGAGTATCATACAAGTGACGGACTGTTGTCAATGCGAAAACTATTGGCAGTCCTCTTCCAGACTTGACGGTTCAACCCGACTTGCAAAGAAGCCCGGCAGCGTTTTGTGAGAGCTGATAAATTAAAAATACGCTGCACGACTCTGACATGTGAAGTCTTTGTGCTCGGTGCGAGTCATGCATGGGTTTAATATTCCATGCCCACAAAGAGCATACTGTACGCATCTCTGGGTGGGCAAATTCTGTATACATGGGCAGCGATTACGCACGTCTTCTTCTTCCACCTCCTCTGTCAAGCAAATGAAAGCATCACAGAGACTTGATTCAATCCGGGTACGTTTAGAGTAAGACAATCATCAACAAAGTCAACCAAAGATATCCTCGCTGTACCTTCCCTCCTTCTTGAGCCCGGCTACCCACGCCGCAGAATCGCCAACGCCTCCCATCTGCTCCGCAATCCGCATCAGGCTGTTCCGCACCCCTGCACCGACTCTTGCCGAGGATCCACAGACGTAAACACGCCCATTTGCGATGAGATCGCTCCAAATCGTCAGGCCATCCCGTGTCAGGAGCTGCTGGGCGAACCGCCTGGCTGAATTGTCCGCAGATAAGACTGCTTCAATGACGACGGTCCCATCATTAACGTAGCCCTGGACGAGTCTAAATTTTGATGTCAGTCGTTAAATTTTCAGAATATTGATGCAACTGACGCCTTCAGAGCCGCCATATCATGATAAGTAGTCCCGTAGAATAGCCGGAAGGGTGCTTGGCCTCCTGACTCGATAGTTTTGATTCCTTGTGCTCTTCGATGCTCCTGTGTGCGCCAAGCATTGAGATAAGGAACGCGCTCGGAATGTAATAAATTACCAGGAATCCAAGGAACGCTGAGATGCCCGTCCCAGCAGCGACCATCGTGATCGGGATAGTGGGATCAGTGGGGAGATGGAACGAATCTTGCGACGAGCGATGCTTAACCCAGACTGTATGCCCCACTTCTGCGCGTTTCAGAAAACCAGAACAAAGTCCCTCGTAGTCGGCAACTCGGCTGTCTTCTACGCCTACGCACACCTTCGCGATGCGAGAATCAACCAATGGGCTGCTGGCAAGGGAGTAAGGGCGTGGCTGAGTCGCACGAAGTATGACGAGAAGCTTTTGAAGATCCAAAGTCTGACCGAGCACCAGATAGTTCATAAGGAGTTGCGCGAAATTGCGATTCTTTTTGAAGAAGGCATGGTCGTTCGGATCCGACGTCACACATGCGTTAGACAGAGCGTCTCGTATGGTTTGGAATTTCGCGTCGGCAGGGAGGAACGAAGAAATGAGTTGGAGACTGCTACGCTGGAGCGGCCCCGATAGGTCAGCGTAGTACGTGAGGAGCTCGCGCACAGTAGTCTGGCGGTCGCGAAGCAAGACCGCCAAAGACTTCGGGTTAATGTCCGCCGCCACCTCCTGTACTGTGAAGACGGCATCCGCAACGAAGTCAAGCGCAGCGAGGAGGCGTTCAACCACAGCAGGGTCGTTCTCGGGGAAAACGTCCATGTGGTCACCTTCTCGATAAGTGAAGCTATCGGGGATATCGAAGGCGAGGAGGCGCATGCTGCGAGGCATAGGAGTGTCTTCGTCTACCAGCTCGATGTTCGAGCGCACAGTGGCCTTGACAAAACCGGGAACGGGCGGCTGAGAAATAGGCGAATGACTGGCGGATGAGGATGATTTGGGAAGGAACACGACCTTGACAGACTCGGTGGTATACTCAGGAGAGTTGATGAGTATATTGCTCTTGCCGGACTGTAGAGTAGATCCTCCGAGATCGATACCGAAGTTGGCGGCCGTGGCGGCCCACAACCTCGTACTCCATTCTGTGAAATCGCTGTCCTGGTCTGCATTTGCATCTCCGCTACCCTTTTCGAAAATGCGATTGCCACCCAGCGCAGCCAGATTCGCGTCAACCTGCCGCGACTAAGAGGAGAGAATGTCAGAGAGAAGACCTATCATCATAAAATGAACACACGAAAGCCTGATAAGTTGGACCCCATTCCGTGTTGCCCGCGCCGAAGACGCAGAAATTGATGCCAGAAAATCGAGAGTCGTTGCCGGCCTTCATCTCCATGTCCAGCGTGTCAGAAAATGACAGGGCAGACTCCGGGGGTTCACCGTTGTAAGTTGCAACACAAATAACGAAGAAATTGGAGCCTGCTGCAACCTCTGCGGTCCTCTTTGCGTCAGCGAGAGGCGAATCGGCGAGGGACACGATCTGGACCGCAGCAAAGCCAAGTTGCCTCGCCTTGGCGGCAGCGTCGACCGCCATTCCCTTGCAGGTCCCATTATTCGAGGCATGAACAGCCCAGAACCTGGGCAGCGCCTTCGTGCCAACGGACGGCTGTGGCGCCTGAATCTTTTCCTCTACCGGAATTGTGTCAAATTTCACCTCTGAAGGATTGATTTGCTTGTGCAACTTCATAGTGAAGTTCAAAGGCCGGTAAAGGATAAAATCCGGGTCGTATATTACGAGTAGTAGTGACCTTCGTCACTTCGTTACTTCGCTTAGGAGCGAGAAAGTTCGTGAGTTTGATGGGAAAGTGTGAAAGTTCATCATTTCAACGAAATTCTGAGAAAGCTCGTCACTTCGACTAAATTCTGGTGAAAGCTCGTCACTTCCGCACGCGCGCGTGGTCGGCGATGGTGTCGCGGCTGTGCATCTTACCTTTCGTTCCTACCACCACCACCATCGCGTCCCGCCCATTCCCCCCACCCGGCGCTCAACAGCGCGACAATTGCTGACACGATTTCGGGCACCGACATCGGCGATGAAAAGATTCATACGCAGGAAATATGTGTCGCAATCTACATAAGCATTTTTTGCCATCTGACGCGCCAGCCAACAGATGACCGCCATTCCCCGTAAATCATCGGTCAGCGGCTCTTTGGTGCATCAAGACGTGTATTAATGCATCGCTGATGGATTGAATCACAGTCGCCAGCCTTCAGTAAGAACAACTTGAAGGTTCTACATCATGCCCCGCCTCGCTCGGGGGGCGCAACAATGCCGACACAGTACTCGGGAGCCGGGCTAATGGTTTGGTGGACTTGGATTGCGATGAGGGGCCTTCTTCCCATCGAATTTTTGGCGCTACCGAATTTCCTTCTTGCTGCATTTTATCTCTTGCGAGCACTGGGGGTACGT
The DNA here is from genome assembly GCA_029378395.1 of Mycena leptocephala. Classification (NCBI taxonomy): domain Eukaryota; kingdom Fungi; phylum Basidiomycota; class Agaricomycetes; order Agaricales; family Mycenaceae; genus Mycena; species Mycena leptocephala. Next base: position 20,130 of record JARJLF010000898.1, read on the forward strand.
GTGGAGATCAGTTTCAATACTTTTATGTGAGTCATTTCACTGTTTCTTCTATTTCCTTTCCCTTCACTGCGAGAGTCGACGTCTCCCATCGCGCTGTGATCGCCGTGCGCAACTTTTTATCGCACCCCGCGAGCGGGCTGACACTGTTTGTTATGTGGCTTCTTAAACAGAACAAACTTTAGCATTTTCATGGATGGCGATTGCAAACCTTGCAGAACACTGTCTCGTTCAATACTCTGTTGGCGGTGCATGACCGTGCCGCGCCTCCCGCTGTATGACCCGTTCCTACGTGTTTATATTTTACTATTTACCTCCGACACTGTGCAGACGTGCGCTCCCCTATGGACGTTTGCGTATGCTTTTTTCTTCTTCTTCGCTTCAGGCCGATATGCCACTCATAGACATTGTATCTCCGAGTTGCTCCCCTTCAGGCTTCTTATCAATTGTGTGCGCGAAGAGTGAGCGCCTACTGTTTACTCTCATTACTTCTACCTAGCTCTGCATTGTCTAGGTCAATATATTTAAAGCTTCCGGACCCTTGCGTGTCTGAAGAGTGAGCTCTCAATTGTCGAGATTTGTCGCGCACTTTAATTGCTTCATCTCCTAACATACTGCACATTCAATGTCATTCCCAAGTTCAAAGTTGATTATACATGGGGTCGCGTCCATCGTTGTCGTTGCATTTAGGCTGAAAAATTCATTCTACTTTCTGATCTTACACTTGTAGTAACACTAGTTTACTTTGTGTTTTGAGTCGCGGAGTGCACCCCCTCGCTGATGGCGTACAAAGTGCCGCTGTTCAAAGTAATTGTACTGAGTCGCCGCGTTTCGTTGGTCCCGTGGACCGACTGACCGTGCACTCTCCACGTGTATGGCCGCGGTCATGTGGTTATTCTCACTGCGTCCAAGTGACGAGCTTTCACGGTGTGCAGAGGAAGTGACGAAGTTCCACTAAATCCAGCTGAAGTCACAAACTTTCACGGAATGCGATCAAACTCACGAACTTCCGCGACGCTAAGCGAAGTAACAAAGTGACGAGGATGGCGCGGACTCGTATATTACAGCTCCTTCCGTGGTGTTTTCAATCTGGAAATTTAGAACGACCCGGGAGAGGATTATTTTGATTTCCTGGGTCGCAAACAACGACCCGATACAGCCGCGTGCGCCTGCAAAGATTGAGCGGGAATGCTGTGGGAGACGAGAGGGGTCCCACCGGAAGCAAAGGGAATGTATGCGTGCTTGTGTCTTTTCCGGACTTCTTCGGTGCCCCAGCGATCTGGATTGAACGTGAGGGGATCCTGAACCAAGACGTATGAGTGTCAGACGCTCAATGTCGTATTAGTGATACGTACCTTCCAGTGCTCAGGGTTGACCATCAAAGGGTGCAAGGCTATTGTTAGTTGAGCACCCTTTGGAACAAGAATGCCTCCGGGCATGATGACATCTGCGGAGGAATTATTGAAGATTGGTTGAGCTGTTGTTCCAATGGAGATACCTTTCTGTGCCTCGCGAGTAGGTTGAAGAGCTGGGTTATACAACCGTTGTGTTTCTTTGATGAACTATTGGTCAAGAACATACGTTTCAGCTTAGAATAAAAAAATCGACGCAGGAACCAACTGACCCAGTCAAGGTACTCAAGTTTGGCTAGGTCCTCGCCGGTGATTTCCTTGTCTGGCCTCAAGCCTGCGGCAATAAGTGAAACGTACAGCTTGCGGGCTTGATCAGGGAAGGTTGAGAGACAGAACCACAGCTACGAGGTCGCTAATTATGACGTCGCACATATATTAACTTTGACAGCGTACCCAGGTCAGAGCGCTGGATGTTGTGATTTGCCCAGCGCCGAGGAAAGTGATAATATTGTCCCGTACGAGGCCCAAATCCATTTTCTTCCCTTCGTCGTCCGTAGCATGCAGCTAAAACACCGTAATCAGTCTTGGGTAAGTCGAAAGTCTGACGAATTGTAACCATGTAATCCAGAAGGCTTTTCGTTGATACCGCAGCCTCCTGGTAAGGCATGTCCTTGCTACTGACTTCGTCCAATGTTCTGCGACTCTGAACGTCGACGAATTTGTCCTGGATGAAAACGCCCGATGAGTTCAGTGAGAAAAGAGGAAATAAAGGCGAACCAGATCGCGCTCAGCGGCCTTCTGGGCTCTCCTCTCTGGATTTGGTAGTGCACGATAGATGCAACCCCGACGGAGTAGAGTTTGTGCCATTCGGACGCTGTCTTCAATGCGATGGAATACCTCGGCAACGGCGCTGTCCGCGCTAGAGAAGATGTCAAAGATATTCCCAATGAATTTGAAACGTCGCGTTACTTGTCGAGCATTTTTAAATCGATCCCAATGCTGACCTCTCCGATTGTCTGTGCAGCTGCGCGCACGCCCCAGGGGAACGCTCCAAAACTCTTGCCCTTCCCAAGCAGCCTTCAGTATCAATGCTGTAAGTGTGAACGTTGTATCGCGGCGAACTAAGATACGTACTCATTGAAACACTTCACGAGGCGTCCGGCAGTGTGATCCATAATGCGGACATAGTTACGCATCGCCTTCGCACCCATCGCAGACATCATGAAATTGTGGCTGGTGGACCAGTCTGGGTGGTTCGAATCCGCGGTAAATATCCCGTTCTGGAGGGTCATCTTCAAAGGGAAGAGCGGATGGTCCCTGTTAATCTGCGATATCATTAGCAAGGATTCGACCTCGCCTGGCGTGCTTGCCTGTTTAAGAAAGAATTCTCCTTCACTCAGGGCCACTCTCGCGCAGTCCGGATCGTCGGTAAGATATAAGTTCTGAACGCGTGATAAGCGTCGATATTTTTTTTTGAGTCGCAGAAATCTTCTACCTTGCCGAGGACGCTGACATGAACAATGTGGCCATATTTCCGGAGCAGACGCTGGTAATTGCCCATGAAGTCGGGATAAATTTCGCTATAACCACCGATGAAGGGGATCCCGCCTGTTGGGCCAGGAACTGGGCGAACCTGGTATGTGGATTAACAAATGCGATAATTCAAAAGAAAAACCAAGAACCCACTTTCTTGCCGCTGATGAGGATTGAGACGGACCCCTCCTCCAAAATTGCATCGGTAGTATTCAGAGCTTTGAGCTCACTGGGAATCGCATCGGCGTCTGCAGACACGTGGAAAGAAATAGTGGCCGGGAGCGCAACACTGAATTTCTCCCCGACGATCTTCTGGAGCTGTTTGAGATCGTCGCCTTTCTGGACGTCGATGGTGATTCCATCGGTATGCGCGGATTTTCCGTGTAAGTGGAAGGATATAGCTGTCATTTTGTGGGGAGTCTGAGCGACGAACCGCGGTATTTAAACCATCCCGGTCCAAGAACGAGTACCGGAGCGGTATCCAAAATTTGCTCCTTGGAGAACTTTTAGGGATGGTACCGTATGAAATCGTGTTAGGTGAGCGGGCTGAGGTGACAGAGCGTGGCTGAATGGAAGCAGCATGCTTGCCGTTGCGCCGATCGGAACGCCCCCAGAATCTCACCCGCTTCCGGCATTGGTTGGAGTCTGCACTTCGATGTCATCCTTCAGCTGTCGAGGAGCACATTGAACGCGCGGATTACGGGCTTGTGCACTGAGACGGGCCTGCCGAAGTGCATCCCGAAAACTGGAAAATGCTGCTCATCAACTGTCGAAACAACGTAAAACAGCCTGATTGCCTGATGTTGCTGCTATCCGACCCTGACAACGACTTATCGTTAGCTTATAAAGCGAGATAAGGCGGATAAAAGGTACGTTTACGTTTTTCGGGACACAAGTATCGGATAGTGTCCCGCCTTGGGAATGTGCCCGTGCGGTCGGAATCGTCCGTCAGATTCGGGTTTCTGTCATGATCAAAGCATAACAAGAACTATTACTTTGTTAGGCCGGCCTTTGAAGCTTCTAGATCGCACTCACCGCAGTGGTGGCCATGTATACGTCGCGCGCGGGGATTTTTTATTACCTGTAGAGGATAAGACATGCTCGCCTTTTGGGTCACTGTTCAAGTTGCACTTTGCATTTATGTCAAGACATGGCAGAGATTAGTCTCTCCTAGACAGACGCTTCAACAATGTCTGACCTCGTACCTCGGTTTGTTGAAGTCTGTTACTTACCGCGGTGTTCCGATCAGGTCAGAATCTTATTACATAATCACAAACCATTGAAATAATGTTCGGTGAGACTGGGAGCTGATTTATTCATACACGAATGACATAGGACTGGTTGCCTATAGTTGCCATCAAGTTTGCAGCACTTCCTGAATTTTTAAGTGCTCATATGTGGCCGTCAACGATTTTTCTTTCTGGTTGCTGACCAATCAGATCAAAAGTCGCTCACCGTTAATATGAGGATTCCGTTTTGAAATTTAAAATTTTGAGGACACAGAACTTTAAGGCATACGTGTAGCTGCTCAACTGAGCTTTAACTGCGTGAAACAACGCCCTTTTGACAAAGTTTATTTAGGGCAAGATTTCAAACTCCGACGATTATGTAATAAGATCCTGACCTGAGCGGACCCCCCGCGGTAACAACAAGACTAGGCAGAGATCGTTCACATTGCGTAATATGCGTATGCGTATCGAGAAGGGCAGGTCCAAGGATAGCAGTGAATTTAATTCCGAAGAATACAGTTGGATGGCTCATAATGCATAAGCTCATAATGCATACGACATGCGAGGCACAAGCACCAAGATTGTTGTAGTGTCTGTCTATGAGAGACTACATAATGCATACCTGCCAAAATTTCTCATAATGCATTAGATTTCGGATCCACCAAAATGCATTTTACCACTGTACAAGCAAGGTCATAATGCATAGACTTTGGTCAAATCCTGCTCAATTTGGCAGGGAACTGACCTGATACATTATGAGCCATCCAACTGTAGTGGCGTGCACATTGCGTAAGCGTATCCACGGGGAAGGGCAAGTCGAAAGAACGGCACTGAATTCAAACAAGAGAAGTGGCGTACACGAACAGTTATTTCTAAAGATAGTAGGTAGCGCGAACGAAAATAATCAAGATTTTAATGAATCCAATCACGGGAAGAATGGAGCCGGATCCGACTCTTTCGAGAAATAATCAGTGACATTCGCGGCCTCTTACATCGGCCACTCACCGATGTAAGTAGCAGGCCAAATTTGGTTGCCTGTCTTATTGCTCCGCAAGCGGATGGCAAAATCAAGACCCTCATCAGTAAGGCGCTCGAGCGCCAAAGTCGCCAGGTACCCCGGAGACTAAAAACGATTTTCGTAGTCCTCCTGCCCTCCGTGCACAAGCGTAAGCGTTATATGATATTTGCTTAATTTAGCGGACCGCGCAGGGTCCCTTCTACGATGTAGCATTTCAAGGAGGGCGTCGTCGTACTCGCTGTTGATATTCGACGGCCTGAGGAAAGAGGAGACCGAGACATCCTTGAGCAGCGGCATCACAGCTGTGGAGTCGAGATGATCCAAGAACGCGGCGACATCCAGGCATTCCGTCACTTCGAGTACGGAGACCGATGGAAAAACTTTGAGCCAATCAGCAACCTCGTTTGTCTACTCGTCCTCGAACGAAATGACGAGGTGGTCAATGGCGCAAGAGGAACGGGAAATTAATCCTCGAACATCGTCGGGCTCAGAGAAACTAGGTAACTTAAGGAAGTGGAGGTTGGGAAACGTTACAAGACGCAGGGCAGATACACTCTCAACCGACTGAGGCGTAATGGATAAAAGATTCGGGAATATAATGGTCGGGGATCGAGTATGAATCTGAGTACCTAAGGCAGAATTTAAAGCGAGAGAGGACAGGGAAGTCCCGTAACACGTTAAGGAATGTTTCGGTTGAAATTTCCGCAGATAGCACGAGGTGGGTTAAGAAGGGGAGGGAAAAGTCGACCGAGAAATCACGATCAGATTCACCGCGGAGCAGCCGAAGCTCGCGGAGGGAAGGGGATTCCTTTAAAAGGTCGCGCACATCGGCCTCGGATGAATTAGTGGTGGCGAAATGCTGGGAAGGGGGTGTGAAGCGGGCGCAATTCCTGGAACTGTTCCGGCCAAAGGTGTAAATCCAAGTGCTGGATCTGGCCGGCGTGTGACAACAAGAGTTCCAGAATTGCCGGTGGCAGGATCCTAAATTGAGCATCGAGTCCCAACGACAGAGGGCTCCTCCTTGCGCGAGAGAACCAAATTCGGAGCAGGTTCTGAAGCCCCCGGTTAAGCGGGACCCTGCACTTCCCAATGACATTATCAACATCTATATCTGTACTTATATAGAGAGTTCCAGAGTCTGCAGGTGGACAGGCCACCTGGCGCCAATGGCGACAGATCTGCGCGAGGACGAACGGTGGTGTCGAAGCCGAAGGGACCACGCGTCCGTGCGTGGGGAGACAATGAAGGAAAATGCGAGATGTAATGTCGAACGGAAGGGTCGAAACGGGGTAGACTACGAGGGAAAGGCTCGCCTCCAGCTCGCCCTGCTACTTCTCGAGCTCCTCGATGTACTTTTTGTAAAGCGCAATCCGGGATTTCACCTCCGATAGAGCAGCGCTTCACTCTTGGGAGGAGAGGGGGAGAGATTTCAAGGGCACGGCAGAGGGCTGATCCACCTTAGATTCGTAGCCGCAGTTTTTGCAACAGGACATTGTTGTCGTCTTTGACAAGCCGTGCGGGCCAAAGACTCGAAAGAGATCAAGCTAAACCAAGTTGAGCCAAACTTTGATGCTGAGGTCTAAACGGAACCGCGGTCTTGTCTTTTGGTTATGTACCACCCTGGGTTAAAAACCTTCCAAAAAAAAAAAAAAAGAAACGAAATAGGAAATTTTTGAGGGCATGCGACCGTCCGTATTACGGTGACGGCGTAAAAACAAAATACGCCGTAAGCGTAAAGGATTTTCGCCAATACGAGCCGTGTGATTTGATCCCTGTACCGTACAACGCCCTTTACGTCCGTATCTTAATTCCCATGGTTCATTTGAGAGGTCTCAGCAGTTTTATTTGAGCTCAGAACTGCTAAATTCACTTGGCTAAATTGACGCGCCAATGGACATCGAAAGCTTCCAGCGAAGCACTAAGCATCACCCGTCTAGAAACGGCCGTATTTTCGGATGAGAATTGGCCAGACGGTACGGGGTCGTAACCGTTCTTGCGGCCCGTCTTCCCGTAAATTTACGGGACGGTTTTATGCCCTAGAAATTTGTCTCCACATTGGAGTTCTCCAGTGAACTTGAGCGTCGTTCTTACTACTAGTACTTCGTACAGTCCTTACATATAGCGCAACCGGATACAGGAGATACAATCCAAGCTGTTCATAATGCAACAATCACTTGAATTGACTGCCCTCAACTTGGGCAGAGAACGGCAGGGTCATACCGAACTCCGATGAGCTGTGTTCATGCCTAACAGTGCGCCAGCACTAACTTGACATAATCAGCCATGATACGATGTGTCTCCTTGGATGGATGCCTGTTCCACAACAAATAATCAGCAGTCTAATATTCCCCGCCGACAGAAATACAGACTCACCCCGGAAGCCAGTAAAACGAGTTCAACGGCGTTGAGCACACCCCAGTCATGTCCGTCTGCGACAGGTTCGGGATGCAGGCACCCGAAGTGTTGTACCCAAACGCAGCAAAGCCCGGAGATGTTCCTAGAACGGCATCCCAGAGGGGCGCGAAGTCGACGTAAGCGACGTTGAGGCCTTTTGCGCGCAGGATCCTCAGGCCGTCGAATACCGCTTGCTTCCATGCGTCTCCGGTGGCCGCGTGAGTCCCACGACCGTAGTCATCAAGCACGACGATGTTCTTGGCATGCGTGGGGGCCGCTGCGAGCTGGTGGATTTGTGTGAGCAGCTCCGCGGCGGCTTGCGGGAGGTTGTTTCCGTCGGCTGTGAATGAATAGTCAGCGTGGAATTGGAGTTTTCGCGAGTGTTTACACACTATTAGAGGCGCTGAAATCACTGGAAAACCCATTGTCAACAATGACTGTACTGCAACAAGTACAAGCGCTTACTTGATTCCAAAGAAAACAGTGTAGAGGGTCGTTCTTGGATTCAGGACATTGTTTTGGCTCAGAAAGAGAGCAGCTGTAATTATTTGTCGTCTCATTACGCCTTTTCTATGAAGCCGAAGGCGAACCTTCATGCAGGAAATCCGTCTGGGTTGATTTACTGGGCCAAAGAGTCACATTCACCACCGCGCCAGATACCTTCATTGAAACGATCAGCACTAGGGGGTCAAACAATTGTAGAAAGGCAAGCGCACGGCATAGTCCATGATTGTAGCACCCAAGTCGCTCGCAAGATCCTCCGCCCACACAGGACCGTCCGTGACACGGCCACCTGCACGGGGACTGATACCATTCAGGACGGCTGCCGGAAGCGGGCCGCCATCAGTACGCCCGCCCGACGTGTACGAATCCTACATGTACCCTTCAATGAAGCGGTGCATTTAAGAACAGAAAAACATACCCCGAACGCGACTAGTGTTTCAATGCAGTTCGTTTCGATCCCAGCATTAGTGTTGGCTACAGTCCCACCGAGCTTGCCGCACATAGGTGTAATAGCCAGATGAACGCCGTCGTTTGTCTGGCGCGCGACTGGCACATGCATGGCGGCGACGATCGAAAAAATTGCAGCAACTGAAGTCCAGGCTTGCATCATGGCGTACGATTGGATGTCAGCTATGACTTGTCGGACTTTATGCATTTTTTTTTACTGCTGCCAGGCTGCCAGCTGACCTTGTGATCAAAGCGGTCCGAAACATCGATCACCAGCGGTTTGCCGGCGGTCCGGTAAATCTGGAGAATGGATGTTCAAGCTCAAGGCAACCAAAAGCAATTTGAATCTCTGGTCCAGGGTTTCGTTGACGCTGCCAGCTGCCAGTGGCTCTGTGCAAAAATTTGAATGAAACTATGGGTCGTCCGCGGCTGGTTCAGCGCAAATTTATCCGCGTATAAGTTGGAGCGCTATCTAGAATACTTCGGTGAAACTGGGTCGAGAAACGTTGCTGCGCCTTTGCTGGTGGGAAGCTGTGGGAAGATCAAGAAGGAAGCCTGTCGAGATCAATTATGACGGCACGTCACGCTTGGTCACCTCGTCCTATTGCCACCATGGCGCAGCGAGAATTTCACGCAGCCAGGTCCATTGCCCTCGAAATTCCGTACGAGCTTACATCTCAAATATTCCTCCATTGTCTTCCCTCTGATGGACGAGTTCGTCCGACCCGAAAAACGGCCCCCCTCCTTTTGGCACAAATCTGCACACATTGGCGAGCGGTGGCTCTCTCGATTCCCCAGCTCTGGAGCTCGATTGCGCTGGAATTTCCTAGTGACCCCTCATGCGGAGGTCTTGCGACCCTGTTCGGAATCGACGACATGGAGCCCATCCCCATCGTCGATAACACGACCGCGCTTGTGGACTTGTGGTTCGCCCGGTCCGGCGGGTATCCATTATCCATTACATTTAGATGCCACAATTCTGGTCTGCGACTTCCAGATGGCATCGTTGCTCTCGTGAAGGCCAGGGCTGCTCAGTGGGGCCGACTCGAGCTCACGGTCTCGAGAAACGACTTTGTGGAGCTCAACGATGTCGCAGCCCCATTCCCTTTACTCCAGTGCCTTGCGATAGACGTGAATGACAGTCGGGCTGATGAGTTAAACTGGAACAAGGATCTGTACATCCACGCCCCCCGTTTAACCGCGCTGCGCCTTGGACCCCCCTTTTCCAGGACGTTCCCGACGACGAAAGACTCATCATCCACCACGTTGACCGTCTTGGAATTCTGGACACGCGAAGTGGCGGCAGTCGCCGAACTTGTGCGGATTTCCGAGCTCTTCCCTCGCCTCCTTTATCTCGTGATTCGCACCGTGTGGCCCTTCTGGGGCGACCCGCCCCCCGATCCACCCACCACATCTACTCTTCCTCTGAAGTGCTTGATTCTCCATGACAGTGCCCATCTCCTCAAATACATCGCCATCCCAACTCTGGAGCATCTTGGGGCGAGCATGTCGTGGGATACAGAGGACGCTATGTCGATCGCAGCCTTCTTGACACGCTCGGGATGCGTGTTGACCCGACTTACCCTGCATGATTGGACCGTAATCCCAGATATGTTGCCTATTCTATTACCTACGACCCCCTGGCTGCTCGCCCTTGAAGTCGCATTCCAATTTTCAACAAAAATCGATAACATGATTGCTTTTCTCCGCAGAGAGGACATCGTACCTCATTTGAAAACTCTGCGCCTCACTGTTCATGGTGGACGGCAAATGTACCGTCCGTTCCTCGACATCCTGCGCACACGCAAGAGATTAATGCGGGCGGAACTCTGCCTGGGTTTTCCAAAGTCTCCTCTGAGCTCCCATTTTTGGGTGCCGCCCCCGGATCACGATGTCCTTGCCAGTTTTGAGGCCCTCGCTGCCCAAGGAATGCAGATAACACTCAAAACTCCAATATACGAGTGGCCACAGCAACCCTGGGATGACTTAGATAGAGGTACGCACCCCACCATCGGGTTGAATGATCCACGATACTCATTTACCCTCGCAGACTACAACGTTTTTAACCCTGACGATCCTTTCCCATTTTTTCACTTGTGAACGGCAGGGCTTGTAATTTCTCTACAAACGTGAGGGTTATAACTCTTCCTTCCTTCCGTAGCCCACCTTTGACCTTCTCTTTTGAAAATAAGCCCAGTTCTGGGCGAAAATCCAGTGTTTTATATGGACATGTCCAGAGACTCGGCGTTAATACCCTTGACTCCCGACAGTGCTCATCACTTCAACTAAACTGAGTTTGGCCTCGAGGACGAGATCAGTACTATTCAGGACGCGTCGCGATTGGCAGACTTTTACGCTTCTGCGGGATCACCAATAGCCTAATACTCTTAGATGCAAATAAAGCCATTCAATTTCGTTCGGCGACGACTACTACGAAGTGCCTCATCCCATCGTTCAGGCTGCCCGCAATGCAACGATTCATATATGACATCCCAGAGACCGTATGCGGGTCTGAGAATACTCTGGTGAGAGCATGGGCGTGCGTTGAAAGCCCGTTACACACCATATGATCAGCGACGGTCTCGAACGTCAGCCCCTTCGCGGATCGCGTATTCCATCTACCTACCATCAACGGTGTACTCAGTCGTCCCAAACTTGACTCTTTCATCAACCCGTGTTTCGACACCGTCATCGCAGAAGTTCTTTTTCTTCAGACGCCCACGGTAATTGGGGAACTCGGGATGAGAAAGGGCAGTAAAGTAGATCTCCACATCAAGTGTTTCGATTGACGCAAGAGTGGTACTGGGGACAGCCTACGAATGCACATTGATCGGTAATTCTGCAAGGCAATTCCAAGAGACATATCTGAGGGAAACAGCGCTCATCAGGTTCTAGACTTGACTAATTACAGTACGTGTAATGTCTATTTCTTCTACTTAATTGATCAGGAAGCTGTGTGGCGGAGATTGATGATCGAGCATTTCTGAGCGAAACAGCCATTCGCGGTTGCGTTCGGAACACCGCAAAGACTCCGCACATGCGCGAATGACCCAAGTGCGTTCTCCGCTTCATGTGGGTGTCCTGCACGGGTTATGGGTTGGGCGCAGTGAAATCGATGTTAACAGGCTCGTCACCTTACCACGCATCACGGAGCGGCCTGGAGACCATGGTGCTGGCACTGAGACGGCCATCATGAGCGCTGGACGCCCAGCGACGGAGTTTGCCTTTCAGATCTTCATAAATCGGCGGAACTAATATACAGCGCCCGCCCATCTACGTATACCTACCTACTGTCACAACTTTGGGGACTGCCGCCTGACGATGGCAAACCAAACGCCGCCGTGAAACTGATCGGTTCTTTACGGAGTGTCCACAGTGCAACCAACGCCGTCGAATTCACCGTATATAAGCAGCTATGGCGTACCAGCACATCCAACTTCAAAAAACATTCATTCTCCTACTTCTGCCTTCAGTTTCATTCACATCGAAGTATGTTCAATCTTACCTGCGTCTCAACGTCAACTAATCTAACTATGTCCCACTCCCAGTCATGTCGTTTTCATCCAGCAGCCAGTTCTTCCGCTTGGTCGGCACCGTCCTCCATGCGCAATGCCAGGATCAGCACGGCAATTTCCACAACTCGACCATTGACCTGGACCACATCCTCGGCAACCGCGACGGTCATTTCGATCCCAATGGCTCCCGGTTCCACGAGACCTCGTCCATTTGCGGACTGAACCACACTACGATCGTGGCCAGTCTCAGGCGCCAGGACGGGAATTATCAAGATGCGCTCTTCGACCTCAATCAGCTCGTCAGCAATGACAACGGCAGGCTCGTGAAGGCCTAGGCGTATCTGTTGTATTGGTTGGTTCCATCTAAGACTGGAAAATCTTGATGCTTATGTGGCCATTCCTCGTCAGGCAATGAAAAGAGCATGGTTGGTCGAAGCAGCTGCGTTAAAGATCGAGGAATATGTAATAACATGTACCTTTGCTGTTCAAACGAGAATCGTTTAGGATCATCCATGAATACCTAAGGAGGCCCCCAGCGCGTCGGTATGCAGGGAAAACGGACGGAGAATACGTGTCGTTTATGTCTGCGAACCGACAAGAATGACGAACAAGCGGGAACTGCACAGCATGAACCAACACACGCAGTACTACAAGCGACCTATCCTCAGTTGGCCCTGCAACAGCATAGAAAACACGGGAATGCGGAGTCTTGGGCTCAATATACCGTTTATCTTCGCCAGAATCAGTCCAATAAAATGCAATCAGTGGATATACAACACGAACCTTCACCAGAATAGCCGATTGGCGACCACGAATTCAGTAACCCCAGGGAGCGCTGCGCGGGCCTCCTCCATGAATGCCACCAGGTCCGGATCGTCGAAGTCTAGAGGATTGAGATTGGCGCGTATCATGTCGGACAGCTCCAGCCGCCTGAGAGCAGGCAACAGCATCAACCACGGAAGAGCCTTCTGCGCCTCGGCAAGGTCAGCGGTCATCAAGCAGGCACAATGGACAGAGTGCAGGCTGCGGACAATGGCCTTTTCATCGTCGTCGAGGGGGATCCGATCCCCAGGGGATGCCAGGGAAGGAGTGAGCTCGATTTTAGTGCGCTGGGTGCGGAGGGATAGGCGGTGGAGGAGTGCTTTCAGACCAGTGACATAACGGAGGTTCGGGCGAGTAATTCGGATCCCAATGATAGATACTCTGGGACAGTCGAATGCGTTCAGGAGATATATAAGTGCGAAACCATCGTTGGCGTAGAGTCGAATTAAATTGGGCAGCACGACGGGAGGGCTACAGAGTATGCGGCCTGTCGCAAAACTGTCGGTGTCTTCACCGGATCGGCTGAATCCGATATGCCCAATTGTCGGATGTCTTTGCAGAAACTGTCCGAGCACTGCTGGGTCCATGTCATCGGTCTTGATATCGAGGGTTAGGAGGAATGGAACGACAATATAGGGGAGGATGATGGATAAATCCGCCGTGGAGATGATCTGTGTGGGTTCGAGAGCGAGGTATGCCGTTGGGAAGGCGATTAACGTAAAACGGTCCACTGACCCGGATTCAACTCCAATCGAGCACAGGTTCACCGAGTCGATGCGGTTTAGATAGAAGTCCTTGGGGTTGTGACTTTGAGGTGGAGCGGAACCATGAGCGTTCGAGGTCCCGTGTTTCGGCACAGACCGCGCTTTGGGAATCAGACCATAACGGTCCCAACCGCGGTGAGTTTCACGGTGGACGCGTAGCGACCATCGGGAGATATCTTTGGGTTGAAATCTGTAGAATTTTCCATTGGCCACAACGAACACGGGCCCTGGGGTTCTGTCTGCAACTGCTCGAAGGATGCCACGCAATATCGTGATCAGGGCATTTGGGGAATACGGGACCTTGCTATCGTAACGATGGACTTGGAAAAGATCGTCGCTCCAGGACAAGGATATTTCGGTCAAGTCCTGGCATTTTCCGACAACCTCCCGCAACGACCGCATGTGCCGCAGCACGTCAAACGTCCAGAATTTGCATCGCAGGGAGTCGATTTGCGGGGTTACACAGGCAAGATTTAGTGACTTCATGAGGTAGGGAGGTATCTTCAGAGATGTTGTAGCTGCGGTTACGTTGTGTCGGCGGAGATACATGGTGATGGAAAGCTCGTTAAAAATGCGGCATACGCAGGCGGTTTGCAGGAGAGCGTGATCGGTCAACGAGGTGAAGATTAGGTCCCAGACTTCGATGGGTAGCAGATCCTGAGGCGGCTTGCGCGGGCGCCGTAGGCGGGAAACGGTCAGAGCCCACGTAAGAAGGGGGAGAGTCATGACTACTGTACTATTTCGACCAAATGTTCAGGTGACGGGTGACACCCCAAATTTCGGAGGTCTTTAAAAATCGCCTTAATTCAAAAGAAATTTTATCGGCCATCTCGGCGAGCAAAAAATCCGAAATCCGTGAACATTTGGTCGAAATAGTACAGTATGAAGGAGGCAAGGGTGCGACGCGTTACTGTCACGTATGCCATTGGCACGTGGGTTGTGACGCTCTCCACTGCGGTTTACTTTCTTGTTCGTTGTCGCACGAGAGGTAACGAAGTAACGTAGGATTCGACGACGGGACCGAAGACATGGAACATTTCACCCCTCCAAACAAAAGCGGCTCGTGAGGCTTCGAGTGTGTAGATTTTAAATATGTAAGATGATAACAAAAAGAAAATCGAAAGTATCAAATTGAAAGTAGCTTCTATTGATAATACAATATGACCACGCACGATGTGTATATAGCCACCACCGCCGTGGAACGTGAGATACATACGCCATACAGCGTGTCCTCCTTCGGACGAGGCAAATCAAGTTTGAAAGGACGTTTGAGTTCCGCCTCGTCCACTCGACGAATGAGAAGGTCCCGGTGGTATGCGGCGGTCAGAAGATACATCCCGGTCGTGGTCATGCAACCTGTGGAGAAGGGAAAGTTGGATGTGCTATAACGAAAGATCGAATTGAGCGTGGGCTCCCGTAGCGGGGATGCGTGTGAGGGCAGAGTCAGCTGGTAGCGAAGTGCCGTCGTTATCCAGCCCGTCGTTCTGCCGGATTTCCGCTTGAAGAGCCGATTTCGTATCTTTTCCCAGCGGGATGGTACTGGGAGGACAAAATCGTTGGATTCTACGACCAAATCGTATGTCTGATGTTTCAACGGACTCTCCGCAACAAACAAGACGATGGAGTGCATCGTATGATTGGTAGGGAGACCACAGTCCGGGAGAGTGAAGGTCAGGGATGCATCTGGCTGCGGATAGGTGCCATTGGCCCAGTAAGACTCGCTGAGAGGGCGCCAGTACCTTTCGAGGTCCTGAGACGAGTAGATGTGAAAATGATCCATGGTGGAGCCAGATTTCCTGTGGGAGACTATTACATGGCCCTTGAATGTTTCAAAGGTTCCCTAAATCCGCAAAAAGCGAGAAAAAGCAATGACTGTGAGCAACGCACAAGAAACAGGGTTCAAGTCCATACCGGCTGAAGTCCGAAACTCAAGATGACGTATTCGGTGGTCTGCCAGTTGATCAAGAGAATATTCAACGTTGGCCCCAAGCAGCAAGCGAATAAATCTCCGCAGATCTGCGGACGGTAGTATCTACCACGCGGGAGACCAAAGAGCTCCTCCGAGTGACCTGTCTCCAGATTCACTTTCAAAAACAAAACCTCGTCCACAGCCCTGGGGAAAAGATTATAAAGGGAACCAAAATATGAGTAAAGAGCACAAACATATCAAATATGCTTTCAAAAAACCGGATATATACCACAGCCTCGTTTTCTCTGTCGGGAAAATGGAAGCCAGCAAGTATTACAATGCATCCTGGCCGTGACCAGACCCACACCCGTTGGTTTGTTTCGACCTCCCAGCATTCCACATTGTTTGAGAAACCAGCGTTGTCCCCCACCACGTAACACACCAGGTATCTGCCACCAGGTAGTAACTCAAGTTCTTGACGTCGCCGAGTATCCATTGGAATAGTAATCTTCCGACAAATTGTTGGGGGACTTCCCCGCTGGGACCGTGTGCGTGGTCCAAGTACGGCCCGCTTAACCTCCTCGACGAGCGCATCCCTCGTCAACGTCTCCAGAACCTCGTCCGGTACTGCGTCAATCAACCGGCGAGAATACAGTCCACGGACGACGGAGATCCACAGATGCCGTGAGAGGGCAATGTTATGGAATAATTTGTTGACCTGCACGACAGTGGAAGCCTGTTAGTCGATGAAAAAGGAGCGGAAAGGACCTGACCCTGGAGAGAGACAGAATTGTGGACACGTCAGTTAATGCGAGGACGTTAAAGAGTACATCTGTGTCCAGATCGGTGATTAACATGGAGAGCTTGAGAGTTGGGTAGTGGTGGGAAGAGCTACAGAAATGAGTGGCAGTGCCCGGCTGTGCAACAGTTCCACGCCTGTCAATTCATGTCATTCAAGTTGAACAAGACGGACCTCCGCTTCGCTCCGGAATTATGATGCGAGACGAGCTTTCCGAAATGAAAATTATCTATTGCATTTGTACAGAATATAACGCAAGAAAATTCTACAACTGCAAGAGGTGGTCCGCGATTAGCCTAAGTATCTTTAAGTTTCTCACCAATTCCAACTATGAGGGAAAAGGTTGAATGGCAGCGTAAGAAAGGAATAAGATCGTCAATTTTATCTTGAAACAGCCCTAACAATTGCGCGATCACAGAAAATTTTGCTGTGCCCGAGGCCTGAACTGTTTGACGCTATGGGAACTACGTCCAAACAGGTAGTGGATTCATTCATCGAATTACGGGTGTGACGGGCCAAGATTGAATCCAAACACGCAAGGTAGGCAACATTGATCTATCCAGGAATTGTGAGCGAGTCAAAGCTGGTCGATTTTGGAGGACAGCGTATTTTGAAGGAAGTTGATTGAATGCGCGCGCCCCGAACTCAAATTAGGTACGAGAAATCTAAGGTGGAACCCTCCGGCGTCCGACAGATTAAAAAGCACAGTGATATCGAAGGACCGTAGAAGAGAAAAAATGCGGTGATTGCACTGCCGAGTGAACGGTTAATCAGATTCATTGAGGCGGAAGCGAGCCTCCACTCGATCCAGCAGCCGTGGCCCAAAAGACATCAATAAATTGAATACGAAAGGACAATCCAAAGGATCAAGAGACAGCCAGAAAGATGGGCAAGCGGGAGATTTATGGTAGTCGCGTCGGCCACGGCAGCCGAGCTTAGCATGTTTAGACCAATGATGCGAAGAACGATATAAAATTGACACTATAACCTCCCTGAGACCGCCAAGAAAGTATTCCAGAATCAGCAGAGCATCTCGATTCCATAGATCCCCAGGAGAAGGTAGTAGCGTTGAGAGGACATTGCACGAACTGATCCCAGAAAAAACGGCTCCAATTTCAACTTGAGTTGAGGACAGGCAGTACATTGAGATACGACAGAGAGAGGTGGGCGAAAGATGGCTAGTCCAAGCGAAGGTGGGAAATGCTGCCTCTTTATAAGGATCTCGAGACTCTTCGGGGAGACTACGTGGCCTCCCGGCTTGATTACAATCCTTGAGCTGCGCCGTAGGCAACAACAGCAGCAGCGAGGAACAGTCTTGAACAGCATCCTGTCAAGAAAGGCTGCGCATCGGTCAGCTGCTGAGCCACATGGGGTTTTCAAGTGTAAAATTAAACTGCGTAGAGAATCTTTGACGTTCAGAAATGAGAACCAGGAGTGAGACGGAAGGAAGGGGATATGCCAGAAGGGGAGGTGTGCAAAGAGATACAAAGAATCGCCGAGGTAATCGTTAAAGAACGGTTAATCCCAATGAATCCATTATGTATGTAGACACTGAAATCTACTTTGAACAAATGGCCACATACTTGACTGTCGTTGGTGTCAGTGGTTGAAAAAAAAGAAGCTAAAAAGACTGGCCGGTTCCCCATCCTATAACTGGGGCCGGAATCGAACGGGCGGATTATATCATAAATGCAACCTCGAAGGGCTTGCAGGAAGGAAGACAGGAAAGCGCCAAGGCCGGATAAATTAGAGAGTTCATCCGCGCCAGACAGAAGAAAAGAGAAATCTCAACATCCCAGCCCATGACTCGAGCCCAGTTCGAACGGGCGACTTCCACCTGACAGGAGACACAACACTGGCATACTGTACATAGGGGGCGGATGTAATACGTTTCGCCACCGAGTCTGTAATACTCTTGAACCCACGCAGAATGTGATAGAATAGCTTTGAAAGTAAAAGCAAAAAAACACGAAGATAGCAAAAAAAAATGAGCATACGATATGGAAGCTGTATGACCTCGTTCCCGGTTCGAAAGGATGCTTCTTGCTTGGATTTGGATTACGAGCAACATTGCTATTAGACAACGGCGATTGCACGCCACGGAGTCAATGACTATAATTGTCGCTTTAGCGATTCAACTGGTTCTCGAGTTGGGAGACCCACCTGTTGGTCGGGAAAAGCTCTGCTCGCACTTCTGCTCGACTCCGCCGGAAGACCGTGATGTGGAACAGCTACAAGGAAAACAAAAGCAAGTTGCTCAACCTATGACTCGGGCCCGGTTCGAACGGGCGACTTCTGCAGAGGTTTCGTGGCCTCAGCGGCACATAGCAGCTGCAGATGCGGACACCGAGTCGTTCAACCTCCTGAATCCAAGCTCAATAAATAGAACGATAGGGCGTAGTATTACGTTCAAATTATAGACATATCTTCTCTGACCTAGAGAAATTCAATTTTGGTTGGTGCAATTAAACTTTCGGAGCTTGCTCGTCTTCCCCGGAGTAAGGCAGGCGGAATCCTGCTGGACGCACAAAATTGACCGGTATTTTTTTCCAACGCCTGAGGACGATGGTTGGAGAAAAAGAAAGAAAATCAAGGACGAACCCCAGTCATGAGTCGGGCCCGGATCGAACGGGCGACTTTCACATCAAACAATTGGGTACGACCACACATGTAAAGCAGATGCGATACCCTTCGCCACCGAGTCGGTGAACCTCTTGAATCTGCATTGAATATGTGTCAGAAAATTTAGTTGGGCTACGGCGTAGCAAGGTCAGAGGAAGCTGGAGGATTTATTTGCCTCTGGAGGATTGAGCTAGGTTGCATGGATATCCTCGTTGAAATGCGGCAAGAATTGGTAGCCAACGCCATAGACAAAACAAAAACCTGCCAACTACATGACTCGGGCCAGGATCGAACGGGCGACTTCCACTGACGAATGTTCGAGGAGATTCATGTGAAGTAGATGCAACACCCTTGGCCACCGAATCATCGTGCCTCCTAAATTCGAGCCCAATAAATGGGATGGCAAATTCGTGTCGCTCCGGCAGAATGGAGGTACACAATCGCTGGTCAACCACCAGAAATTCAGCCTTCATAGAATCGACGGAATAAACAGCGCGGCGGTCCGGCGGAATCTAATGGGAGGTGATATGGTCAGTTTACGAGCGCCGTCGGCAGACGGCGGCCAAAGAGATGAAGAGGAGGAAAAACTCATTGACATTCCGCCCATAACTCCAGCCCGGCTGGGCAAAAGTCTCCTGCTTAAATGAGAACGAGGGGATGTGAAGCAGGCGCAATACTGAATCACAGAGTATGTAGATATTTATGTTGTTTTATCGATTCCATCACCGCCTCCTCCGAGGGCAATGCTTGAGACCAAGATCAAAAAGAACAAGTACTAGTACTATAGCATCTGTTCTGGACATCCAGGAATCAGTCGCGGAAACTTTGAAGCCAGAGAATCCCGAAAATAGGAATAAAAAGGACTGCTCACCCGAGCCGGGTTCGACGCGTGTCTCTGGGACATGAGAGCGGGAAGGAAGAGGAAGTCCCGGAGAAATTCGGCCATAACGGCAGTTTGCCGACATCAGCCGAACGCTGAGCACGTGGCATTAGCGTTGCCTTGGCTGCGTCACTTTCCAATTCCGGTCTCCGTCTCCATCTTTCTCTGTACCTTGTTTCCTACCATCGCGCGAGCTCGATAGAACTCGCTTTGACCGGCCTTTTACCCTTGGAGATACTGTACTACTTGGGTCTACTGGCTTTACTGGATTTGCACGCCACTTGGAGATTTCATAGGGACCATCTGACTTGGATTTGAAGAAGATTTGAAGGGAACCTTGGACGCGGGGATACATCTCTCGAGAGCAGCAAGATGGCGAGCCCAGCATGGCACTATGTGCTTAAATTCATCATTACCGGGGACGCAGCTGTCGGGAAATCATCCTTGCTGGTACGGCTGACAGACCAGCGGTTTCTCGCGAATCCCGATCCTACTGTGAGTCTCCACAATTTATATTTGGTTATGCTCCTTCTTTCTCTTATTGTACTCCTTTGCTTCTACTCGTTTACTCGAAATCCACGAAGCAATGCTAACACCTCGACTTCTAGCTCGGCGTCGAATTCGGCTCCAAACTCATAACCCTTCCGGGCCCGGACGCAACGGTCGTGAAGCTCCAGTGCTGGGACACCGCCGGTACCGAGTCGTTTCGATCGATTACGAGGTCGTATTATCGCGGTGCTGCGGGTGCGTGCTGTTTTCTATCCTGTCCTTTGCTTCCCCTGCGTCCGCGTCTCGGATTCGTTCTCCTTCTGTACATGCATGCTGAGGTTGGAGTGAAATGTGGCTGCAGTCGGTGTGGGGCACGCAGACGGGGCGTCTCGACTGGATGCCTCGATATCCAGTCGTTGTCGGGGATAGCAGGAGAAAGACATGCCCACACTGGGTGTCCGCGTGCGCACCAAGCGACAGCCACTTCGGCCCAGCAGATGCATGCCTCATCTGCTCTGACCTCGCAGATGTCCGGACTGGCGCAATGTGCGTCCGCGCGCGGGGGGGCTCTGCTTTACTATCGGAAGCGAACCCCAGTCGCCGTGGAAAGGCGGCTACGAGGTCGTAGTCGCGCGGTCCTATTCCCCTCTGCACCCCGCCTCTATCGCAGCGTTCTTGCCCCCGGCTGTCTTCGAGTCTCCTGCTCTTGCCACTCGGCGGACGCGAATACCACATCGGGATTCCCTTGGCTTCCCTCCATTTCTTCCCCTCGCGTACCGTATTGCGCGGTGGACGTGCGTTCGCAATGCTTCGAGAAGAGGAGTATCTCGCACTGCTGTCGAGTATTCGTGGGCGGGGCGCTGTCGGGCCTCGACGCCGACTGCATAAGTGGAGTCCGTCGTGTCGTCAGGGACAGTGGGGTGCCCGGGATGTGTTGTGACGGCCGGCACCGGAGGGAGGCTTGCTCGTCGTGCGGTGGGCGTCGGGGTCGAGACGACCCCCTCTTCTTTTGGATTCTGTCTTTTCGCCGGCCTTGGGGCTCGCTCCTTCCTTCCTTCCCGCTTCTCCCTCTCTACTTTGGCCTTCGTAACCAAATTCATAATAATGCCCTCGCTAACGCTCACACAGGCTGCCTCCTCGTGTACGACGTCACCTCCCGGCGCTCCTTCGACAACGTGCGCACCTGGCTCGCCGACGTGCGTGCGCACGCGGATGCGCATGTGTCGTGTATACTTGTGGGGAATAAGAAGGATTTGGTGGAGGGGGAGGGTGCGTCCTTTTATCTCCTTGTATTGTGTCTCTTTATTCGGCGTGGCGCTGGTTATTGGAGTGAGGTGCTTGGGCAGCGGGGGGAGAGGCGGGGAAACGGTGGAAGGGAGAGAGGCAGATGAGGAGGGGCGTGCGTGTCCTCTGGACACGGGTGTGGAGAGTGGCGCGTATCGCAGGTGCTAGAGGCGTTGGCGTTTGATGTCGCAACGCTGTTGGCGAGCACGCGGAGAGGAGACTCCGTCCCAGGCGAGGGGCGCTCGGTATGCAGAGCATGAACCGCTCCCCGAGGAAGGACCGGGAATCGTGGACGGAGTTGTTCAGTGTTGGGTCTGCGTGCCGTGTGATGTGCTGCCTATCTGGTCTTCCAGCGCGTGCCATGTCAAACTAGCGCCCGAGGGCGGTCGGCGGTCGGCGAGCGAAGCTAGAGGAGAGGCGCATTCTGTGTCGCTGTGAACGCGCTACATACGTGTAGTGTTTGCACGGGCGATCCCTGTGGGGAGTACAATGTCGTGGCGTCGTGCGTTTCGGTGTGCCCTGGTGTCATCCCATGCGACCCTTCTTTCCTCCTCCCTCTCTTGTCCGGGGAGATCTAAAGTGGACGGCGAAGGAGCGATGAGGGGTATGCAGAGCGACGGGTGTCTTGCATAGATATCAGCAACTAGGCACGATGTAATGAAGCCGCGTCGCCTACCTCCTCTCCATTTCTCTGGCCTTTCCTCCTCCCCTCTACGGCGTCGTCGCGCGATTTCCTTTTTGGGAACATGGCCTTCCTTCCGCCATGGCTTTTTCTTTCGTCCTACAGTCTAACCTTGCGTTGTTGTGTGCTAATACTCGCCCCTGCAGACGCCCGCGAACGTGCCGTCCCCACCGAGCTGGCGCAGCAGTTTGCTAATGATGAGGTGAGCGTCTCCACCCCTCCTCTCCCCCCTTTGGTCTATCGCCCTCCTCTCCCTCTCCTCTGTCTCCAATACCTCCGTCCTCCGTCCTCTCACATTCTACGTCTCTCCTTCCCTTCCTCCCTTCGTTCTCCTCGCACCTCCTTCTCCCTCACCTTTCTCGTCTTTTCTACCTCTATCCTTCACTGACGGACAAGAATGCTGATACCCCACCCACACAGGGCCTCCTCTTCACCGAAGCTTCCGCGCGCTCCGGCGAGGGTGTCGAGGCCGCGTTCGTGCGCGCTGCGGAGGAGGTGCTCGGTAAGGTACGGGAGGGGCGGTTTGATGATGATCGGGTGCGTATTGTTTTGTGTCCGTCTCAAGCCCTCCGCATCCTTCGACCTTCCTACCCTTGTGTTTCAGATGCTTTCCGTATGCCGTCCGTTGTCCCCGTTGACGCATTCCGGTCCCTTCCTACTCTCCCTCTTCCTACTCTTGCGTCGATCCTCCTTCTCACTCTCATCTTCACGACCGTCCTCCCTTTCCCCCTGTATCTCCTACCACTTCTATATGTGCATCCCTCCCTCATCTGCCTTTGTCTATCCATTCCTCCTTACGCCTCGCTGCTGGCCACCCCTCCGCTTTCCGATCCCTCTGCCCCGTCACCACCTCTGCCCGCCCCGTCCTCGTGCTGCCCTCTCCATCCTCATTGTCGTTCTCTCTCCCCGCTCGATTTGACACCGCGCACGACCTCCCGCTCCTTCCTTTTTCCTCCTTCCCACTTTCCTCTCCCCATCTTAATCCTCCCTTACTCCTCTCTCCCTCTTCGATTTCCTCCCACTATGCGCGATTCCCCTCCCGGGAACCCTCCTACTTCTCCCGTCTCCCCTCTTCTCTTTCTCTCGCTGTCCCCGCTCGTATGTCAAAGCTGACGCATTCGCAGTCCCCTGGCGTCAAGCTCTCCAAGCCCGGCGCCGCCCCCGCAGAGGCAGAGCCGAAGGCGCCGTGCTGTGCGACATAGACAGCCCTCTCGCCCTTGTCTGCTCCGTGTCGGCTGGCGCGCGGTGGTGTATGTGTCGGCCCTCCATAGGAGTGGAGGTGTGCGCGTATATAGAGAACACGACGGGGGCTGATATAAATTATGTACTCGTAACCTCCTTTCCTTCCTTTCCTTTTCATTTCATTTTCTTCCTCCTCACGACTTGGTTATTTGACTACTACGTACTTGACTTACGGTAATACGGCATATGGTGTCGGGTGTAGGGTACGAAGACAATGTTACAATGTATGTATGATATGAGATACACGGCGGGCATCACATTCTCGTTTTGCACTGAATATGACTCCCAGAATCTCGTGTTTTGTCGACGCGGGGAATTTCCTTTCGATGGATGTGAACCACAATATATATTTATTCTATCGGCAGCTCTTACTGTACCAAGTTGTAGGGGAGCAATAGTCACAGTAACTGGCCGCCCGTTGCGTTGCCTTTTTCCTGGTGGTCGCGGTCACGACGAGGTTGGTTGCTCGAAAAAATCGTGACAAAATGAAACAAAATTCTGAAAATTTCTTTCAGACCTGCTGAAGCGCCAGGAATGACTGGGAAACCCTTGGTAGTTTTGTGGAACAGATTGTCCACACTCAAACACCTGCTGGAGTCCCCTTGATAATGTGGAAAATTACTTTGTGGTTGCCTCTTCATGCAACGGTAACGCTCACGGTACTGCCGGTTGCCCCAAAAACAGGCAACGGCTCTGTCACGGTCCTTGGGGCGTCGCCACTTGGGCTGTATTTTTGGTAGGAGGGGTATTTGAATAGGTAGAATCGAGTAGTGCTATTGTTTGGAAGAAAAGTGGAATGGGAAGGCTGTTTTTTTTTGGGCCGCTCCTGCAGTTGGTCTTGACTTTTTTCTGGATACAGTCTTTAACTGTGAAGCGAAACACAATGTAGAAGCGAAACACCAGTTATTCTGCACCATATAATTGTCCATTGACCCCGGGTTTTTGTGAGGGAACGGTCTACCATTAGAAATGACTCAGGGCAAAAGGAATTAGATCAAGGCCCTTTGTGGAACCCGTAGCGCACACCTTTGTATGGCGGTATATTTTGTTCAATATACTTGATGTCTAAACGCAGCAATGCTCGGGCTGAAACTCGCTACCAGATGCACCACTTGGGGTTTTCAAGGTCGGAGAGTAATAATATGAGCACCCCGGAGGTCACAACTCCGAGGCTGAGGAGTCTTGGATTATTTTCGAGTGTTTCGCTTCTACGTAATTTAGCCATAAACGGGAGTCCAGAAAGATTGTACTCGTTCTCGTTCTAAACTGCAGATATTAGCTTAAACCTTTGTATGGCCAGGTAGCCTAGGTGTTATACTATTGAACTATGAAAAGGACCAGGGAGATTTCGCACAAATCTGGCCCAGAAATCGCAGATTCGCTTGAGCGTTTCGCTTCACGGTTAAAGATTGTACGCCCAGAAGTTCCCAGTTTGTGGGGATCACTTCAGAATAACTACTAGAGGCATCGGCTATGTTATTGGGGGAGAATGTGGGGGGTCAAGCGGTAGAATGTGCCCTCTAAGTCTCAAAATATTTTAATCATGTCTTTAGGGTCGGATCCCTTGGGTGCAACCAAGGTGAATTTTTGGGGGAGAATAAACTACAAAATGTGTATCAGAGGGGGTAGAACCCACCCCCAAAATTTGGGGGTTGATTGGATAACATCTGGCTTCACACCAAATTTTTGCAACGCCCTCTCTTGACTCGGGCTAAATAACACTACGGCGACAAATTTAAATGTGAGATGTGTTGCCTCTTATTAGAATGCGCTGGGTTTACTCCCGCTTCGACTCGTAGACTAAGTGTATACATACATATCACTGTCCGGCTGTTAGCCCATTGATTACAGGTTCAAGAAGAGCTCTAATCTAGCTAATACTATGTATACTGAATCTAAAATATCGAAACGACCCGGCCCCAATGGATGGTTTCTCCAACACATCCTACCATCATCCTAAGAGCAGCGCCACAACGTCTCCAGCCCACATGCGCCCTTCTCGCTGAAATCGACACAGTTCATATATAACTCCCCGTCGTGCGTGAGCCATAACGGCCCCCCGCATCCCTCGAGCGCGAACAGCCCATCAATATTCACAATGTAGCGCTCGCCCATCGTGAAGGGCCGGTCGCACGGGTTCTCACCGGCCTAGAGAAAATATCAGAAACATTACAGTAATGAAATGCCAGGATATCTGGCGCTGGGAGACGTGCCGGTGCAACGAAGTTCCGTTCGCCTGTGCAGCGGTTTTCGCCGGCTACCCACGCGTAGAGCCCGGCGTTTTCTACGGTCCCGAGGTTAATCGCATATCCAGTCTGGCGGGTGGAGAGTGTGCTATTGGGGGTCGCGGTGGGGATGGCCAGCGCCGTGTGGCCCGTGCCCAGAAGGGTGGCCAGCGCAACGGTAGCGACAGCGATGGTTTTGCTTGTGGAAAGGAAGATGGGCATCTCTGGGTTGAATGAGAATCAACACAGTGTGCGATGGGGAGAGAGCCTCACTTGTACGGGCAAATGGAAGGAGGTAGAGCTCAATATCTATATTAGCATGTAGGCTTGACTGGCTTGCCTTTATACCTAGGCTGCGCAGCGTTGAACAGTGTCTCCGGGCATGAGATCCAAGCACGTGGACATAGCAGTTAGCGAATACTTAGCGTTTTGGCACTGCCCATAGAGGTATGGCAAGTCCGTCACCGACCGAGATCGCCGTAGTCCATATATGCCGAATTGCTTTGACTCGAGGTACAGAGTACCAGTTATGCCAAGATGACAACGGTGCGCATATAGAACTTCCATCTCCTTTCATGCTAGCACTGCTGCACTGGCACGTCCAACTGCCCCGGTGCTCGGATCCGTGGCAGATAGGTAAGTAGGTAGGTAGACTTATTGACTCTGCTGATAGTTTTAGTGACAGAGAGCGCTCGAAATGAATCACTGACGCGTCGGAATTAGTAATTGATAATAGCAGTTAACTAATAAGTACTGTATTAGTACTTACTGCCTCGTTCAACCCAGATACGGTAGGCCTAGGGGGGATACGGTGGCAGAGTGCGAGCTCAGGCAAGGCGAGCTTGCGAGCCGGCCTGAGTGTAAGACAAGGTAGATAGGCTAGGATTTGGCTAGGATAAGGTTTTGTGCGTCCCGTTTAGGCAGGTGGCTGTGCACCACAGCCACCTGCCCAAGACTTCTGCTTCCGCTAGTCGACCTCACGAGAAACGTTTTCTCTCGCTCGTCGTCTTCTCGAACCACTCGATTTTTTCGCCACGTCTATGATACGCATCAAATCGCGTGTCCAAATTCGGTTGCTTCAAGCGAAACACGGCACCAGTTTTATATCGAGAATATTCAAGTTTTCTCAGCTTCCAAACGCACAGATACTTCATTACTTAAAATCGTCCGGAAAATCCTGCTCGTGAATTTCCTCACAACCCTGCCGCTCTAACCTCGGAAATGCTTCAGTCGGCTGGGAGATATGGCAAAAATTTGTGAGTAATGATTAGTTCGCTTGGTAACGGGAGGCAAATGGGAGCGCACATCACGGGTGGTCACTGAGGCGCTCCTCCAACTCGAGAAACGCCGCGAAAATCGTGCCGATGGTGACAAGCTCGTGTGGAAGCGGCTCAGCAGTGACGCGTAAGATTCAACCAGTAGTAGATAGGCGAGAATCCTGGTGCCCCCCGTTGGGTGACTGCCGACGACCTATCAAAAAAGCAAGCATTGATTAGTGGAGAGTCGCCAGGCGGGAAAGCGGTCTTATGTTCACCTCGCCGGATGGCATTATTGCCAAATGGAGCGGGGACGCAACTTGAACTTCTGGAACGATTTCGGTCGTGGGTCGTATCAAACTAAAGTCCCAACTGGATAATAAGGGATGAGATGGACTCGAAAACGGCCCGGCAGTTACGAAGCACATACAGATGTAGATTGCGCCGTTCCGGCGTTGCTTGGGCTTGTGCGGCCTGGTCACCCCTGGTGTACCACCTCGTACGTCTGCACTTGACTGTCGGTGGCTTCAAGGAAGATGGCAGTAGTTTAAGCCGACCAGCGGCGAGGTGCAAAGCCCGCGCGCAATGCGTCGGGCCCGTTTACGGGGACATCGATCTCGAAAATAGGCACAAAGCGGATAGGCGAATTGTTCTCCAGGGGTGATCCGAGTCCTTCGAGTTGTAAGTAGTAGCAAAGTGGGGTACGTGGGGCGAAAAAACGTATAGCGCCATTAATATTGTGGAAGAAACCAACCGCATCTGCCTCCTGAACGCCAGCTGTCAGACAATTAGAGTGCGGATCATTGGACCTGAATTACGTAGAACCGCCAGACATCGATCACTATGCATTTTCTTGATCTAAACTATGACGTGCTCCTGCGCACGTTCACATTCCTCGACGTTACTTCCATTGTGCGCTCTACTGAGGTTTGCTTATTCCATCGGCCTCGTCACTCAGCACGCGTTCCCTCTCACATTAAGTTCCCAGGTCTGTTCTGCTTTCCAAAGGCTGGCGCAGTCAAAGCACGTTTGGCTGGCGGTAGTGCACTACCTAGGTCATCGGGGCATGCTGTCTCTCCCGCCCCGAGACACTCTGCTAAGTTATTCGGCAACACAGCTTA
The DNA here is from genome assembly GCA_029378395.1 of Mycena leptocephala. NCBI lineage: Eukaryota > Fungi > Basidiomycota > Agaricomycetes > Agaricales > Mycenaceae > Mycena > Mycena leptocephala. The sequence continues at coordinate 48,214 of JARJLF010000898.1, forward strand.
TACAAGAAGTCCGACGAGCGGTGTGCGGTCCATGGACTTGGGCCGCAACCTCCTCTCAAGCACCGGCCCTCCGACGACAGATCCATGTCTCAATGTCCGGCCCGTCAACGTCCTCTGCATGCGAGCCTACTCTGCTGTTTGGCGACCGACACCTCCTTGTAAAACGTGGGACTGGGTGCGAAATATGGGACATCGCCGAAAATCGGCCAGTCTGGGCGCGTGACGGCGTTATACGGAGCCAGATGGTCGCTCAGCCTGTTCGGAACGGTACCGAACTTTTTATTGCGCTGTGGAGTGTGCGCGCTTCTATGTGTGTATCCGGAATTTGGCTCAGCGTATCGATTCTTGATCCCTCCCTCTATTTAGGTTGCCTGGAGACCCCAAACGACTAGACTGCAAAATCTTTGCGCAAAATCTTTTGCTCGACTTAAAAACCAATTCTGAGACGCCACTGCTTCCAATTCAACTGCCCCCGAATTTTACCAAGTTTTCCGATGTAGTCTTGGCTGATGATTTCTGGACTGCCAATGTAAGTTGGTTCGCCGCCCGAGCCGGCTGGCTGGACGGCGTCCTCATAGTCAATTGGAGGGAGCACACCTTTGTGCTGCTGCGCTGGAGGTTGACTCACAAGGTATGCCCCTGTGGTACCTTCAGTTTCATATTCTACCATTCATCACTTTCCGCTCCGTAGAAACTTCTACCGGGCCATCTCCTAGCGATAACCAAGGCCGCCGAGGCCTCAGACATCGTCCTGTATCCGTGGGCGGCATTCGCTCCGCATTGGCAGCCTATAAACACCACCACCCTTACTAGGGCAGCGCACCCGGCCCTCAGAATCCCGCCCCTCGTTTTACAGTCGGTCGAGTATCCAGTCCTTCCAGGGTACCGCACCCCGCTCCTGAGCGTGCACGAGTGCCCGTTGGTCCACGAGAGCTATATCGTGTCCACGCACAATGCCAGCACCGAAAGCCTCCCCGCCGACAGCGAAGCATCTCACCTGCCTTCTCTGCATCGATACCGACTCACGCTCCCGACGGCAAGTTCCGCACTGGGGTGGAAAAAGATTTCGAGCGCCGGTGCGATTAATGGAGTGTTCATGCGCTCGCTGACGTACGCCGGGTACGGCTTCGGGGTCCGCGTCTCTCCCGACGCGCGTCGGGCAACCGCGCAGTTCGTCTGTCGGCCCGCGACTGGGGAGGATGCCCCGGATGGCACATGGACTGTTCCTGGGCCTCTGCCAGCGCAAACACAAGATTTTGGCGGCGCGTGTCTGTCACCATATACTGGGGCACTCACCGTCTGCGCTGCGGGTGGTGTGGACGTATACTACTACGAGTAGATCTAGACTGATCGGGGATATACTTATTACTGACTCAGACTCTTTCTCATCTTTTAGTACTAACCGCGGTCATTTTCTATAACTAGTAGTACAATCCATTGCATTACCTCGTTCGGATAAGTCTTTACTGCAGTGCCAGTCGAGGTTCGGTGTCAGTGCAACATTTTGAAACGCATCGTGGTGTACCGTTCAATCCCGTCCTCTGAGAATTTCGTGGCTATTGTCTCGGGCGCGCAGGTCACAGGATCACCGTTCTAGAAATCGCAGACGTGGGCGCTGGAAATTGGAATACAGGTGAGGTGGCTCAGGAAGTATGAATAAACACGTTTCACACATTCCGCAGGTGGGGCCAAATTTAATCCGCCTGCTCATACGTTGGGGGTCTTGACCCGCAACTCCAAATTGACCACGAAACCAAACACAGATAATACCTTAGAGGTACTCGAGAGTCAAGGCGCCATCGAAAATAATCTTAGATCTTCTTCCGTCTTCCATGCTCCCTGTTGACCATGCCCCGAGGAATGACTTGCAGTTGAAGTCGCCATTTACTCTTGACCACCACCACCAGCTATCCTTCCACACCCATTCACGTGAAAACAGGTTACTACCGCCAACTTCAACGGATCCACAGCTCTCGACTTGTCTGGTCTATGACAGGGATAGACCACATTCGAACCCCCTGCACATTCAGTTTACCGGCGGTACATTCGGGCCCGCAGCCGGCACATTCTGTCAGTGGCCGCCGTTTCTGTTGAGCCATGGCACATTTTGAGAATCGATCCCTCCCTGGTAAAACATGTAGAGTTAATGCTAGTCACTGCTCTGGAAATTGAATTATTACATCGGCGGCATCTGCAATAATTTTTTGGCACTCCTATTGGTGATCGAATGCGATTGCCAAGTGGAAGCCATACAGAAAAGCTTGGAGAGTAGATCGGTAGATTTGGGCCGTAAGTTGTGAGCGCCCTCAGGTTGATAGGAACACTGGACAACCAAGTCAGTCGTTGGGCCAAAATGCAGCGAAAATGCAGGGAGACGTGAACAGGTCTTGGTGTAGATTTTAGAGGTTAATTGGTGAGTCGCAAATACCTTCAACTGCGCAGAATAGCCTCGAATTTGTTTCGAATGAAAAAGCAGAGAAAATCTACAATATGCGAGGTACGAGCACCAATATTGTTGTAGTGTCTGTCTATGAGAGACTAGAGAAAATCGGTGAAAATCTAGATCGTTCTGACCCTCAGTGAGGTGGAACTAAAGTGCGACACCACGCAACAGAGTGTCTAAGACCGGTCGCGCGCGCAATTAAAAATAAAAATTTCCGCCGCGAGGGGAATCGCGAAACCTCGGGCTAGACACAATCAAAGAGCAGGAGCACTGCATAAGACAGCACCGACTGAGCAGAGATAGCGGTTGAAAGGCGGTGCGCGGTGTTTTTTTTTGACGAATGATAAGTACTCAAGTACGATGGTGGCTTGATATATTGGTGGCGGCAGAGAATAGAGCCTCAGATGGGTTTATTGAGCGAAGTATCGCAGGGCAGCCACAGACCAGAGACTTGGAAGTGGCCGTCGAGGAGCAAAGAAGGAAATGATCGGAACAGACCGGGAATTCAAGTTCCCGGCACTGGCTATCACAATTGCCGGTCTCTTTCCAACATCCACGTCGCCGATTCGAAGACACCGAAGATCTCTAGCGGCGATATTGTGCGCCGTACTTGCTCCTCGTGAATCATCTATCTGGATGCTTCCGACAAACGTCGCATGAATCTTCCAGTCTTGACTAGTGACTAGTCGACTCCTGGTTCCTGTGCCATGTTCTTTTTCAGATCGGAACGCACCCGAGAGGTATAAATTTATAATTGAACGGCTTATCTATCAAAATGCTAATGTTGCGATGCTAACTATGTGCTACTAGTATATGCGCCATCAGTTCTTCTTTACTCTCACCTTGGCTTCTTCAATACCGGACCTTGCTGTCGGGATAGAATTGGGGCGATGACACTGGTTCCTCGGTGCGTCATTGCTGTGCTTTCAAGTTCAGTAATGTATCAAGATCCTGGCTCCGGATCTTGGGAATTAGAATAACTTCGTGCCAAATCCGTCTTCGTCGTCTTCAAGAGGGCTTTCGGCAGGTGCGTTATAGCTATAACATATCTGGTCAAATAGCTAACTATTTTAAGTACCGGGACCACGGGCGGACAATGCCGATCTCACCGGGTCATTTCTCCGTCTGCCTCCATTTCATCTGTAAGCTGTCGAACATATAGCATTAATGTAGACCGGAAAAATGACGGGCACGCAGAAACAGGGGTACAGCCTTCAAGCTGTTGAACAAGCGCTGATTGTTTGTTTTGCTCTTTTCAGGAAATGCCGAATGCAAGTGCATACGTATACGCCTCTTTGGCTGTACACTGACTTGATATTGATGATCTGATTGACTCCGGATATGTGCATTTCGGCATTCACATCTACTCCGTCTACCCAGTCGGAGTAATGATTTTCGCAGGCTGACATGCATCTAGTCTTCGAGTTTTCAGAGGCCATGTTCAACTCCGTCTGTAAAAGTGCTGTGTTCTCCTTGCATCATCTTTTCGAATCAACCGGTATACCATTTCACGTCCTTCTTCAATGAGAACTTCCATTGACATCATCCAGGAGCCTGAAACGTATGTGCATGGCGCGTCAGAGCAATTGACAATTGTAAATCTCCCTCACTCATCTGGCACCCTCAAAACATGAATACGAACTTCAGCAGCGTCGGCAGGCGTATACCTGCTGAAAATTTGATTCTCCCTGCGTACCAAGCATGTGCTTTTGTGCTCCTCCTGATTGATTCCTGGTGTATCAACCCTCTTTTCCATCTATATCCCTAAATCAGCCTGTTGCCTCAGGGTTAGCCGTCCCTGCATCTATCTTGTACAGGTTCGGTCTCCACAGCAAGGCATATTCTTTTTTGAACACCAATTTATCAACGAGTTGGGCCTTAATCTCTAGTGAAGTACGTCATGAAACCGACAACGCGCGCCGACTTGATCACTGAAACCAGTCGCAATACCAAACATTCACAGGATAGGTACTTGTGTCGGGCGGCGACTTTCCATGCCCACATGGTTGAGACAGAGCGACGGATGGATAAAACCGTAGGTGCTTGTCCGAACATTGGTCTGATAGAAATCAGTTGAGTTGAAAAACTCGAGATGCGAAAGTCAGCAGGACTAAGACATTGGGTGCTGCTGTCCACTGCTGTCTGTGAATGCCATTCGGCGACATTCGACTGCTGTCAACCGTGCTGCGTGTATCATTACTGCGGTAACTCAACATTGAATTGGATCGAATCGTGCTGTTGAGTTTCTGTCCGGCTGTCCAGTTTCAGCCTCGATATCCATCGTATCCCACAGCGCCGGTCCCATCATCCGAAGTGAAATTTTCATAACTGTGATCCTCTGTGACCAATACTTGAACTGTTACGCGTGTGATCGCGTACCAATTAATGTCCAGATGTTGCGTCCGTGGTTGATACTTCTCATCGACCGATGTTCAAATGTCGAGATGGTGAACTCTTGGTGAACTCGCAGGAACATAGGAATGGCTTCAGTGATTCATTGCGCATATCCTCATATCTCGGGTTGTTCAGCATCATGGCGCTACTATTGAGACACGCCAGGGTCAGTTGCGAGCTCGAGCTTGGGTAATTCCAAATCGTGCTGTGTAGTATGTACTAATGCAACGTGCTTCCAAATCCCCTGCCGTGGAATACCACCTACCTACCCTGCAGTCTCTTACAGTGCGGGATGTGAATTACACAGCCAGGCAGGAGGTGTCAAACACTCATGTTGACATGACGATGGGTACTGATTCGGTCTAGTTCAGTCAACCATCAAACCAATTATGGGAGCAGATCATACACTCGCTTAAAACCTCGCCATCTTTGAGTGGGAAAATCCTACAGTCAGTTGAGGACTGAATTGGCTGATGCAAGTTTGATTGTTCGTCAGGATCCTATCCAAAGTTCATGGAAATTTAACCGCGATAACGGACCTCACTTCCCCGTTCTTAAACATTCAACTTGTGACGTGAAGTTTCGCCTTTGGATACTAGAGTGTCAGTCTGCATAAATCCATTGCCAGGGAGGTTTCAAAGAATTTGGAACGCATCTCAAGGTGTCTCCACTCAAAGAATTAGACAAAATGTATGTATAGAGTAGGTATAAAAATCTAGGTTGATGCTGACAGTTTCCTTCGTGATACTCGCCGGCGCCAACGGGCAATCAAGTGGTCGAAGCCAGCATACCTTTCCAAATAATGGTTACCCTGCATGATATAACCTGTCAGTCAACCGTACAATATTTCAATTGATTTTTGGCTGTGAAACACCGGTTTGTGGCACTTGGCGGGTGGACGGGGACGAGGCCGTCGGTGCGTGGATCTGAAGTCCAAAAAACAGTGTTGTGCACAGAACACAGTCTAAGACACTTCAAGACAGTTCAAACCTGCTTTATAGGGCCATCCCAAATTTACCGCGGGCTGTTGAGCTTTACAGAAGGTCCATGGCATCAAATGCTCAACAGGCACTCATCTCAGATACTCTCATCAAAAAGCCCCTTTATTGGCAGCCAGTTTACGTGAACTGACAGTGAACAGTTGAAAGACTCAGAGCATCTTACATTTGAATATTAGCGCAGTCCAAATTTCGACACTTTGGGATCCAGCCGGAAGGAATATGTGTCTCGCGCAGCGACAGAGTTTTCTCCATGCTGATTCCAATTCAACGGGCGCCGTGAAGTTAACACGCTCCTCGTGGAATTAATTTGATGTATATCATGTCCAAATTTAGATATTATAATTAGCTGTCCATGATGTCCATCTCTTGTAATCTTATGCAGTGTGATAGACCTCCCACCGAGTGATTTGAGCAGTCCAAATTTCTGCCAAGAATTGTACCAGTCTACACACAGGTGCACTCGAAGGAGAATATATGCCACGTAAACCTGGTGCATGTTGCCTGTTGCCTGTCAGTGTCCGTGAGCAAGTTCGATCACTATAGCTAATACCGTGTGCTCAGATGACATGCAGCCTGTCATCTATGCCACTTCTTGTGTCCGATGGCATCATAGTTCTCACTGTGGCGGCCACGTAAATGAGGTGAGTCCATCTCTGACTCGTGTCTTCTTCCTCCATCTACTGCTGCTCACTGGCAATAATGTGGAAAGCAATCACAAACCTGTTCAAAGCTGTGTTACACCGTCTTCCGTGCATTGGGGATCAATCTCGGTCCCATCCAAGCTCTCAAGGACTGCCCCCTGACCTTGCAAGAGCTGATCTCACATCGCAATCAGCGCTCAATCCATCCATAAAGAAGACCAAGGAGCTTGGTTGGTAGCTGCTGCTATAAGCATACAACTTGCTTATCTTGTTCTTGCGTTAGCAAATGCCAAAATACCCATCCAAGGTTGACACATTTAGTGCAATTTTTATATTTATACCAATTGTGTGAAGCAGAAACACCAACATTGGGGCCTGTATTATCTGCCAACCAGCAAGGGCAAGGTGGTGGTATGTCGTTGATGTATGTTGAATTGTACTCATCGGCTTACTCCATTGAGAATCAGATATACAAGCTGAAAACGGATCAGTCAAGAATGCTCAAGGTGACAATGTTTTATTATCTATATCGGCTTTGGTCAGTCTAGCACTTCTAGGGACTGTAAGTATACTTCATGACCGTTCTGCTGGCTCCTCATTATTGTATCCACCTAGAAAATTCCCGCAGCAAAACAAGAGGTTTCCGGTTTTGCAAAGGAGGTTGCAACAGATATCAGCCTTCTTGCTGATGCGTTTGGTGGTCCCAGTAATAGCAGCCCACTATTAGAAATGGCATGGGATGACCTTCAGAAAACTCGGTGATTGCTCTCTCATTCAGCTGCAATTGATCTGACTGGACCTGTCAGTGACTTGGTCAATGAGATTTGTGAATGGGCCAATGTCGAGCTTGTGCGTGTTTGTCTATGGTATTCTACCCAGGCCATTCATTATGGGCAGCAGCGAAAGAAATGGAGCAATGCTCCGGGGCTTTATAAAGACATTGAAGATTGGCATGCAAAACTGGATCGTGCAAGGTCAAAATTCTCGGTATAATGAATTTTATTTACCTTGCTTCACCATTAATATCCAAGTGTAGCAACATACTCTGATTCACATTCTCAAATCTGTCGCTACTACTACCCAAAGTGTCGATGATATCAAACATGGTTTACAAAATATGGTCCCACATCTAGCAGAGCTGCATAAGGATGTATGTGACTTATTCTACATCTGGGACCTTTGTTTATGTCTGAAATTCTCATGAAGCGCGAAATCGAAAAGGTTCTGCAATCAATTCAGGCAACACTTGGAAAACGAATTGTCCCCTCAGCAAAGTATGATGCCAAAGAGCAGAGAGAAAGAGAATACATTGTGAACACCCGTTTGGATATTTTGGAAGAAATTATGACATGGACCAACCTCAAGTCCAACACCGAGAATTGCCTGTGGATTACAGGGAAAGTTTATGTTGGAAAATCTACCATTGCTGCCCACCTTGCAGAAAAATTGGGAGACGAGAAAAGTCTTTATGCACAGTTTTTCATCGCAAGAGCCATCGACTCTACCACTGATCCTGACAGTATTTTCCCCACTATGGCTTGGCAGCTTGCAGAGAGGTCTCCACTAGCAGCAGTGCTTATTAAAAAGAACTTGGACTCTGTCCCAAGTCATGCCAGCAGGCTTTCAAAAGAACAAGCTTCTGCTCTCTTCCTTGAGCCTTTACAAGTCATCGCACAATATGCAGGCAAAGTTGTTATAATCCTTGATGGTGTTGACGAACTTGTCAAACTTCGAGAGTTCCCGACATTTACTCTTTCCAAAGTGACATCCATCCTTTGTGATATCATGCATGATCTTCCTCCCCAAGTCAAGGTCCTTATACTTTCTCGACCAGAGCAGCCAATTTTGCAAAACATACCCAGTGGAATTAAACAGCTTGAGCTCCCTGTTGAACAGTCCATATCTGATATGGAGAAAATTCTGGATCAAAAGCTGAAGACTTTAGTGAACACATACAAGTTGACAAATTGGCCAAGCGCAGCACAAAGGAAACAGTTATGTGACCTCGCTGCAGGTCACCTGGGATGGACCCAACTTGTTATTGCTTGGATCACCCAACAGCTTGAACAGACTGCACAGAAACAGATTCGGGCACAGCAATTGTTTGAAGAACTGCAAGCTGCCCCATTGGTTGCTGGAGATCTAGAGAGTCTGTACCAACTTATCTTAACATGAATAACCCCACCTTTGCCTCCAAATCGTGAAGAATTCTTAATGGGGTTTGCAATTATTGTTGGTGCTTTAGCAGTTCTTCAAGAGCCACTGGATATTTCGACTCTCAGAGGATTGGTCCTATTGGATTTGGAATCCTCAGGATTACAGTATTTGGACCTTGTAGACTTTCTTGATGAGATGAGCAGTGTTTTCTTGGATGGAACCGATTCAATGAGCAAGACCACTGTTCCAAATGCTCACACATCCTTTTTCGAATACTTGACAAGCAATCGATGTGACCCTTTCCTTCAACTCTCCCCCCCGAAACACCATGCTCGCATGACCGAAGCCTGTTTCCATATTTGTTGCAAGGAGCTCTGCTTTAACATTGGTAATATTAAAACATCTCACTACAAAAATAAGAAGCTTGAAATACAGCCTATCTCTCGGCACATTGTCTATGCATGCAAGTTTCTGGGACGTCATTTGGAACAGACCAAGGAGTTGGATCAATTCCTTCCAGACATTAACAGCTTTATGAAGAACAGTTTTCTGCAGTGGTTGGAAGTCTTGAGTTTAGAGAAGGAAGTATCTTCCGCAGTACCTACTCTTCAGGCCATGGAGAAACACCTTCAAGTGAGTAGCATTCCTGCTTGACTTTTTGTTTCTCATCTTATGTTTGAACAAGGACCCCTCCCTTTTACTCCTCATTCAAGATGCCATCAAATTCGTGGAGAAATTTGAAGTTCCCATCCAGACCAGTGCTCCGCATATCTACATTTCTGCTCTCCCACAGGCGCCCACAGACTCTCTCATATACCAGCAGTATCTGCACCAATTCCCCCAGCTTCCATGTATGAAGGAAGGTGCAGAGTCCTGGGATGGGGTGCCGACAAAAGTCCGATATGCTTCCCTCTCCTCCAAAGGGACACATCTTGTAGCTACATTCAGTGACAAGACCCTCAGAGTGTTTAATTTACCAAAAGGAGAGGTTTCACACACTCAATTCATGGTAGATGCATGGGCAGTTGCCATCTCCTCCAATGGAAGGCTTGTGACCACAGTTGCCAGGGGGGCTCTTTGTTTATGGGAGGTGGGAGAAGGCCAGGAGATGAAGAGATTCCAACTTGATGTTGGGGACCATGAACCTGATTCTATTCCCGATGAGGATCCTGACACTGCCCCAGAAAAATATGTTCCTCTATCCCTGTCTCCCAATGAAATCTGCATTGCAGTAGGATGCAGGAATGATATTTTTGTCTTTCATTCACACACAGGCCTGATTCCATCCAGTCCCTTCATGGGCCATACAGATATTGTCCGCTCCATTGCCTACTCTGCAGACAGTACTCATATAGTCTCCTGCTCAAAGGACCATACTGTACGGGTCTGGGATGCTTTGAACGGTACTTGCAAGTTCACATTTGAGGGGCATACCTATTGGAACACGGTTTCTTTCTCACCGAAAGATACCCAAATTGCTGTAGGCACTAAATGGGATGGTACCATCCACCTGTGGACTCTTGGGACAGCTGAACCATACATCCTTCGGCGCGACGGCGATGGTACTGGACCAGTCCCCTCACTTGCATTCTCACAAGATGCCCAGCTCCTTGTGGCAGGGTGTGGTGCGAGCATTCATGTCTGGGACCTTTCAAGCCCCCAAGACAGCATGAAAGTTGTTGGATACCATATGAATAAAGGGGTCACTTCTGTTGTTTTCTTTCCTGATGGCAAGCAAATCATGTCAACATCACAGGATGGTACAATTCGAGTTTGGGATGGTGAGGAGGCGGCAGAGATTGAATCTGACAGGAAATGGATTCTTGGGAATGACAAGGAGCTACTGTTTTGGAGTCTTTCTAGTGTTCGCCATCCCAGGAACACTCTAATCATTGGACTCCATGTAGATCTCACCCATTTTGTTCATGGAGAGCAATGGGTGAACTGCAGAGAACCAGCAGCCATTGCTGACAGCTAAACAATCATAAATATCCATGCTCTACCACCGCATAGTTGAGATTACCGTAGCTCTTCCCTTTCAAATCCAATGAAGATAAGATTACATTAGCTGGTTGCTTGAGGTAGACTCGCTGGGACTTGGACATTAGCATTTCTGTATTGGACTTGTCTTTCTTTCAAACCCCCTATCCCATTTCATCCTATTTTACCCGTTAACTCATTATCTGTTCTTTCCTTTATGCCGATGCGGCCCCACGCTCCTTACCATACCCGCCATTCACTCTGTATATTGCAGATGCCCACGCTCATTTACCTCTGTTCCATTCCAACATCTCAACTATCTTTACAATCATTTGAATAGATACAGACTTTGATTAGGTATATAAGCCTGTAGCGTAGATCAGATTCCTCGGTTTATCTACAACTTACGCCAGTTACCTCTCGGGTTGACCATTCAAACCTCATGTGCCAGACCAGCATCCAGCTCCCTGTCACAATTTCTCACAAGCGGTGATTCAACATAATATAATACCAAAATATTGAAATTACAGGCCTGGCATATGCTTGTTTGGAGAGAGGTTTGGATGTTAGGTTCTGTTTCTCATTTGCTTTCCTTTGGGAATTCTCAAGCCAGTAATATGACAGAACCACCTTCAATGGGCTTACCTGCTTGCTCATATCTAAAATGGTAGGTTGCAACCAAATATTCAATGGCTCTGAGTGGTAGACGTACATATCACAGGCTAGCATGGATTCTGCCAGTTTACCCGCTGTTATCCATCCCAAGGTTTGTACATTTTTTTCTCAGATTATATAGTGGCTCGATTCGATGTGTCCCGGAATTCTTTGCGTACTTGTCCTCGAATTTACTTACTTACTTTGGGCATTATCAGACCGTCAGAGTCGCATTTTACATTCAGATGGTTTGTCAAGACTCAAGAACAGTAATAGTAAATGGGAAGTCCAATTATTGATTGGATATTGGAGATAATATTATATGGGCTGAATACAAAGAACGTGTACTGCACTCGATGAAATTAATATTTTGAACGGGAAGGGGAGCTACTAGTATAGCTCACAAGTTACAACATGTGCACGCCGCGGCGATGTGGATTGTATTGTGCACGTATCGAGGTTCAAAATTGTGCAAGAGCAGGGGCAGTGTCAATTCTTGGGTCTTGGGTCATTCCCACATTAATATCTCTTGGAGCAAAAGGAAAGGTATCAGCCTTCAGGTCCTCGTACCGAACACTACACTACCTCCATAAAATGAAAGTGATGAACTTATGTAAGGGGGAGAGTCGGTTGTTTGGTTTCATCCGAGTGGAGTGCATGAAGATAATTGAAGCTGCACGTTTACAGTAATTCCCTAAGTTGCCGAGAAATTTAAAGTAGGTTGTTGTACATGTCGGGGTTATGCGATGCGAGAACATCATTTAACTGAGAAAGGAAAAAAAAAACCATCAGGAACGGGCCGTGCTGTTCGTCGGCCTTGCTTACTTTAATAAAAAATAATTATAATGTCGGAGGGACAGTACTAATGGGTGTATATAGAATAGATAGACACTTCCAAAGAACATACACTTCAAAACGTCTTCGACCCGGTGTCCGTGGTCCCTGGATCTCGCGTTGAGAAGACTGTTTATTGTCAATGGCAGCAGGCATGCATCATGATGTGGACTGACAATTATCAAGTTGATTCGGCCCGGGGGGTCGCAAAGCCTGAGTACGCACTTGAAGTTATTCTACTTGTTAGTGTCGGGACAGTTCGATGTTTACGTTTACGGATTCAGGCAGAAAGCCAGAAAGAGCTCTACTATGGGCGCAGATTTTACTTGTTCTCATGGTAGCGCTGTCGCCATGTCCTTGGGACGTGATATGCCCATGGGTGAATAACCGGGAGATCAAATTTAGTGGATCCGATCCCGGGCCATTGAACTGGCAGTCGTGAAGGGAATTTTAGTCTGGCGGAGCGTGCTGAATAGGGTATCCCGTAGCCCAACAGGTCTTGGAACGCAGCGAATGCCGGAGGAGAATGGACCAGAATATATATTGATAAATCCGATGTTGCAAGTGCCCACGCCAGCGCCGTTGAATAATTGAGGTCCAACTCCAACAGTACTAGTACGCAAGCTTTCCTAAACGTTGTAGTTGTCCGGATCGCGGCTCTTGGCACTGACGCAGTTGCGCGATCGGCGGCAGCCTGCGCGTAATACCTATTATAAATAGTGATCGGCATTTCAATGCCGTGGAAGAGCATGGAGACTACATAGATCGGCAGGTTTTGGTCGTGATCGGCATTTATGTGATTGGCGTGCGGTGAAGACTCCGAAGAGTGTGGAGACTGGATTATAGGAATTCGGCCCGATGCACAGTGACCCTCTGCAAACGCGCAGAGGTCTCGATTGAAAGGCTACGGTAATTATACAAAGAAGGGCTGTAAAACTACTGTAAAGAACTGTGGAAGGAATACTAAAATAGTGAGCTGTAAAGGATGCTGTTGAACCGAGCTGTAGAAGTGGGCAGTGCATGCACAGGAGTTGTCGGTTCAACAGCCTGTCTACAGTTTGACAGTGCTTCGGTTGTCCTTCCAACATGGATCAGGAGAGCGGCTTATGCAGTAACAGCCGATCCTAGTGCGGACGGAAACGGGTGAAAAATGGGTTGAATGTCCGATCAGAATGCGTACGAATGCTCACGGCAACAGCTACGATGTCCGATCCAAGTTGCAGACGGGAAACGCGCATGGGCGTTGATGTCCGATCCTTTTGCGGATGGATATCTCGAAAAATATAAGTTTCGGGCCTCTCAAGGCCTCGTCAGATGGCCACAAGAGAATGTTTTCACCAACATATGCAAAATTGCTCTCTGACGACCCAAAAGGGACCCTCTCGCAGAAAAAGGTCCGATCCATTTTGCGTACGAAGACGGCCGAAAAACGCCCACCCTGATCACAATGCGCACGACATGTGTGGAAAACCTGATGTACGGAAAGGACCAAAATCAAGAGATTTGGATCGGACCTACAACCGCATAAGCCGCTCTCCTCATGGATCGGCAGGTTTTAACATTTGGCCGTAAGACGGTGAGTTTTGGCGTGGTGAGAATCTAGAAACCAAGTCGGTGGTCGGGCCGAAAAGGAACGAGACGTGGGACAAGTGGCGTGAAAGGCCACATTGAGAATCAGTGGTGAGCATCCCGGGCGATAGTGCGGACGTGCGTCAATGACTGAACGTCTATCGTGGGTGATGCAATTTGAACACCAAATGAACACGCTTAGGTCATCTTGCTTACTCGAAGGTGGCCGGAGGCCCGATATGTCAAACAGACAACGTGAGATTCTCCATATAAAGACACGGCCACCCAAATTGATCTGCGTCTGCCTTGCAAGTGTGCCTTTTGCCGTCATGTCCGCCAACGAGAGCGCCGATACCCTCAATGTCTCCCATACCCAGTCCAACCCCGAAAAGGCAGAGCCCCTCAAGGAGGTTCACGAGGCTTCCGTCCCCACTCTCGTGGAGGACGAGGATGATTTCCCACACGGCATCAAGCTCGCGCTACTGACGCTCGCGCTATGTCTTTCTGTGTTTCTCGTGGCTTTGGTGCGTTCGCCTTCTCATTTTCGGAGATTCTCTTCGTTGACTAAGTGGCGTGTGGTGTAGGACAATACCATCATCGCCACCGCAATTCCCAAGATAACAGACCAATTCAAGTCCCTGGACGATGTGGGCTGGTATGGATCCTCGTGCGTCCTTTCCTTACATTCGCTGTAAGTATTCGCTCAATGTGTGCAACAGATATCTACTCGTGCGCCCTTTGTTTAGGTTACGCGCCGGTTATTGATTTTTGGTGTAGACGACCGCGGCAACACAGCTCCTATTCGGCAAATTCTACACGTTCCTGCCCGTCAAGTGGGTCTACGTCGCCGCCATCTCGCTCTTCGAGATCGGCTCCCTCCTTTGCGGCGCCGCGCCCAACTCCACCTCCCTCATCATCGGACGCGCTATCGCCGGCCTAGGCAGCGCTGGTATCTTCTCCGGTGCCATGAGTGAGTCTCCCCCGCTCCTATGGTGTAAAGGGTGCTTACTACTAGCGCGCCCACGCAGTCATCGTCGCGCACACGGTCCCCCTGACGAAGCGCCCTATATACTCGGGTATGATCGGAGGGATGTACGGAATCGCGAGCGTCGCAGGCCCGCTCATGGGCGGGGCGTTCACCGATAAGGTCACTTGGCGGTTCTGTTTCTATAGTACGTCCTTCCCCTTGCTCCTATTTGCCGGACACCTCACTAACCCCTCCGCGCCCATGTAGTCAACCTCCCCATCGGCGCCATCACCCTCTTGGTAGTCATCTTCCTCTTCAAGATGCCCGCGCGCGGCGTCGTCAAAGCAGCCCCCGCCACATTCGTGCAGCGCCTCAACCTCTTCGACCCCTGGGGCACGCTCGTCTTCATCCCCGGCATCGTCTCCCTGCTCCTCGCGCTCCAGTGGGGCGGCTCCAAGTACCCCTGGGGCTCCGCGCGCATCATCGCGTTGTTCGTCATTTTTGGGGTATTGATAAGCATTTTTGTGGGGATACAGATGTGGAAGCAGGATGCGGCGACAATCCCGCCGAGGATATTGAAGCAGAGGACGATATTTAGCGCGGCGTCTTATTCATTTTGTATTGGGTCGGCTTTCTTCATTCTCAGCTTCTACGTATGTCCCTCTCCTCTCCTCTCCTCTCCTCTCCTTCATAGTACCCTGTACTCACTCGTCGCCCCGTAGCTCCCAATCTGGTTCCAAGCAATCCACGGCGTCTCCGCCGTCCAATCCGGCATCGACAACCTCCCGCTCATCCTCTCCCTCGTCCTCGCGTCCATCGTCGCCGGCGGGCTCATCACCGTCATCGGGTACTACGCGCCGTTTATGATCGCGTCCTCCATCATCATGGCCGTCGGCACGGGGCTCGTGTCAACCTTCACTGTCAATTCCCCAGCAAAGATGTGGATACCTTTTCAGGTGGGTTTCAATTCTTGATTCCTTACCTAGAGGAAGAGAGCGTTAACCGAAATTTTCGCAGGTGATATGTGGACTCGGGGCAGGCCTGGGGATGCAGCAGCCGATGCTAGCTGCGCAGACGGTGTTGGAGTTAAAGGATATCCCGGTGGGGACGAGTATTATTATGTTTACGCAGACGATTGGTGGGTCTCTCTTCTCGTTTTCCTCCCCTATGAGCATAAGCTGACGACACCCCGCACAGGCGGCGCCCTCTTCATCTCCATCGCGCAAAACGTCTTCACCAACAAACTCGTCTCGGGCCTCACCCATCACGTGCCAGGTGTCTCCCCCTTACTCGTCCTGTCTGCGGGCGCGACGTCCCTCAAGAAGCTCGTCCCCGCGGAGGAGCTGGCGGCGGTGTTGGTTGTGTATAATGAGGTGGGTGTTTTTTGGCGTTCGATGTTGTTCCTATCGGCTTCTCCCTTTGGCACCCTCCCCTTCCTCCTCTATCCTCCCTTCCCGCTCCCTTCCCCTTCGCGAGCGGCACTTCCTGCCCTCCCGCTCTTGGCTGCGCTCGCTCTCTCCCTTCGCCCTCTCACCTCCATCTCCCTCCTCTCCCCCTCCCTCCCTCCCTCATCCCTTCCCTTTCTCCCTCCCTTGCCCTCCCACCGTCCTTGCCCTCCCCTCCCCTCCCCTCCTTCCCCTCTTTATTCATACTTCGTCTTCGTCCCTCCCCTCTCCCCTCTCTCCCCACTCATCCACCACGCTAACGCATACACACACAGGCCCTAATAACATGTTTCTACGTCGCCGTCGCCATGGCGTCGCTCTCCCTCTTTGGCGCGCTTGCGGTCGAGTGGAGGAGTATCAAGGGGAAGAATGTGGAGATGAGTATGGGGGCATAGCGTTGTTTTCTCGTGCGGGGCATATATAATCAAATACATACATACCACACCAACTCCAGACTTTCGTTTTTTGCTAGAATAGTTTAGTTTATTATGTAGGATAATAGGGTAGTGATATAGATGGGATTTACTTGGTCAAGTACTCGAGGAGGAGGGTTGACTCGTTGAGAGACTGAAATGCAGGGCAAGGAAAACGAGATACAGAATCGATATTAGATTAATATTGCCAACAAGTATGGTAAGTATAGGATAGGGTACATATCGATACACGGGACATGGGCAGCGGAAAAGATGATTAGTAGTCATGTGTAGGATAATAGTGGTCGTGAATCAAAAAACAAAAAGGGAAAAGAGAGGAGAGCAGTCGGAAAAAAAAGATCGACGTCCGTCGTGATGACATCGAAGGAGTCATCGAAAGAGAAGTGAAGGAGTGTGTGTATGGTAGGCCCAAGGACGTAAAAAAGATATCATCACCACCACATGTGCCGCACAACTACCGCACACACCCGCAGAATTCGAAGACATGCGGGGATACGGTGGCCTTGAATTCGCATTCGCATTCTTTTCGCATTCTTTTCGATTCTTGTACTCGTACACTTTACTTGATACTTGATACTTGATAACGCTCGGTACGGTTTCTGCTGTGTTCTGTGTCTTTTGGTGTGGGTAGAGTAGGTGTGCTATGGTAGCTGGTGTGTGTGGGCGGGCGGGTAAGTAGGTAGATGGTAAATGGTAATTTCTTCGCCTCCTCCTCCGCGCGAGTCTCGTACACCCTCCTCGCGATCGCGTCTCATACTGTACACTCTCCAAGCCCGGCTCCACTCTCTTCTCCCTTGTCTTCTCTCGCACTCCCCGATACACCGCGCGACGCGAATACTAGGCTCGTCACACAGAGAAGGAGAAGGTGTGGTTACAGGCGCGCGCTCAGAAGTCAGAGCGTCCCCGCGCCCGCACGACACACCCCCTCCCACTCCCGCAGCTGCGCCCGAAAGCCCCAGTTTACGTCCGCGGCTGGGCGCCGCGCGGCGACGTACGCGAGCGCTGCCGGGGCGGAGAGCGTGCGGCGCACGGGCGTGTGCGGGGGTCTGTCTGTGGACGAGTTTGTGTTTGGAGGGGGTAAGGACGAGGAAGACGGGGGAAGGCTTGCACTGATCGCGAGCGGGGACGACGTGTGTGTGTGGTGCTGGCGCTGGTGCGCGGAGGGAGAGGGAAAGGGGGCTGACGAAGATGCGTTTAGGGGCAGGGGTAGGGTCGACGAGGGGAAAGTGGGAGTGGGAGATGACAGAACGACGCGGGCGCGCGAGCGGGGCGGGAGTGGCGTGCGGATCCGCGGGGCGTGAAGGACGCGGGCGAGGCGCACTCGCGCGCGGGGGACGTCCAGCCTGCGTTTGCGTTTGCGTTCGCTGCCTCTACTTCTTCCATCTCCACGGCGCCACCACTCTCCAGGCCAAAGGCATCGACGGCGTCGACGCCTTCAACCTGGACAGCGGAGGCGCCCTCGCTCACGCCCTCGCCCTCGCCCTCGTCCCCTTCTATCGACGAGTCCGACGCATCGACGAGCGGCAGCGCAACGAGCAGCGCGGCGCCGACGGCGGGGCTCCGCGAGATGCCCTGTGCGCAGTGGATGAGGATGCGGATGTGCGTGTGCGTGTGGGCCTTCTCCCTCGCGCCGTCTGCCATGTCGGTATCTTCGCAATCAAAGTCGGCGTGACAATACGCATCAAACACCCCCGCGCCCGCGAGCGCCTCGCGCACCCAGCGCACGACGGGGCCCAGCGCGCCGACGAGCTCCGCAAAGGGCGCGTCGTCGAGGGGGACGTGTAGTCTATTGGCGGGCGGGATGAAGGAAGGGATGTGCGCTATACAGGGGGGAAGAGCGGAGGTCAGTAAATGATAACTGATAAATTGCGTAGAAGATAAATTGAAGGAGAAGGATGATGATGATAGATGTGAATGATAGAAGGTGAAGAAAGCGAAAGACGGACAAGCAAACGTCGGTGTCGACGACTTGACACTGAAATGTGTCCCAAAAAGGGAATCGCGCCTTGAGTACCCAACATGCGAGAGAGACATGAGGCACCATAGCCTCGCGCACGATGCGCATCCACCCACGTATTCGCACAACCTGTCGTAGCGGCTGTCGCCCAACACACTCTCTCCTTCTAGACACTGCTCCCCCCTCCCCTTCCGCTCCTCACACTCCTCAGCTGCCTCAAACAAAACCGCAAGAATAACCAAAAACGCAAAAACGCAAGGAAAAACGCAAAAACGCAAAAGAAAAGTACATAGCCAAAATAAAAAAAACTCACCCCTCTCTCCAAGCACGCTCACCACATGCGTCACGCCCTCCCTTCTCATCAAATCTTCGCTCTCCGCAAACGCGAGGTCCGCGATCGCGAGGTGGGGCGTTATGTGGCTGAAGGACGGCGGGGAGGAGGCGAGGAGGGGGGAGGGGTGCGCGGGCGCGGGCGCGGGTGGTGGGGTGTAGGTATAGGTGTGATTTACCAATGGAGATGGGGGCGCGGGGCTCGTAGGCCACGGAGCAGAGGAGGAGGGAGAGGGATCCAATCTCAAGGCGCAGGTCGGAGGCGAAGGAAGCGCCCACGGTGCCCAACTCCCCCCCTCTGGCTTGCCGTACGATGGCGACAAAGGCGAGAAGGGCCAGTTCCCAGCGCGCGGCGGCTCCGGCTCCACCGCCGAGGCGGGGCATGAAAAATACGCTGTCCCGTCTGAGGAGGCCGAGGTGGGGGAGTAGTTTGGGGAAGGTGCGGGCGAAGGTAACGGGGATATGGACAGAGAGAGCGAGAGGGAGAGGTGCGATGCGGGTGCACTGGGGTTGGGGTAGGTGGAATACGGATACCCATAGCCTGAGGATGGGGGATAGCTGTTTGAAGGTGAAGGCGAGGTCGCCGCGGACGAAGACGAAGATGAAGATGATACATTGGAGAAACTCGAAGCTGAAGAAGACGGGAACTCTGAAGTCGAGGAAGAGGAAAGCGAGACGGAAACGGAAACGGAGGTGGGGCAGGGCGTGGGGTACGCCTGCTTTGACGGGAATAAAGATGAAGAGCAGCACTCTTGCTTTGCATGCTTCGAAGACAAGGGCAGCGAGCCACAGGAGGACGGCGCGGACGCGGAGTAGACGTGTCTTCTGACGCGGGGGTCCGCTACCGGACTGCTACAGGCGGACTCGCACTCGGACACGGAGGATGACGAGGACGACGAGGCGGAGGAGGCCACTGCGCAGGGGGGCACGTTGAGCGCGAGACTGAGTGTGAGTGGACGCGGGCGGGCGCGTGCGCATGCGTATGGGTGAGCGCCTACGGAGGCGGAGCGCGCGTACGGGCTGGCGGCGCGGGTGCGGCGCGGGGTGCGCATGGGCAAGGGCGCGGGGTGGGGCGGGGCCTGGGGTGTTGTGTCATGTCAGAAAAGAAGGGATAATAAATCAAAAGAAAGGGAACGCACAACAGCGCACGCCATCGCGGCGTCCGGCTCCAGCAACTCCAGCTCCAGCTCCAGCTCAGCGACCACCTGCAAGCTGCTGCCGCCCAAATAAATGTGGGAGGAAATCAGCGAGGGAGGCGGGCGCCTGCCGTATATGTACTTTCGCCCGCAGTGGCGTGCGGGTGACTGACAAGGTAGACAGGGGAGTGATATGATTGAGATGTGGGTGATATGCCTGTATATATCGAATTGACAGACACGAAACGTCGAATGTCCAAGCGCCGAAACAGACGCGGCGACGGAAGTTGATTGGGAATTTAGGAATTAGATTCAGATGTGATACGCTGATATGCACCCTGATAGATGTGGATGTGGTTCGAGATTTAACAGAGGGAGAAGCTGATACACCGGGTGCGTTTGCGTGTTTGAAGTGGGGTAACACCCGTGTTAAGTAAAGTCACTAGCTCGCCCAGCACGGAGAACAAAAACGAGCGGTGCATGGTGAATGCCCGCAGCGCAGCTTTCGCATATCACAGTTCCGACCAAACCTCGACAGGGTTTTGGCTGTGACGTGTTCCAATTTCAGACAAACGCTGCGGAAATGAATATGGACCCCCGGATCACACACAGCCACGCACGGATCAACGTTGTCATGCGCTGCCGATCAGAATCAAACAGCTTGGTTCTTGATTGTGATCGCTCCGAGTAATACGGACGCCGAAACGGGTTACTAGCTTGGCGGTGTCACAGGTGGCTGACGGCGGCGTTTTCTTGATTGTTTTTTTTTTTTTTTACAGAACACCGCGTTTGGTTTGCGCGTTTTAATCTGGGTACATCTTTTTGCCGCAAATGAAGGCCCGGGACCGGACTTCGGGCAAAGGGTTCTTCGGGACAGCTGTCTACGGCCATATACATTTAGTCAAACGTCGCCCTGGACTAAGACACTCTAAGGCACCCCTATTTGTCTATGGCGCACACTAAAGCAAAACCT
The DNA here is from genome assembly GCA_029378395.1 of Mycena leptocephala. Taxonomy (NCBI): domain Eukaryota; kingdom Fungi; phylum Basidiomycota; class Agaricomycetes; order Agaricales; family Mycenaceae; genus Mycena; species Mycena leptocephala. The sequence goes on from JARJLF010000898.1 coordinate 69,129, forward strand.
GAAGGGTATCTCAAGTGAGGGCTATAAATATACACACAAGTTCGGCGTTTCCCATCCAGTTTTACCTTACTCTCAAACCATCCTCATCTGGAATTGGATCAACGCCGTAGGACTACAATACACATCCACATGATATCTCGTTCGGGACACGCGTACGGCTAGCAAAATTACGTGTATGTACTTAAATAGAGAAATACCGAATCACACTGTACAACAAGGTTAACGCGGATCCCCACCTCACCTAGTCTACACGACATCGTACCAGATCGTGCCATAAATATCTTCATCCGCGTCAGTTACATAGTCGGCACATCCGCATCAGTTACCGCCGGCATCTGGTGCGATTATTCAATTAAAATTTTGATTTACTGCACCCGAACCCGACTGCATGTGCAGTATTTCCAGCCACCGTACTCTTCATGTCGGTATCACGCCTTCGATCGTGTTTGAACGGAGTCGATCATGCATGATGTAGTGGAAGTGGAAGCTGGCAGAAGGTATGCGCACGGGCAACGTCCGTCCATGCAACCGAAGTTCCAACACTTCTTCCTAATCACCTTGGCTTCACCTGATTCTATTTATTTTATTTATCAACCTCCACCTCAACTTCCAGGTGCGAGTCCGAGTCGACTTTCTTTGCGCAAATACTTAATCCAATGTCCTCATCCGCTGGCGTCGCTATCGATATTCGATATTGATCGAACTTACCACGCGGCTCGCGTCAAGACCGGGCGGGACGGGGTAGTCATCAACCACCCCTTCAAGCTCGATAATTACCAGGCTCCCCGCCCGAGCTTCGAGCGCAGTCAACCAACCCCTTTGGCGCCGGCCAGGAATTATACCCTGGGTCATAAACGCGGCGTCGGCGTCGGTAACCATGCTCCGTCGATATCCGTCGCGACTCGGGCGGCGGCGTGCCGGAGTCGGGTAGGCGGGGTTCGGGGTAGCGGCAATAAGAAAAGAAAAGTAGATTACACGAAGAGAAAATTGGATTACACGGAGTGGGTGGGCCTTGCCGGGGGAGCCGGCGCCGAGGAGGAGCAGTATCATGCGAGGATCCGAGTGCCATGCGCGGATCCGAGGCGGGGCGGGGATCCAACCAATTGCAATTGCAACGGACTCGGAGGGCGCATCCCCGGACTAAGCTCGAGGTGGGTGTTACCACACATTCAATCCCTCGTTGATGTGTGTTCAAAGTGGAGGACTAGTGCTATATTGTGTGCATGTGGAAGTGAGGTGGCAATGAATGAAAATTAAAAATAAATTGACTCTGAGTTCGATGGTTAGGGATGTAAGTGGGCTCGAGGCGCAGAGGGTTGCGGGGCGCGATGGAATGTATTACCTCGTGGGTATGTTTCTCGGGACACATGGACCTGTCATCGGAATAGTAATTTACTCCGCGGCACTGTTGATCAAATAGGCTGAACACTGAAATTCACGAGGCCTCGTCGGGCTGTGCTGTCCATCTGAACTTCGGTTTCGGTTCAGTCTGCTCATCGATACTCAGGCTTCAGCATGCACCAGCACTGCCAATCATTCTACTGAATCTACTCATTCAAATTCCATGGCCTTGAGCCGACCAAACCCGCAACTTGAATTCCGCGCGAGAACGGGTTCCCATGGTTCTGAACTCCTTCACTGAGTCCGCAACGTTGTTGTCCCGTCGTTGAACTCCCTCTCGCTTCTCGATCCGCCTGCTGAATTAATCCATTCCAATTCCAAGACCCTGACCCGACCAAACCCACAACTTGAATTCCGGCGAAAAACGGGTTCCCATGGTTTTGAACTCCTTCACTCATTTCCGTTCAATGTTGCTGTCCCGTCGTTGAACCCCCTCACACACCGCTCGGTTATCGAGATCAACCATGAACTGGCAAACATTATTCTGTTCAATCACCAAGGCACTGACCCCACCAGACCCGCAAAAGTTGAATTCCGGGCGAAAAACGGGTTCCCTTGGTGATCACAGTACAAGCACAACCCATTGTCAATATGGTTCTTCGGGTAATATTATTCTTCGGATCTGACCGTGGTAAGTAAATTCAAGATGAATTGGACGCTGGCATATACGGTCGAATTGAGGTCCAACTCTTCGGCGCCGAAACCTCCCGATCATCTTCCGGAAGTTTCCGGTTAACTATGGGTCCCAGCCATGGTTCATCAGTATTACTCCAAGTGATACTCTTGAATGTCCACTTTTGGCCCTCTCATTATATTAATTCTCTCAATCAAATCAACGAATGCGTGAGAATCCCAGCATCAATTGCACAACATAAATGAATCAGTGTCTGAGGTCTCGCGACGGTAGGTAAAAGAAAGTGTCTGTCTCGCGTATGTACTTGAGCTAAGTAGGTCTCTCGGCGCACGGAGGTCTCCATCCACCGAGGGGAAGGGGCGCTTGTCAATCAAAGATACAGAAAAATAACTTGGGCGCCGGGTTGTCAGATGGAAATGGCGAGAGCTCGGTGGTATATTTCCAGCGACTTTCCCAGCGGCTCAGTCGATTGAGGTGTGCGAGGCTCATCAAGCCAAGCCAGCTCCCAGTCTATTATCTACACTCGCTCCGACTTGAACGAACACATAACTGTCGAGGCTTGGGCTCAGCTCTCAGACATGGCTTACTAGAAGCAGTGTGAAGTAGTTAGCCTGAGGCTCCTCGACCTTTCATCTGCTTCTCAACATGATCCAAATATCACTTCCATGTTCTACTCCCGCTCGGGCCGTTCCCTCCGGAAAGAACACATAACTATCGAGGCGGGGGCTCAGTAGTGAGGCTCAGCCCGACCACGGGCAATTCTCTCCATCTTTGCCTCTGTAAATGCCAGACCTCTCGCGTGGAATTTATTTTCTTCACACAATCGATTCATCAAACCTTGTATATGTGTCCCTCGTGGGGCTCGTGGGTGGCGACATCCTGATACAGTAGATTTGATTCGCAACTGTCAGTGATTGACACCATTGTGGGACCTACAGGCTCATGTTGAATTTATTTTCTTCTCACAATTGTTTCACCTAACTTTGTGTCTATGTCCCTCGTGGGGCTCGGAGGTGGTGACGTATCGATGGGTTTTATTCGCAACTGCCAGTGATTGGCACCATTGTCCTTACTAATGCCAAAATCATCAGCTTCTCGGATTGTTGGGCGATCGCGAAAACGCTGAGGTAGCATCTCAGCTGCATCTCGGCCACAACGCGAAGTATGATTGGTTCCCAGATTTTTCTCTCGATGTCATTGAGGCCAGTGCTGGCCAGTGCGACTTGTACGAGCCACCCGCGCACTGTCGGGACTCGGGGTGCTCGGCTGAATAAGTTCTGGATTGCCAGAACGACTGTTCAACTGTTCGATCATCCCGGGACTCAGTCACCGCTCGGCCGCAATTTGCCGTTGAGAGGCCCTTGCCAGTCGGTTTGACGTCAATTTGAACGTCGATAAGTTGTAGGTGGCCTGTTAACTCCTGCTAATCAACTGTAGTGACCAACCGCTGATTCCCCAATTAGGCAAACTTCTGAATTCAGTAGGTCAAGCACCCCAGATCGGTCCATCAACTCGAGGTTTGTCGGAAATCACATTTCAGTGAACAGCCGTGAGCACAGGCAGACAAGAACTTTTTTCGGGGTGATTAACCGACCTGCGAATCCAGCATAATCGACAGCCAAGATCATTGACTTGATAATCTGAACAGAACAGCCCCTCCGCAGTTCGAAATCGGCGCGCGGTGAACGCATACCGCAGATCTGGAGCTATGGTCAATTCCTCCGCAGTTTAATTCACGCAAAACCTCATGTGCGGTAACCGAATGCTGTGGATTGGAACCTATGAAATTATGATCAATCACCGGCGCCCAGTCTTTGAGCTCGGTTGTAAAAAGTTACTCTCCGAGATTCATCATGCGGGTATTTTATCCACTCATCACAGAATCAGGACGAACACGATCACAACATCGATCCGGTAAATTATTGGCGACAAAATGGGTGCCCATGGCGATGCCAGCTCTGAGCGGTGCTCCGCAGTGTTGTGATATTATACTTGGATTGGAGCGTCCCATGGTCCATAAATCGTAGGTACAGCCGCGATGGAAACCTTGCATTTTTCTCCTTGGCTCTCCGACCTACCTTCCAGTGACGGTTTTCAAGTTGAATTCATTTATGTAAATTTGGTCCAGCGTTGTCTCGACACTAACTATTGGCAGTGAGATGACGGTGAGTTAGATTCGTAACTGCCAATAAAGTTCTGCTTCTCAGAATGTTGGGCGATCGCGGGTCCAGGGATATGCTGAGGCAAGGACTCACCCGTGTCTCGCTCTCATCCCGAAGCGCAGATTGATCTTTCATATCAAGTTAATCTTATCCCTAAGCATTGGTGCGTGCTCTGACAGGAGCTCGCGCATACTGTCGGCACTCGAGGCCATCGGCACTCGAGGCCATCGGCCAAATAGATTTGAACTGGTCAGAAGACTGTTGGGCGACTATCCTGGGATTCAGTCGCCGCTCAGCCGCATTTTACCTAAAATATTCAAGGTGGACTGACTTCCAGCGAGCTATAGCTGCCTTTCTCAGTCAGTCATTGCATGATTGATTCCCAGACAAACCCACCACTTATCTGTCCGATTAGCCGAAGTTCTTGATTCATTAGTTTGGCCCTCGCGGTTGGCTATCAACTCGCCGAGGTTTAGCAAGATTGGCAATCGCTGGGCCAAAGCGCGGGCTCAACCGAGGTTCAAGTCCACAACAGTTCCACAAAGGCGTACGATCAAACGGTGGGTTGTTTATGGACACAATTGGGTTCCAACTTGAGTTTGGGGCAGGGTGAGGGTCGGTCAAGAGATAAGAGGAAGCTATACCGGTGTCTCACCGCCCATATTATCTTGAATTGGGCCACCGGGTTCCACTAGTATTTAGAGCTGACACCGTCTTGGTCCGGAGACACCGGCCAGTGCTCCGGCGTCAGCGGGTTTCGACACCAGCTGTTTGGTGCTATAGTAACCACGGGACTGTAATTAGTCGCTCGGACCCACAACTACCTACGCATCACTCTTCCCGCCGGGATCACTCCACCACTTCGGGTAAGGCGGGGCACAAGATTCTCACGCGTGTGAATTCTGATTCTTTTTTTTTTTTGTTAACCGCAATTACACCTCAGACTTGGGAGCGAAGGAAAGTACTCGGTAATTGAGAACGCCGAGAGCGGTAAGGGCTAATCAGAGGCATGATCTACCACGAGGGAGAGTGTTGCTGGTGTCACGGTCTAAGTGCGGGAAATTGCCAATGCAAAAATTGAATTAATTCATTAAAATAAATAAAATAGGAGCCATCACCTTGAGGCGATGTGCGTCGTTGTATGATGTGGCACTATTATCTAGATCTCATTTAGTAGGAATCCTATCCGGCAGGAACAGATCTTCTACTCTTGGCCTGTGAATTGCACCTCTTCGTTCAATTGTTTTAAAATGGGCGGCTTCTGGATTCCGGATTTCGGCAGTGTCTTGTTATAAATTAGCCCTCACGACTCTCATAAGATATCGATAAAGTCTACACACCGGGGAACACACACGATCACGTTGGTGTTGAAACAGGCGCCAGATCCACGCCCGTCCGCCGCCAAATGCCACAAACCGGCGTTTCACGGCTAGAAATCAATTGAAATATTGTACAGTTGACTGGCAGATTATATTATGCAGGGTAATCATTATTTGGAAAGGTACGCCGGCTTTGACCGCCTTGATTACCCATTAGCACCCCACAGGGAATTGCGGGCGGCAAGTCAAGTGTATCACGACACTGACAGCATCGAATTCAAAGGTGCACACATCAAGATTCTTATACATACATACTACATACATTTTTTGCAATTCTTTGAGTGGAGATATCGTCAGATGCGTTGCAAATTTCCAAAGTGGGTTGAAATCTATGGTGAAACCTGCCTGGCAGCGGATTTATGCAGACTGATACTCCAGTCCGTCTAAAGACCATATTGCACGGAACAAGTTGAATGTTTAAGAACGGGGAAGTGAGGTCCGTTGTCGCGGTTAAATTTCCATGAACCTTGGACACGATTATGACGAACAATCAACCTTGAATCAGCCCATTCAGTCGTCAACTGACTGTAGGACTTTCCCACTCAAAGATGGCGAGATTTTGAGCGAGTGTATGATCTGCTCCCATAATTGATTTGATGATTGACCGAACTAGACCGAATCAGTACCCATCGTCATGTCAACATGAGTTTTTGACACTTACTGCTTGGCTGTGTAATGCGCATCCCGCACTGTGAGAGTCTGCGGGTATGCGGGGTAGGTAGGTAGTATTAAACGGCAGGGGATTTGGTCGCATGTTGTATTAGTGCAGCACGATTTGGAATTACCCCAAGCTCGAGCTCGCAACTGATCCTGGCGTGTCTCAGATAGAGTTGCATACATAGCGCCCTGGTGAACAACCCGAGATATGAGAATATGTTTGTAATATGCGCAATGAATCACTGAAGCCATTCCCATGTTCTTGCGAGTTCAGCATTTGCCCATGAGAGATATCAACCACGGACGCAACATCTCGACATTAATTGCGGTACGCGATCACACGTGTAACAGTTCAAGGTCACAGAGAATAACAGTCATGAAAATTTCACCTCGGCTGCGACCGCCGCTGTGTGATACGATGGATGTCGAGGCTAAAACTGGGCAGCCGGACAGAAACTCGACAGCACGATTCGATCCAATCCAATGTTGAGTTACCGCAGTAATGATACACGCACCACAGTTGACAGCAGTCGAATGTCGCCGAATGGCATTCACAGGCAGCAGTGGGCAGCAGCACCCATTGTCTTAGTTCTGCTGACCTTCGCATCTCGAGTTTTTCAACTCAACTGATTTCTATCAGATCAATGTTCGGACAAGCACTTACGGTCTTATCCATCCGTAACTCTGTCTGAATTTAGTGTGGAATCAATCGTTATCAATCTAAGGCGCGCCAACCAGGCGCCAACGGTCAAAGCAACCGGGCTTTCCTAAACGGGTACGTGGGAGTGCGAGTCGGTCCCCGAGTTCAACAACGAGCCCCTAAATGAGGTTGCGTCGCCTATGTAGGCATGGAAAGCGCCGCCCGACACAAGTACGTATCCTGTGAATGCTTGGTATTGCGACTGGTTTCAGTAATCAAGTGTTGTCGGTTTCATGACGTACTTCCACTAGAGATTAAGGCCCAAGGAACTCGTTGATAAATTGGTGTTCAAAAAAGATATGGCTTGCTGTGGAGACCGAACCTGTACAAGATAGATGCAAGGATGGCTAACCCTGACTCGGAGGCAACAGGCTGATTTAGGGATTCAGATGGAAAAGAGGGTTGACACGCCAGGAATCAATCAGGAGGAGCACAAGAGCACATACTTGGTACGCAGGGAGAATCAAATTTTGAGCAGGTACACGCCCGACGCTGCTGAAGTTCGTATACCTATTTTCAGGGTGCCAGATAATTGAGGGAGATTTACATTGCTGTGATGCGCCGTGCACATACGTTTCAGGCTCCTGGATGATGCCGATGGAAATTCTCATTGAAGGACGTGAAATGGTATACCGGTTGATTCTAAAAGATGATGCAAGGAGAACACAGCACTTTTACAGACGGAGTTGAACATGGCCTCTGAAAACTCGAAGACTAGATGCATGTCAGCCTGCGAAAATCATTACTCCGACTGGGTAGACGGAGTAGATGTGAATGCCGAAATGCACGTATCCGGAGTCAATCAGATCATCAATATCAAGTCAGTGTACAGCCAAAGAGGCGGATACGTATGCCCTTGCATTCGGCATTTCCTGAAAAGAGCAAAACAAACAATCAGCGCTTGTTCAACAGCTTGAAGGCTGTACCCCTAGTTTCTGCGTGCCCGTCATTCTTCCTGTCAATGTCTGCAATAGTGCTACTTATATGTCCGACAGCTTACAGAAGAAATGGAGGCAGACGGAGAAACGTCCCGGTGAGATCGGCAGTTGTTCGATGGTCCCGGTACTGTAAATAGTAACTACTTGACCAGATATGTTATAGCCCTAACACACATGCTGAAAGCCCTCTTGAAGACGATGATGACAGATTTGACACGAAGTTATTCCTAATTCCCAAGATCCGGAGCCACGATCTTGATACATTGCTGAAGTCACAGCAATGACGCACCGAGGAACCAGTATCATTGCCCCAATTCTATCCCGATATTCCGCATCGGCAGCGTCCGGTATTGAAGCCACGCAATCAGTGGGAGTAAAGAAGAACCGACTGCGTATATAGCACATAGTTGGCACCGCAACATTAGCATTTTGATGGATAAGCCCCCCAATTATAAATTTATATCTCTCAGATACTCCGAGTGCGTTCCGATCTGAAAAACAACATGGCAGCCTCAGGAACCTGGAGTCAATGACTGGATGATTCATGCGATAGTTGTCGGAGGCATCCAGATACATGATTCACGAAGAACAAGTACGGCGCACAATATCGCCGCTAGAGATCTTCGGTGTCTTCGAATCGGCGACGTGGATGTTGTGGGCAGGTTGATGGTAAGAGACCGGCAATTGTGATAGCCAGTGCCGGCACAGGTGCCCATTCCTGGTCTGTTCCGATCATTTCCTTCTCTGCTCCTCGACGGCCACTTCGAACTCTCTGGTCTGTGGCTGTCCTGCGATACTTCGCTCAATAAACCCATCTGGAGGCTCTGCTGCCGCAGATATATCAAGCCACCATCGTACTTACTCATCATCCGTCCAAAACACCGCGCACCGCCTTCCAACCGCTATCTCTGCTCAGTCGGTGCTGTCTTCAAGTTATGCGGTGCTCCTGCCTTTGATTGTGTCTTGCCCGACGTTTCGCGGTCCCCCTCGCAACGGACATCTTTATTTCTAATTGCGCGCGCAAGCGGTCTCAGATACTCTGTTGCGCGGTGTTGCATTTTATATTCACTTCAGTATGGGCCAGGACGATCTAGATCTACTCAGGATCGATTTTCTGTGTTTTTTCATTCGAAAATTTTTCGAGGCTATTCTGTGGGTTGACGGTACTTGCGACATCACCAATTAACCCTACACACAGTCCGGAAGATGATCACCTTGCTTCCACCACTTAGTATCAACTCGATTCAGTCCAGTAATGGACCGACAATGTTTGAAAGTTATCCCAGTCCAATATCGTGGATGAGTTGCGTCGACTCAATATTAATCACCCACATCTTTTTTTCCACGAGCTGCAGCGTCTCCGCCTCGACTACGAATTGTTATACTGGTTGCCCTGATGAGCCTCATCTCCAATTTCCGTATCTTCGCCGTAGAGATCCAGGACTCCGAGGTCCGAAGACCCACCGCTCTGTCGGATCATAGCGTATTGTGTGCACGTTGCTTTTTTGCGAGCGTTCCATGGCGTGCGGCAAGGCACTGCCTATGCGTGATGTCGGAAACGACCCAAAATCAAGGGATCCAATATCATTCTCTGCAGCTGTCAAATTTGGTCATATCACAAATGATCGCAGTACTCGAGACTTCTATGGTGTGTTTGAAGTTATGAAAAAATGAAGACAATTCCACACCCCAATTTGACGTCCGCAAAGCGCGATAAATCGAGTGGGCATTCGGCATCGGTGAGGAAATCTGGGATGGTATCGGCGAGGACGCCCACGCCGGTTGCTGGCATACTCGTTACTAGGGATCCGTGAAGCGCTTGGTGCTCGCGAAGAGGACATTGCTGTACGCATAATTAATTACTTACGCCTTCCCGATCGTATCCCCTTTTCAGACATAGTTTTTTTTTCCTTGTTGGGCCTGATTTTGGTATCAATCGAACCGCACCATAAAAGCGCATCGTTTGGTGCTATTCTTATGGGTATCGACCCAGGTTTCAACGTTTTGAGGCCATTCTTTCTCTGAAGGACCGTCAGCCGCGCCCATTTATGCAAGTTTGCTCTTCTTTACTGCATTATCCATTATCTATCCCATGCCAGATTGCTTCGCTTCGCTCGCAATGACGAATTTGGAATAGGGGAGGAGCCATCCTTCTTGCCCCTTTTCAAATTCAAATTCTTCAAATGTATCGAATTGTGTTTCAATTTGCCTCTGCGGAATTCTTTGAGCTGGAGGGACCTGCCCGCGTGTGCGGGAACCGGCGGAATTACATACGATAGAATCCCGTGGACTGGGAGTTTGGTGTCGGACATTTCTTTTGAATTCGGTGATCAGCAATAAATCCTTGAATTGGAAAGTGCTGATCAGAGGATGAAGCCCCTATTCTCGGGCAACTGGCAGCGTGAGAAGCCTATCGTGGCGGTGCCACGTACATATCGCTTTGCACCTACCTCACACCGGCGATGGATCCTGAGGATAGATTTCCCTGTGAACTATGGTTGGAGATGTTCACTTATCTGCCTCAGGATGCTCTGAAGCACGTCTCCCTGACCCACCGCATCTTGTGCACCATCTCGCGCCCACTTCGTTTTAATCACTTTGAACTCACATTGTCATACGATCACAACATTCCCTCGCTCTCGGCAGCACAAGTACATCACGCGCTACAGCGTCTAAACTTCTGGGTGTCACCCGATATAGCGCCACTTGTCCGCTCATGCAGATTCTGTCTCCTGCAACAGCGAAGGCAAGAAGACCGTGCATGGAAGCCATCTGGCGACGAATATATTCTGTTGCGCGCGTTCTTCGAACACCTCCCGCGGTTCACCGGCCTGCAGGAACTTTGTGCTCGCGGACTCGAGTTTACGCAGATGGGGATGGCGAACTTATGCGGTTTGCCCTCTTTGACCCACCTCCGCATCTGCGACTGCACCATCGTCCCCGGAGAACACATCGATCTCTCTTCGTTGGCACTGCGGGTATCAATTTGCAGTTTGTATTTCGACCGTACTCACTTTGCCAACCTCTGGATGAGTCTCTTGTCTCCCCAGCTTCTCCGGGAACTGCATGTTCAGGGCCACGGTTTCCGGAATACAACCATGCCTCCAATTATGCCTTTTCCCTGCGTGCAGAAACTAAAATTGGACCTGGACATCCGAAGAACACAAAACCGCGCATTCCTGGACAATTTGTCGGCCGTTCAGGTGCTCTCGGTCGTGGACAACTTTTTCGGAGGTCTTGAAGACCCCAGTCCACATGTGGAGCTGCCAGCTATATTTCCAATCCTCAGAGAATACACAGGCACCTCCGAGATGCTGCATGGATTTATGCCGAGATCCACTCTTACCCGCCTCACTATCGATGATTGCAATCCCCGCGAGCTGCAGGGACTCATGACATCGACATCGTCCAATAACATAATCACCCTGAGTGTGAGCTTCAGACCCTTCGCGGATGCCTTCGATAACCCCGAATTCGACTCCTTGTGTGCTCTTTTCCCTCAACTCACCGACCTGCGGATTACCATATGGCCTGACATGGAGGATGACGGCACAATCACACCTCAGGTGCGGCTATTCCACTCATTCTGCAAATTCACATTGACGTAGTATAAATAGCCCGCGAAATTCCTCAAAACACTTGGCGAGACCATTGCCCTCCCGCAGACGTTGGAACATTTGGCTCTGATCTGGGAATTTACCGAATTGGACTGGGAGGTGGACAGCACCGAGTTTACACTGAGCAACAAACTTGTTCCGCCCGAATCCGAGATGCCTGCGTTTGCGGTGTTGCGCGCCGTGCTGATCGAAAAGTGCCCCATGCTGATGCATATCTACATCGCTACCAATTGCTTCTTGTTTCAGTGGCGCAAACTGGCGGATGGGACAGCGGAAGAATCTACTGTGTGTCATGATTTGGCATACTTTCAACCTTTTCACTCAACTTCAACCCCGGGTATCCCGGGTTATCACAAGCATACGGAATAACCACCAGGGGGTTATTCGTAGTCGCTTGGGACGATTGGATTCGCGAATAACCAACCAGGGGTTATTCAAATGATGATCGGGACACGCATAGGGTGATTGGATTCAGAATAACCAACCAGGGGTTATTCAAACGGCGATCGGGATATCAGAATAACCAACCAGGGGTTATTCAAACGACGATCGGGATACCCCGATCGCCCGTTACCAAGATCGAGCACCTGAAGACGGTCGCTATTTCATAGAAGGAACAACCATCAGTTTCATAGGATACAGTATATAAACTCAGTAGAATCTACATGTACTCTAGATTCTACCTCGTCTAATATCAAGTCTACTTCGACCTGACAACGGCGCAGCGCTCTCTCACCTCGACTAGGAACGACGCTCGTGCACATATCATCTCCTCCTCGAGTTCGGTGACCAGGCGGCTACTCCGCCGTCTCTTCCAAGTCTCGCGACACTCCACCTCGATGGCTACAGCCAAACTTCCCCCGTAGAGCCAGGTTGTTCAGCGCTGCCCTCTCGTTGTCGGTCGCGATCACTTCAGACCGGGTTATTCGACTATCGTCCCGGCCGGGTTATTCCCTGTCCCGCTACAGCCAGGTCGACCCAGGGCTTGTCTTGACACTGTGTATGACTTTGGTGAGAACTATCAGCTGAAACTTAGTGGGCCACGTCAAACTTACTAAATAGACGACATAATGGTCCTGCGCCAAGCTGAAAAACATGTCGAGTTCTGGCCAATTGTCCATAACAAAGCTGCTCAGATGACGCTATTATACCACTGGAAATTCCTTTGACCTGGTTCGGGACCACTGTTTTGAACTTCAGGAGTATTTTATCCACCTACAAAAACTTATGCTTTCTTTGCAAATATAACTCTGATGATGCATGATGCACTGAGGGATTCCGCCGCAGTGTTGGCCCTAAGGGTTAAGGCTTATTAAGGCCTTAACATAAGCCTTAAGGGTCAGGCCGCTAGCACGTTAAGGCTTAAGTGTACGGGCCGGTAGTGGCCCGGATCGGCAACCTGATTGCCGCTCTGAAACTTGCCTTCACCAACCTACTGTGGCATAGGATTTTTTTAAAAAAAATGCCGTGGGCCACTGGAACATTGTTCATTGCGACAAAAAAAACATTCTAAAGGGATGCAGCACCTACGACACCACGCATACTAGATTGGCAGGAAGGCGCGCACTCTCTCCTAGATGGTGAGGCAAGGCCAGATTCAGGTGCAACTCAGTGTTCTGATGAGTTTATACCGTTAAATGGCTTACCTTTCTACTGTATGTCCTATACGAGGCTTTTTGGGAGGAAAATTGAGCGTAGGAAACTATTTCCCAAAATGGAAATAAGGCCTTAACTCTGCCTTTAAGATTAAGGCTTAACCCTTAATAACCCTTAAGGGTCCCTGGGGCAGGTTCTTAAGCCTTAATTGCCAACACTGTTCCGCTGGTACACCAACGAAGGAATGCAAGCCGCGAAGATATAGAAGTAGCCATTAAGCGAAAAGGAAAGAAGTGAAGGTAATAAAATTGTTGTGCTGTGTACATACACATTTGGTCAAATGCCGCCACACCCTGGACTAAGACACCCCTATTTGTCTATGGTGCACACTAAAGCAAAATCTAAAGGGTATCTCAAGTGAGGACTATAAATATACACGCTGTGGAAGAGAGGGTTTGTCCTGAGGGGGACTGAGGTCGTGCCAAGGTCGTGCTGGCTGGGTGTAGAGGCTTGCAGTAAGAATATCGAAAATAACTGAAGCTGAATCAAACTAGGCGTAGATCAATGAATAATGTAAGTAATATATAAAACTTAGCTCAAATATAATCAAATGAGAGTGGATTCGCTCGAGGTTGCTTCGAAATAGATGTAGACGTGGTGGTACGTGGCTAAGAGAGAAGTGATCCGTGTGGGTCCAGTACAAATAATAAATATGATGAGTCAAAACCGTGTATGTAAGAGTGTCCGTGGTTGAAAAGCCGCAGCTAAAAGTCAAACCTTCGTCCAACGAGCAGTCTGGGAGCTATGCAAAGACGTTATAGGGAGATGTACACTGCCCCGCTCAGTGCCGAATATGGGTGCCCAAGCCACTTCGAAATCAATCCCCAGCATAGTCCGAGAAGGCCGAGGACTTGGGTCTGGCTCGTCGCGTTGGCAGTAAAAAAATGGTAAGTCTGTGGTATATCAGATAGGTACGTGTATAAATGTCCAGAAACTCAATAAAGGATGATTCGTGCATGATCCAAAAATATATCTTGAGATAATGTTGAAGTTGCCTTGGCTGTGGAATGCGCACGGACATGCTCACACAGTAGTTGAATGAATCTGGGAGATAAGTCAAAGGAAAAAAGGTTGTGTCAGTGACATGTTCAAATATGACAGAGCGAAAGTGTGGAATAATATAATACGGGATCTGGGTATGAATATTGCTTCGTGCTTCCAGGGCGTGAGAAGGGGGTTGGCGACGAAGGAGACAAACTACCCTTCCACAACGCAAGTTCGGGCTTTCCCTTGCAGTTTTACCTCTCTCAGACCATCCTCATCTGAAATCTGGATCAACGCCGTCGGAATACAATACATATCCACATGCAAATGTCGATATCTCGTTGTGTCCCCGAACGGCTAGCAAAATTACGTCTACAGTACTTATATAGTGAAATACCGAACCACACTGTACAACAACGTCAACGCGGATCCCGACCTCACCCAGTCTACACAACATCGTACCAGATCGTACCACAAATATCTTCATCCGCGTCAGTTACATGGTCCGCACATCCGCATTAGTTACCGCCGGTATGAGTACGATTAAGTATTCAATTAAATTTTTGATTTACTGCACCCGAACCCGACTGCATGTGCAGTATTTCCCGCCACCGCACTCTTCAGAGTCTTCACGGTTCCACGCCTTCGATCGTGTTTGAACGGAGTCGATCATGCCTGATGTAGTGGAAGCGGAAGGGTATTCCCCATATATGCGCACTCCTCCCTACATAACACTTCTTCCTTGCAATTGTAATTGCTTTGGCTTCACCTGATTCTATTCTTTATAGATCAATCCCACCTCTACTTCCAACTCCGAGTCCGAGTCGACTCTCTTCGAGCAGATGCTTAATCCCAGGTCGTATGCTGGCGTCGTTATCGATATTCGATATTGATCGAACTTAACAGGCGGCTCGCGTCGATACCGGGCGGGGTGGGGTACTCATCAACCACCCCTTCAAGCTCAAAAATTACAAGGCTCTCCGCCGAGTTCGAGCGCAGTCAACCAACCCCTTTTGACGCCGGCCAGGAATTATACCCTGGGTCATAAACGCGGGGTCGGGGTCGGTAACCATGCTCCGTCGATATCCGTTGCGACGCGGGCGGCGGCGTGCCGGAGTCGGGTAGGCGGGGTTCGGGGTAGCGGCAATAAGGAGAGAGAAAAAAAAAGGAGATTACACGGAGTGGGTGGGCCGGCGCCGGGGAGGAGCAGTATCATGCGAGGATCCGAGTGCCATGCGCGGATCCGAGACGGGGCGGGGATCCAACCAATTGCAATTGCAACGGACTCGGAGGGCGCATCCCCGGACTAAGCTCGAGGTGGGTGTTACCACACATTCGATCCCTCGTCGATGTGTGTTAGCGGAGGACTAGTACTATATTGTGTGCATGTGGAGGTGAGGTGGCAATGAATGAAAATTAAAAATAAATTGACTCTGAGTTCGATGGTTAGGGATGTAAGTGGGCTCGAGGCGCAGAGGGTTGCGGGGCGCGATGGAATGTATTACCTCGTGGGTATGTTTCTCGGGACACATGGACCTGTCATCGGAATAGTAATTTACTCCGCGACACTGTTGATCAAATAGGCTGAACACTGAAGTTTATGAGGCCTCGTCGGGCTGTGCTGTCCATCTAAACTTCAATTCAAATATGCCGCACGCTTATCAATACTCAGCATGGGCTGGCAAGCATTCTATTCATTTTGAATCCCCGGCGAAAAACGGGTTCCCATGGTTTTGAACTCCTTCACTGATTTCCGTTCAATGTTGCTGTCCCGTCGTTGAACTCCCTCACACACCGCTCGGTTATCGAGATCAACCATGAACTGGCAAACATTCTATTCTGTTCAATCATTCAAATCCCAAGGCATTGACCCCACCAGACCCGCAGCTTGAATTCCGGGCGAAAAACGGGTTCCTTTGGTGATCACAGCACAAGCACCACCCGTTGCCAATATCGTTCTTCGAGTAATATTATTCTTCGGATCCGACCTTGCTCCTTTGTGGCACATAAATTCAAGATGAATTGGACGCTGGCATATACGGTTGAATTGAGGCCCAATTCTTCGGCGCCAAAACCTCCCGATCATCTTTAGGAGGTTTCCGGTTAGCTATGGGTCCCAGCCATGGTTCATCAGTATTACTCCAAGCGATACTCTTGAATGTCAACTTTTGGCCCTCTCATTATATTATTTATGTCAATCAAATCAACAAATGCGTGAGAATCCCAGCATCAATTGCACAACATAATTGAATCAGTGTCTGACGTCTCGCGACCCTAGGTAAGAGAAAGTATCTTATACTTGAGCTAAGTAGGTCCCTCGGCGCACGGAGGTCTCCATCCACCGAGGGGAAGGGGCGCTTGTCAATCAAAGATACAGAAAAATAACTTGGGCGCCGGGTTGTCAGATGGAAATGGCGAGAGCTCGGTGGTATATCTCCAGCGACTTTCCCAGCGGCTCAGTCGATTGAGGTGTGCGAGGCTCATCAAGTCAAGCCAGTTCCTAGTCTATTATCTACACTCGCTCCGATTTGAACGAACACATAACTGTCGAGGCTTGGGCTCAGCTCTCAGACCTCGCTCACTAGAAGCAGTGTGAAGTAGTTAGCCTGAGGCTCCTCGACCTTTCGTCTACTTCTCAACATGATGCAAATATCACTTCCCCGTTCCAGTCCCGCTCGGGCCGTTCCCTCCCGGAAGAATGCATAACTATCGAGGCAAGGGCTCAGTGGTGAGGCTCAGCGCGACACCACAAACAGTTCTCTCCATCTTTGCCTCAAAATAGGTCTGACTGCCGGACCTGCAGCTCGGACGATCTCCTTCCGCTCGCATTGAATTTGTTTTCTTCGCAATTGATCATCCAACTTCGTATCTCTGTCCCTCATGGTGCTCGTGGGCGGTGACATCCTGATGGTTTGATTCGCAACTGTCAGTGATTGGCACCATTGTGGGACCTACAGGCTCACGTTGAATTTTCTTCTCGCAATTGTTTTACCTAACTTTGTGTCTATGCCCCTCGTCAGGCTCGGAGGTACCCATACAGACGGGTTTTAGTGGAAACTGCCAGTGATTGGCAGAATTGTCTCCCATGGTCCTTGCAACTGCAAAATCACCGGTTCTCGGACTGTTGGGCGATCGCGAAAACGCTGAGGTTGCATCTCAGCTGCATCTCGGCCTCAACGCGAAGTATGATTGATTCTCAGATTTTTCTGTCGATGTCATTGAGGCCAGTGCTAGCCGGTGAGAGTTGTTCGAGTCACCTGAGTACTGTCGGGACTCGGGGTGCTCGGCTGAATAAGTTTGAACTTGGAGTGCCAGAGCGACTGTTTAACTGTTCGATTATCCCGGGACTCAGTCACCGCTTGGCCGCAATTTGCGATTGAGAGGCCCTTGTCAGTGCCTTTGGGCGGGTTGACGTCAATTTTAAGTTGTAGGTGGCCTGTTAACTCCTGTTAATCAACTGTAGTGACCAACCGTTGATCTCCCAATTAGGCAAACTTCTGAATTCAGTAGGACAAGCACACGAGATCGGTCCATCAACTCACCGAGGTCTGTGGGAAATCCGATTTTAGTGAACAGCCGTGAGCACAGGCAGACAAGCACTTTTTTCGGGGTGATTGACCGACCTGCGAATCCAACACAATCGACAGCCAAGATCATTGACTTGGTACTCTGAACAGAACAGCCCCTCCGTAGTTCGAAATCTGCGCGCGGTGAACGCATGCCGCAGATCTGGAGCTATGGTCAATTCCTCCGCAGTTTAATTCACGCAAAACCTCATGTGCGGTAACCGAATGCTGTGGATTGGAACCTATGAAATTATGATCAATCACCGACGCCCAGTCTTTGAGCTCGGTTGTAAAAAGTTACTCTCCGAGATTCATCATGCGGGTATTTTATCCACTCATCAAAGAATCAGGACGAACACGATCACAACATCGATCCGGTAAATTATTGGCGACAAAATGGGTGCCCATGGCGATGCCAGCTCTGAGCGGTGCTCCGCAGTGTTGTGATATTATACTTGGATTGGAGCGTCCCATGGTCCATAAATCGTAGGTACAGCCGCGATGGAAACCTTGCATTTTTCTCCTTGGCTCTCCGACCTACCTTCCAGTTGGGCTGAGGACTCCCGGCTATCAAGTTGAATTCATTTTATTTGCTAATTGGTTGGTCCAGCGTTGTCCCCGTGTAGCCCGGCGATAACTGTTGCCAGTGAGACGAGTTAGATTCGTGACTACCAAAAATTTCTGCTTCTCAGAATGTTGGGCGATCGCGGATCCACGGATATGCTGAGGCAGGGACTCACCCGTATCTCGCTCTCATCCCGAAGCGCAGATTGATCTTTCACATCAAGTTAATCTTATCCCTGAGCATTGGGTGCATCATGCATGGTCTGACAGGAGCTCACGCATACTGTCGGCGCTCGGGGCATCGGCCAGATAGATTTGAACTTGTCAGAAGACTGTTGGGCGATTATCCTGGGATTCAGTCGCCGCTCAGCCGCATTTTACCTAAAATAACCTGTCATATTCAAAGCCAGTGAACTGTAGTCGCCTTCGCCAGTCGATTATTGATTCCCAGACGAACCCGCCACTTATTTGTCCGTTTAAAGTTCTTGATTCATTAGTTTGACCCCTCGCGGTCCGTCATCAACTCGCCGAGGTTCAGTAAGCATTGGCACTCGCTGGACCAAAGCGCGGGCTCAACCGGGGTTCAAGTTCACAGCAGTTCTACAAAGGCGTGTACGATCAAACGGTGAGTTGTTTAGGGACATAATTGGGTTCCAACTTGCGTTTGGGGCCGGGTGAGGCTAGGTTAAGAGATAAGAGGAAGTTATTCCGGTGTCTCACCGCTCATATTATCCTGAATTGAGCGGAGGACGTCACCAGGTTCTACTAGTATTTAGAGCTGACACCGTCTTGGTCTGGGGACGCCGGCCAGTGCTCCGGCGTCAGCGGGTTTCAACACCAGCTGTTTGGTGCTATAGTAACCACCGGACTGTAATTAGTTGCTTGGACCCACAACTACCTACGCATCACCGCCTGCCGGGATCATTCAGCCCCGCGTAAGGCGGAGCACAAATATTCTCACGTGTGAATCCTGATTTTTTCTATGTTAATCGCAATTGGACCTCAGACTCGGGAACGAGGGAAAGTACTCGGTAATTAGGACGCGCCGGGAGCGGTAAGGGCTAATCAGAGGCACGAAGGAGAGTGTTGCCGGTGTCGCGGTCTGAGTGCGGAAAATTGCCAATGCAAAAAATTAAATTAATTCACTAAAAAAAGAAATGGAAGTCATCACCCTGGGGCGATGTGCGTCGTTGTATGATGTGGCACTATTATCTCGATCTCATTTGGTAGGAATCCAATCCGGCAGGAACAGATCTTCTACTTTAA
Organism: Mycena leptocephala; assembly: GCA_029378395.1. NCBI lineage: Eukaryota > Fungi > Basidiomycota > Agaricomycetes > Agaricales > Mycenaceae > Mycena > Mycena leptocephala. The sequence goes on from JARJLF010000898.1 coordinate 88,653, forward strand.
AAAGGGCGGCTTCTGGAATCCGGATTTCGGCAGTGTCTTGTTATAAATTAGCCCTCCCGACTCTCGTAAGATACCGCTAAAATCTACACTCCGGGGAACACACACGATCGCGTCGGTGTTGAAACAAGCGCCACTTGCTGCCCCATATGACAGATCCACGCACCGACGGCTCCGTCCGCCCGCTAATGCCACAAACCGGCGTTTCACGGCTACAAATCAATTGAAATATTGTACAGCTGACTGACAGATTATATTATGCAGGGTAATCATTATTTGGAAAGGTACGCCGGCTTCGACCGCCTTGATTGCCCATTGGCACCCCAAAGGGAATTGCGGACGGCAAGTCAAGTGTATCACGACACTGACAGCATCGAATTTGAAGGTGCACACATCAAGATTCTTTACTACAACGTTTTTTATAATTCTTTGAGTGGAGATATCGTCAGATGCGTTACAAACTTTCAAAGTGGGTCGAAACCTATGGTGAAACCTGCCTGGCAGCGGATTTATGCAGACTGATACTCCAGTACGTCTAAAGACCATATTGCACGGAACAAGTTGAATGTTTAAGAACGGGGAAGTGAGGTCCGTTGTCGCGGTTGAATTTCCATGAGCCTTAGACACGATTCTGATGAAAAATCAACCTTGAATCAGCCCATTCAGTCGTCAACTGACTGTAGGGACTTTCTCACTCAAAGATGGCGAGGTTTTAAGCGAGTTTATGATCTACTCCCATAATTTATTTGATGATTGACCGAACTAGACCGATTCAGTACCCATCTGTGAGCGACTGCGGGTAGGTAGGTAGTATTACACGGCAGGGGATTTGGTCGCATGTTGTATTAGTGCAGCACGATTTAGAATTACCCCAAGGTCGAGCTCGCAACTGATCCTGGCGTGTCTCAGATAGAGTTGCATACATAGCGCCCTGCTGGTGAACAGCCCGAGATATGAGAATATGCTTGTAATATGCGCAATGAATCACTGAAGCCATTCCCATGTTCCTGCGAGTTCAGCATCTCGACATTTGAACACCGGCCCATGAGAGGTATCAACCACGGACGCAATATCTCGACATTAGTTACGGCACGCGATCGCGCGGAGAAAACAGTCATGAAAATTTCACCTCGGCTGATACGACCACCGCTGAGCGGCTGTGTGATACGATGGATGTCGAGGCTAAAACTAGGCAGCCGGACAGAAACTCGGGGATGTGTCAACTGCGACACTCTCACTCTCGGATTCCCAGTTGGTTTCTTGTTAGTTGTGACACTCTGATAGGACCGATGATTATCCCTTTGGATGCCACGGCCGGTGTCGGCCAAAATTTTGAGATTTTGGGTCGAAAACCTAGGTTCTGGTCGGCAAAAAATAGGCTCCCGGTGCCCTAAATCCTAGGTCCATTTCGGCCAAAAAGATGGTGATTCAGTCAGAATTTTGGAAGCAAAAATACACTTAGTTGGGCACATTTGGTACAGAAAGCAGCCTAGTTACTCAGACCGGTCGCCAATGCTGTAAAAACAAGGCTGGGCAGAAAAAATCATCACTTTTGGGCCGTGGGAACTAAAAATTACCCATTTTGGCAGCCCCGGCTAGGTCCGTATCGGCCAAAAATCAGCAAAATTTCGACGAAACTTGTCGGCCAAAATTTGGGGGATTCGAGATTTTCGGGACCTGGCCTCCAAAGGGATAATCACGGGTCCTACTCTGATGGGCTGGTGGCAGACTAATTATAGACCGTTTCTCGTGCATTCATTGCCTGGGAACTCAGCAAGATTCAATTTCCCTAACCCTAACCTCCGAGGCAAATATATCCCTGAACCCCCAGAAGCTCAACAGCACGATTCGATCCAAATTCAATGTTGAGTTACCGTAGTAATGAAACACGCACCACGGTTGACAGCAATCGAATGTCGCCAAATGGCATTCGCAGGCAGCAGTGGGCAGCAGCAACAATGTCTCAGTTCTGCTGACTTTCGCGTCTCGAGTTTTTCAACTCAACTGATTTCTATCAGATCAATGTTCGGACAAGCACCTACGGTCTTATCCGTCCGTCGTTCTGTCTGAATTCAGTGTGGAATCAATCGTTATCAATCTAGGGCGCCAACGGTCACAGCGACCGGGCTTTCCTAAACGGGCGCGTGGGAGTGCGAGTCGGTCCCCGAGTTCAACGATGAGCCCCTAAATGAGGTCGCGCCGCCCCATGTGGGTATGAAAAGTCGCCGCCCGACATAAGTATGTATCCTGCGAATGCTTGGTATTGCGACTGGTTTCAGTGATCAAGTTGGCGCGCGGTGTCGGTTTCATGACGTACTTCCACTAGAGATTAAGGCCCAAGGAACTCGTTGATAAATTGGTGTTCAAAAAATAATATGCCTTGCTGCGGAGACCGAAACTGTACAAGATGCAGGGACGCACAACCCTGAGGCAACAGGCTGATTTAGGAATTCGGATAAAAATGAGGGTTGATAAATGTTTGACCGGAATCAAACCCTGGATGAGATAAACCAAGAGGAGCACGAGAGCACACACTTCGTACGCAGGGAAAATCAAATTGTCAGCAATTACGCGCCTGCCGATGCTGCTGAAGGTCGTATTCGTATTTTCAGGGTACCAGATGATTGAGGGAGACTTACAATTGCTGTGATGCGCTGTGCATATACGTTTCAGACTCCTGGATGATGTCAATGGAACTTGTCATTGAAGAAGGACGTGAAATGGTATGCCGGTTGATTACAAATAAGTTGGATCATGCAAGGAGAACACAGTCTCTTTACGGATGGAGTTGACCATGGCCTCTGAAAACTTGGAGATTAGATGCATGTCAGCCTGCGAAAATCATTACTCCGGCTGGGTGGACGGAATAGATTTGAATGCCGAAACGCACAAATCCGGAGTCAATCAGCTCATCAATATCAAATCAGTGTACAGCCAAAGGAGCGTATACATATGCACTTGCATTCGGCATTTCCTGAAAAGAGCAAAACAAACAATCAGCGCTTGTTCAACAGCTTGAAGGCTGTACTCCCAGTTTCTGCGTGCCCGTCATTTTTCCTGTCTACATTAACTTTATATGTCCGACCGGCCAAATCCGTCTTCATCTTCTTCAAGAGGGCTTTCGGGACGTGCGTTATATGCGTCATAGCTGCAACATATCTGGTCAAGTAGTTACATTTACAGTACCGGGACCATGGCGGGACATTCAATGCTCCGTCTGCTTTCATTACCTCTGCAAGCACGAAGTTATTTCTCATTTTCAAGATCCGGAGCCATAGAACCTATGGCATTGATACATTGCTGAAGTCACAGCAATGACGCACCGAGGAACCAGTCCAATTCTACCCCGATATTCCGCATCGGCAGTGTCCAGTATTGAACAAGCCACCAAATCAGGGTGGGAGTAAAGAAGAACCGACTGCGTATATAGCACATAGTTGGCACCGCAACATTAGCATTTTGATGGATAAGCCCTTCAATTATAAATTTGTATCTCTCAGATACTCCGAGTGCGTTCCGATCTGAAAACATCAGCCTCAGTAACTTGGAGTCAATGACTGGATGATTCATGCGATAGTTGTCGGAGGCATCCAGATACATGATTCACGAGGAACAAGTACGGCGGATGTTTTGTGCCGGGATCGGTTCACGGTGGTCCCGATTCCATGCCTGTTCCGATCATTTCCTTCCTGCTCCTCGACGGCTCTCTGGTCTGTGGCTGCCCTGCGATACTTCGCTCAATAATAAACCCATCTGAAGGCTCTATTTTCTGCTACCACCGATATATCAAGCCTCCATCGTACTAATCATCCATCAAAAACACCGCGCACCGCCTTCCAACCGCTATCTCTGCTCAGTCGGTGCTGTCTTATGCAGTGTCCTGCCCTTGGATTGTGTCCAGCCCGATATCCCGCGTTCCCATTGCAACGGACACCTTTATTTCTAATTGCGCGTGACTGGTCTCAGATACTACTCTGTTGCGCGGTGTCGCACTTTAGATTTACTTCAGTATGGGCCAGGACGATCTGGATCTACTCAGGCCGATCGGTTTTCTGTATATATTTTTTTTCATTCGAAAAATATTCGAGGCTATTCTACGGGTTGACGGTACTTGTGTCATCACCAATTAACCCTACACACAGTCCAGAAGATGATCACCTTGCTTCTACACCTACCTCAATCACTGCATTCAGACCCCCCTGTAGGCACAGTTGTGCCCACCCTCGCTGATCTCCGCCTATGGGTTGCCCACTTAAGCCAATGTTGGTCGACGTTAATAGGTGTTGGCCAACATTGGTCTAGCATCCCTACCAAGGCAAAGTCTGCCCACCTTGGTAGATCTTCACCGACAGTGGTGTGCCTAGTATCTTGGTCAACCTTGGCCAACCTGGGTCTAGGTTGGTGTCAGCTGGAATGGCTGGACGGGTACAAACCATGTCAGATTTTGAATTTGGCTAACTAGGCTTAGCTGGGCTCATTGGCCTACGTCAGTCTATGTGTGCCTATTCTGGTCAGAATACCTAGACCACCACAGCAGGGATGGTCAGACAGATCGGCAGGGGTCAGCGCACTGGTCTGCCTACGCATCTGCCTATCGGGATCTGGCAGACCTGTGCCTACAGGGGGGTCTGAACGCAGTGAATGAGTATGAATTCGATTCAGTACAGTAATGGACCGACAATGTTTGAAAGTGATCCCGGCCCAATGTCATGCATGAGTCACATCAACTCAATATTACAAGGTTTTCGGAAACAGCTGCAATCACCAACATCTTTCTTTCTCCGGGCTGCACCTCTTCGCCTCGACTACAAATTGTTATACTGGTTTCCCTGATGGAGGATGTACAGCACTGGTTTGAAGCCTGAAGCGATAAACTGCACACAAGCTACGAGCCTAACCTACGATTTTGGATGGTCCGGGTCTGTATACAGTACCAGACTCTAACGGGTAACCGGAGAAAACAACCACTTCACTTCCTACTGAGGTATATATTAGTAAGCACCATTCGGACTGCGGCCACATGACCGAGCGTGGAAACTGTTGCACAGCCGGTAGTGTTGCCGCGGCTCGGCTATGGCTGGCTCGGCTCCGGCTTGATCGGCTCCGGCTTGCGGCGGCTTGGAAGCCATCAAACCTTGACGGCTTCGGCTAGCTTGCGGCTTAGCCGCGGCTTGGGCTCAATTTTGCATAACACTGACTCACGGGCCAGAGGGGTGTCTAAAAAAATTAGTTTGTCTTTCATAGGCTTCATTCATGTATTTCAGCTCTCCAGAAGTTGTAACACACCGCCAGTGAACAAAAACAAGAAATCTCGTTTGGTTGGCTTTGTTTCCCCAACAATCCGAACAAACTGTTCAAGCTCATTTTCACGCCGAAACTCTGCAAGTGGGTGAAAGATATTGCATAAGTGAACTATCTCAATGCACCAAGACACTTTATACATAACCTGGTGCCCTGAAATTCGGCCCTACGCTGAAGTGTGTTGAGCCATGGCTTAGCCGGCTTCAAGCCAAAGCCGTCTGACGGCTTTCTGAGCCCCGACCGTAAAACTTGACCAAATGCCAAACCAATGACACTACAACCTTTTCAGCAGTGGTCTGCACCTTTTCCGAAAAAAAATATGGCTCGGCTCGGCTGGCTAATTTTTGGCTTGGCTTGATCGGCTAGCCAAGCCAAGCCGAGCCGCGGCAACACTAACAGCCGGGCACTGCCACTCATTTCCACAGCTTCTCCTACCACACTACCCAACTCTCAACCTCTCCATGTTAATCACCGATCTGGACGCAGATGTACTCTTGAACGTCCTCGCATTGACTGGCGTGTCCACAATTCTCTGTCTCTCCAGGGTCGGGTCCTTTCCGCTCCTTTTTTCATCGACTAATAGGCTTCCACTGTGCAGGTTAACAAATTATTCCATAACATTGCCCTCTCACGGCATCTGTGGATCTCCGTCGTCCGTGGACTGTATCTTCGCCGGTTGGTTGACGCAGTACCGGACGAGGTTCTGGAGACCTTGACGAGGGATGCGCTCGTCGAGGAGGTTAAGCGGGCCGTACTTGGACCACGTACATGGTCTCAGCGAAGAGGTCCCCCAACAATCTATCGGGAGATTACTATTCCAATGGACGCTCGGCGACGTCAATGTGAGTTACTACCTGGTGGTAGATACCTACTGTGTTACGTGGCGCCGGACGACACGGCAAGAGATGTGGAATGCTGGGAGGTCTACACAAAACAACGGGTGTGGGTCTGGTCCAGGCCGGGATGCAGTGTAGTACGTGCGGGCTTCCATTTCCCTGACAGAGAAAACGAGGCCATCGTATACATCCTATATTGTGAAAGCATCGTCGTCATGTCTGTGCTCTCTACTCATTTTTTGGATCCCTTTATAATTCTTTCTTCCAGAGGGGCCGACGAGGCTTTGTTTTTGAAAGTGAATCTGGAGACAGGTCACTCGGAAGAACTCTTTGATCTCCCGTATGGTAGATGCCATCGTCCGCAGATCTGCGGAGATTTGTTTGCTTGCTGCTTGGGCGATCGGCGGCCAATGCTGGATGTTCTCTTGATCAATTGGCGGGCCACCGAATACGTCATCTTGAGCTTCCCAGATCTGTCGGTATGAACTTGAACCCTACCTCCTGTGCGTTGCTCACAGTCACTGCTTTTGCTTGCATTTTTTCGGTTGTAGGGAACTTTTGAAATGTTCAAGGGTCATTTAATAGTCTGCTACCGGAAATCTGGATCCACCATGGATCATGTTTACATTTACTCGTCTCTGGACCTTGCGAGACATTGGCGCCCCCTCGGCGAGTCTTACAACTGGGCCTATGACTCTGATCCGAGGTCGGATGCATCCGTGACCTTCGCTCTCCCAGGCGGTGATCCCCGTACCAATCATAGGTCGCATTACATCTCCTTGTTTGTCGCGGAGAGTCCATTGAAGCAACAGACGTACGACTTGGTCGTCGAATCCAGCGATTTTGTCGCCCCCCCAGCACTATCCCGCTGGGAAAAGATACGAAATCGGTTCTTCAAACGGACGTCCGGCAGGAGGATAGGGTGGATAACGACGACTCTTCGCTACCAGCTGACTCTGCGCTCAGACACATCTCTGCTTCGGGAGCCCACGCTTAATTCTATCTTTTGTTATGGCGCGGACGACTCTCTCCTTGATGGATTGCATGACCGTGACCGCGAGCGGGAAGTATCTTCTGAACTCTACAAACCATATCATTCGTCGAGTGGACGAGGCAGGACTCAACCATCCTTTCGAACTTAATTTGCCTTTTTCGAAGCAGGACACGCTGCATAGCGTACTTATCTCACGTTCCACAGCAGTGGTGGCTATATACACGTCGTGCGTGGCTATATTGTATTATTCATAGAAGGTACTGCTTCAATTTGATGCCTTCGTTTTTCTTTTTGTTATCATCTTGTACATGTTTAAAATCGCACTCTCGAACCACGAGCCGCTTTTGTTAGGAGGGGTAAAATGTGTTCCTTGAAGAGAGCAAAACAAACAATCGATATGAATTATTGATGTCTGTTCAAATTTTAACAGCTTGAAGGCTATACCCCTGATGTCTCCGTGCTTGTAATTTTGTTCCTGCCAACATTAGCGCCGCATGTCGAACAGCCTACGGACGAGGTCGGCGGTGTCGGGGAAAGTCGGTAAGTTGTTGACACTGGCCAGACACTACCTGCCTAACTCTGGAAATGCGGGCGTGGGAAGGTTTTTCGTGCATTCGGTTTTAACGAATGCAGTACTGAGCACAGCACGTCTCCCTCAGCTTACCCCAGGTGCGGTTCTGGCCTGGGAGCTGGAAACCATGCCCTCATCCTTAGACCATACCATATAATTTGTGTATAATCCACAGCGAGTAGTACTGTAACAACGTATTCAGCTAGTATGCAAAGACGCTAAACCACCTAAAATGGCTCGGATTCGCTCCGGATTGCCTGATGAAGTCATATAGTCCGCCAGCGTGTCGCTGATTTGTGCTCGAGCAGACAAATCTTGAAGCCACGCATGCCCAGGTCGGGAATTAGGAGAAACCTCAGGAGACATCTGAGGTTGTCCAGCATCGAAATATGGTGCAAATATCTTGCTGCTGATGAGTGCATCTAGCAGCTCGGAACCGCGCGGAAAATCCAGGTGATAAATCCGTTGTATGCCGTTCGCTAATTTAACCTGCTGTGTTTCGTGAACAGCTGCGTGAGGCTCCAAGTTTTTTTGCCGTTATTAAATGGAGAGCCTCAACCGCTTGGTAGGGAATAAAATCGGGTCTGCAGGCCTCAAGGAACTCGGAAAGGAGGACGATGTGCATTTCTAGAATGCGATCGAACAGAAAGGTTCTGTCCCTCCTATGGCTGTCAGGAGGAAGCATGATCACTGTCTCCGGGGGCAGTAATAATTGATGACTGGCTTCGTGGCCAAAGGGAGGGATTTGGCCACCAAAGCTTTGACAATGGTAATGACCGAAAATGTGATAGGCGGATCAGAGGAGCTGGCATTATCGGTAAGTGCCTCCAGAACAGATTGGTTCGATTCAGCATAAGATGCGTGTCCCAAGGAAACCAGACGCCACAGCGCCATCATCACTTGTTCTCTTGTATTCTGATGCGCAACCTTGTAGGAGATGCGGCTGGATGGTCCATTGGACAGTGTTATCGGAAAATCGGACCACAGCCTATGGATACTGTGAGGGCGAAGTTCTCCGTCGAAAAGGAGTTCCAGGGCCTCTTCGACTGCCTTTGGTTTACATAGTAAATTAGAGCGCTGGGGATGGGTGTAGGCTCGGCTGGCCGCCAAAAGACCCACAGCTTGTCGACAAGGATATCAGGCCATTCCCTAGTTGGGGCAGTCCATCTGTCTGCACGAGTATAGTTCACAACGTTCTCTAGCGCATCTTCCAAGTCCTCCTTCAATGTAGAGAATGGGACCGAACGATGAAGGTCGGGTATTTTCTGAGTTTCTGTGAAGCGGTCGGGAGCGGTTTCCAGTGCGGCCGAGCGGCCGAGGTAATCAAATAGGATTTTATGAGGAGTCGCCGTGCAAAAGTTGTCGACTGCCTGGACTAGCTCCGCAAGAAGAAACGAGGGATCATCGTGATGTGTGGAGCTATATACATAATTTTCCCAAAGATCCCCGTCCTGATGAGGTTAGCCGCCTTTTTTATGTGAGGTTTAATAGCATCGAGACTTGGAAAATGACCGTCTCTGACGTCAGTTTCAAGGCGCTTTACGAGTATGGCAAGACGACCCTTCATGTAGCAAAATGTGCTCCATTTCATCAGCGCCACCGCAGAGATGGAATAATGGAGCATGTCCGTCCCGTGGGTCTCGCTCCTCCACTTTAAGTGATCAATGAAAGGCCCCGGGAAACTACCGCCAAGGATTGTCCGATCCCGTACTAAAATTTGCCGAACGGGTTTGATCGCCGGTTTTTTTCTGAAGAAGCAAAAAGTTGCGCAAATGGTCGTAGTAGATCCCCCAATGATCAAAAGTCCCGTAGCTGCAGCCGTCATCAAGAAATCGATGGTTTTGTAGAATTTTCTGCCTGGTGAGGCTCTCAAAAAGCTTAAGGTTTTGGCCATCAAAATGAGTTTTTTTCACGCTTAGGGTCGGTTTTCTGGACAAAAACTATATGGGCGGGTAGCCAGGAAGGAGGGCTATCGTTTCCGCGCTATAGTGAGCCCAAACGGATAGAAATAGGACCGGGATCAGTGAAAAAGATAAGCTTTTTTGATTTCGGACAATCCTTTGGGGAAGTTTCCCGGGGCCTTCAATGAATCGAGAGAAATTCAGAGGACGTAAGCTCGCGAAGGGATGGTGTCCACAACAGTGTGCATGTTGAATCGTTTAAGCCCGTAATATAGGTAGGAGAAGATGCGTGCGCGAACTGCGGGCGCCGAGCGCATGTCGGCTTCATGCAAAAAATCACGCGCCCATTGTTCGATGAGCATCGCAATGAGAGCGCAGGTGAGGCTGAGTCCAAGACTTATGAATCACAACGCGTTGCAGATAAGGGACAATGCTGATGGGGTGGAATGAGCAGGTGCTGGTGCCGACTGGAACGTGCTCCCATTTGCAGCGGCCGCGAGCTGCTGTGAGATTTGGGTCAGGAGCTGCACAGTAGAATCGCCAGAGTCTGGGATTAAGGTCTTGTAGCTCTCGCCAATGAAGGTCGTGAGACTGGCGGAGAAGAGACTCGCCTTGAAATGTATCAGGAGGGCGCTTCAAGTTCCCTAAACAACACTCACGAATATGAGCATTCCCTCCATGTCGGTTTTCCAACTCTCCACCAGCGATTTATCGTATTTTCCCGCCTCTGAAACATATACCGCCCAAAGTTTCGTGGCCGCGGCTTCTTCTCTAAGATCAAGCGTCTCGGCTATTAGGAGTAGTTGCTTATTCAGTCCTTTTCAAACAGCAAGATATAGCACCTTTCTTGGTGGTGTTGGCTTTCTCTGCATCTGGTATTGTCGTCGTGTCGTCGTGTCGGAAAGAGAATATTTGGGCACCCGTCGAAGCGTTCCAGATCTATTTAGGCAAATGCACTCACACTTTCATGGAAGCTTCGCAGCAAGAAACGCCGTGTCGTAGATGGAATGGAAGGCGAGACAGGCACAGGAAACGACTGACGGCCACGACGATTCGCACAGCCCAACCGTTATTCTACCTGCAGAAGATTCGATAAAGAGCCGCGAATGAGAGCGCGAGACACCATTCCATAAGGATGGAAAAGATCACTCTCGAAGTGTTGTCCCAATGGTGCGACTTGGAGGTTCCCCAGAGTCCGACACATCATGAGGCGGTAGCTAAGATGGGCTATCCAGCATGCTTGAAATAGTGTCGGTTGTGCGCCGCTCTCAGTCCACGTCTATCGTAGCAATCGAAGGTAGAGGAGAAACAACTCTGTAGTTTCTATTCTGTTTGAGTATATACATACATGGCATCCCCAAGGTTTGGCCTGAAGGAAACAAAAGACAAAAGGTAAGAGGATAAAGGAGGAAATGAACCATATCGTGAATGTATGTGCGCGCTTAGAGATAGACATCTGCTTCTAATTGCCCACACGTCTATGAGTGAAGGCGCTCGGGAAGTTCTGGTCGACTTCTAAAATAGCAAGGCCCTGTGACTGCAACTGCCCATCTTACGCAAGGCTCTGAGGCCCGCATCAAGGGATTTTTCGGGGATGCCTCGTAAGGCAGTGAAGCCCAAGCGCACAATGCATCCCATTACGTCGCAGGGTATCAGACAATATGTCGACATAGCACACAAAGCCGAGGCGACGACACGCGGCGTATCGTTCCTCGCACCAGACGACGAGGACGTCCCGGAGAGAGCTAGAGAAAAAAATCGCTGCCACTAAAAAGAAAGAAATCGCGTCTTCCCGCAGAAGCAACGACTTGGAATTCTGCGACACAGGTGTGCCGCAAGTGTGAACAGCGCTGGTGCCGGCACGCAGTTACGCACACCTCCAGGCCGTGCACTCAGATGCAGGCCAGCGTGGCTCCACTCCCTCCTCGCGCGCATCCCCGACACATTCAGCAGCAACGCGCCGAGTCACAGCTTCCTGCCCGCCGTCTCCCCTGCCACTGTTTAAAGTAGGAACAGGAGAAGGGGGTGGATGGACACCGGGCCTACGAGAGGTGGCACTGGACGCGGAAGAATGTCTCTCCAGCGAACTTTTTATCGTGCAGATGGCCAGCAGCCACACAGCGGGACGACCACCCTCTATGAATCGTACGCCGTCCTCTCTCCAGGCCACCGCACAAGGTGGAAGGGTGGGAGTAAAAAGGAGGGGAAGCAGTGCCAGACACGCACCCCATCATTCGCAATATGCTGCGCCAGCTCGGTGGGGACGGCACGTTCGCGGGCGTCTGGACGGGCGAGTATTAGTACATAACGACGCACGGCTAGACTGTAGAACGAAAGAAAAAACCGAGGCGAAAGGAAGGCGATGTTCCCAAAAAGGAAATCGCACGACCCGATGCTGGAGGAAAGGCCAGAGAAACGGAGAGGAGGTAGGCGACGCGCCACCATTTACATCGTGCGCCGCGATGTGCAGCCGCTGATATCCATTCAAGACACCCGTCGCCCCGCATGCCCACACCTCATCGCTCTTCCACCATCCGCCCTAGATCCTCCCCGTACAAGAGAGGTCGAAGAAAAGAACGACCCCATTAAATGACACCAGCGAGCACCGCGACGCGCGCCGCCGTCGACGTCGTACTCCCCCTGGGTATCGCCCGTGCAGACCGGACGCAGCGCGTTCTCGCAAAACAGAATGCGCCGATCCTCTAGCTTCGCTCGCCCGCGAGACCTGACCCACACGACATCGCAAGCGTTAGAAACCGCCACCGCACATCACCATACATGTGCCACGCGTGCAAGACGCGAGACGAAAGACGCAAGACGGGGTCGATGGAAAAGCTACACCGTAGCCGCACACTTCGCCATCTGCGGACCACAGGGAACGCGGCGCATCCAGTATCTGCGAGATCTCGGCCACCAGCCCAAGTGTCATGGACGTGACAAGCGCGTCTGCCTCCAGACCTGCAGCGAAGCGCGCGCTCTCCCCCTCCCCTTCCCCACAACGTACACCCACAGCATCTCCCCGCCTCTCCCCGGTCCCCCTCCATCCCTCATAGCACACGTATCCAAAGAAAAACAAAGAATAAACACGCACCCTCCTCCTCCACCAAATCCCGCTTATTCCCACAAGTATACACGACACATGCGCGTCCGCGTGCTCGCGCACGTCGGCGAGCCAGGTGCGCACGTTATCGAAGGAGCGCCGGGAGGTGACGTCGGCGACGAGGGTGCATTAGCGAGGGTATTATGGATTTAGTTAAGAAGGCCAAAGTAGAGAGAAGAGAAGCGAGAAGGAAGGAGCGCAGCCCCAAGGCCAGGGAAAAGACAGAATCCAAAAGGAGACGGGGGTCGTCTCGACCCCGATGCCCACCGCACGACGAGCAAGCCTCCCTCCAGTGCAGGCCGTCACAACTATCCCGGACACCCCGCTGTCCCTGACGACACGACGGAATCCACTTGCGCAGTCGACGGTGAGGCTCGACAGCGCCCCACTCACGAATACTCGACAGCACTGCGGGAGACTCCTCTTCTCGACACCCACGTCTACTGCCCAATATGGTACACAAGGGAAAAGAATGGAGGGAGGCGAAGGAAATCCCGAAATGGTAGTCGCGTCCGCTGGGTGGCACGAGCAGGAGACTCGAAGAGAGCCGGGGGCACGAACGCTGCGATAGAGGCGGGAATAGGACCGCGCGACTACGACCTCGTAGCCGCCTTTCTACGACGACTGGGGACTCTCTTCCCACAGTAAAGCCGAGCTCCCCGGCGCGCAGACGCACATCGCGCAGTCCAGACATCCGCAAGTCAGAGTAGATGAGGCATGCATCTGCAGGGCCGAAGCGGCTGCTCGCTTGGTGCGCACGCGGACACCCAGTGTCAGGCATGCCCCTCTGCTACCCCTCTCCGACAGCGACTGCATCCAGTCGAGATGCCCCCTCTGCGTCCCCCACACCACCGACAACAGCCACCTGTCTCTCCCTCATCTCGGCACGGATGAGAAACGATTCTGGAACGCAGACGTAGGAGAGGCAAAGGGCAGGGTAACTTGCAAGAAACAGCACGCACCCGCAGCACCGCGGTAATACGATCTCGTAATCGATCGAAACGACTCTGCCGGCGGTGTCCCAGCACTGGAGTTTCACGACCGTTGCGTCTGGGCCCGGGAGAGTTATCAGTTTGGAGCCGAATTCGACGCCAAGCTAGAAGTCGAGGTAGTTAGCATTGCTTCGTGGATTTCGAGTAAACGTAGAAGCAGAAGGATTACAAAGCAGAAGGATTACAAGTAGAGAGAAAGGAGCATAAGCCAACAAATATAGCCTAGTAAATTGTGGACTCGGACTCACAATAAGATCGGAATTGGCGAGAAACCGCTGGTCAGGAGTCGTACCAGCAGGAATGATTTCCCAACTGTTGCATCGCCGGTGATGATGAATTTAGCCCGCCATCTTGGTATGGCATCCGTATCTTCACCGTTCGTCTCGTTTAAGACCCAAATTCAAGTCAAATCCTCGTGGCAGTGAGAGCTATTAAATGTCCAGGTCTAAGTAGAAGAAAGAAATGTATCTACAGATTTATGCGGTCAAAGCGAGTTCTGTCGAGCTCGTGGGGATAGTAGGAAACAAGGTACAGAGAAAGATGGCCGGAATCTTCAAACACAATGTACACAGCCACTGAAGTCACGCCCTGCCGGTTCCCACGACTCGGAATCCGCCGTGTGCGGGCGAATCTGTATCCGCCGTGTCTGCGGCGAAACAAGGATCCAGCGGGGGTTTGGGGCAGAGCCCCAACAAGCTGTGGACCCGCTGGAGGGACGGCTGTGAGCGCAGCGAGTAAGCCGTGCCGGAGGCAAGGGTCCTAAAGCTTGTTATGATTGTTACGATTGTGAACCACGCCTATGTGAGTTACATCACTGAGGTACGACTATAGCCGACCACGGCGGGCCATGAGGGATCATTGAGTGCATGTAAATATCCGTCTTCCACCTCTTTTCCTGTGACGTAGCCACCCATCCGGAAAGTGACGCACCAAGGCAACGCTAATGCCACATGCTCAGTGTTCGGCTGATGTCGGCAGACCTGCCGATGCAGCCGAATTTCTCCGGGACTTCCTTCCTGCTCTCATTTCCCAGAAACACACGCCGAGAGAATCTGGCTCGAGCCACAGCATTCCTTTTCTTCTTCTTCAGGATTCTCTTGTTTCAAAGGACCACTCCGATTCCTGAATAATGATTATTTTTTGGCCTCAATGATACAGTGTCATTGATACTCTCAGCCAACTCTCAGCTGTGGTCTCAAGTATTGCCCTTGTAACTACTATATGTGACTGCCTATCCGGCCGAACTAGGTATCCAGCCACTTGGATACTATAAGCCTATGCAATATGAAATTCTTGGATCTGGCACCTGTACAATGTTAGACGACCTATGAGGGCACTGTATGTCAAATTTGGAGGCACGGCAAGCCGGCGATCAAAAACTGTGGGAGGTTTCCGATCAGGATGCCAGCGTGTGAACATCATTTCTTATTCTGGAACTGCCTTTCTGACTGTTTCTCGACTAAATCTTAACTGATTCAAGACTTTGGGGGCTCGTTCTCATCCCCTGAATCTGAGGAATCACACAGTTTGACTCACTAAATGGCAAACACTTTGTATCAAGTGCAGGACCCTCAAGGAGAAATTTGATGTGCCTGAGTTGCGCGTTCTGGCCGCCAGTGTTGCTCACACCCGGTGCTTGCTACAGACATAGGATTTGGTCAATGTAGTTGCACCCACTTGATGTTTCCTATCTCAAGTTAGCAGACTTTTACCTCTCCTATTCCTCGTTCACGGCGTGATATGACCGAAATCCCCCAAATTTGTTGGTGCATACTGTAAGGGCAACCTCTAGACCCGAGAATCTCAAGGGGCTAGCGAGGGGAATCCGAAGGTATGAATAAGAAGTAGCTAAATACAAGAAGATACGCACCTAGCGAGGGGAATCCGAAGAGAAGAAACTCTGAGGATTCCCACGCTAGGTCGTGGGTATAAGTGGCTACTGACTAGTAGCACATGACCGGAGTGATCGGCAGATGTCTCGGGCTTGATCGCAGACTTGATGCCATTGTGTAAGCAACCTTTTGGGATCCATAGGTGGATTACGTAAATTGGGCCGGTCGACCGGGCGCCGGGTGCTGGATGACCGGGGCCAGGTGCTGGGTGACCGGGGCTGGGCGGAGGTTCCCCTGACATCACCCCCCCTTGGAATGCGGCGACTCGACGCATATGCCGGAGGGAACGAACGTGGACGGAGGGGTCGTGGAATGGGAGGGAATCGAAAGCGGCGTGGGCGATGATCCGGGGTTTTGAGGGGTACTTCCGGTAAAACTCGGCGATAGCTTCGTCGGTGAATACATCGGAGTGCTTCACCCATTGGTTGTGCGACTCGTCATACCCTTTAAACTGGACCATGTACCAGAGGGATTTATACCGGATCTTCGCGTCGAGGATCTCTTCGACCTCCCACTCGGGTGCACCGCCAGGGGCGTCTGGTAGGACCGGAGCCGGTTCGTCATAGCCCGGGCGGCCTTCGAAGGGGTCATCTTCCACGAGCTGCAACTTCATGACCGGGAACACCGGGTGGAGTCGGGAAAGACGGGGTGGCAGTTCCAGTTTGTACGCACCTCGGCCGACGACCTTGGTGACTTTAAAAGGGCCTAGGCGTCGGTGAGAGAGCTCGGGAGACGGCCGGGTCATTTGGATGTCGGAAGCATCGAGCCAGACCCAGTCGCCAACTTTTATGTCCGGCGCAGGGGTGCGTCGGTGGTCATAGTACCGCTTGTACTCCTCCTTTGCTTTTACGAGGGCGGCCTTCGCCTCGGAGGCCCCGGAAGCGATCCGGTCGTGAAATTCGTTAACCGACTCTACTTTCGAACGCGGCCCGTTCGGCTCGAACCCCATCCGGGGGAGCCGGTGTCAAGTGTAAAAATTGTTTTACGAGAGGTCCGTCGAATGTAACTTTAATAGGACGTTTCTCTCAAGAACGAAATTCAACGTTAAGAGAAAGTATCTAAGGAACTGGGAGTGGTTCGATAGAAAAGAAAGAAGGGGAATGAACTAAGTAAATATAGAATTACTCACTTCACAAAGAGAATCTTACGAAAGGCTATTCCAGAACGCTCTTGTGGTTCTGCAAATAACAGCAATCAACGGGATACGGAATACGGGATACGGATTTGACCTAGCAAGTTCGGTATGCTACAGTCACGGAAGACGGAGGACGTAGGACAGGGAAGCAGAAAGACCTAGCAAGTATTTATTGCTACAGTCAAACGGCAACAATCAACACAAACACAAGGGGAGACCTAGCAAGTATAGATTGCTACAGTCAGTCGGCGGCGGCAAGAGAGCAAACTTAATCAGCTTCCTATATCAGATAGGCAGCTAATCACACAAAAATCAAATTCGAGGTAAACGGTCAGAAGCAAGTTAATTAGGTGACGATCATACATGATCTAACTACTTATATACTGTATCTACTATGAGTCACGTCATGAGTCATTCTAATCCATGACTATGCCTGACTCCTATTATTCTAGCACCTTCTCTTAGTGTGAGTCATTTCATTATGACTCACACTTCTGACTCCAATCCCATCAATAATAATTAATTCTAAAAATCAATGTATATACCTTCTGTCTCCAAACATTTTGGGGACATGACATCCGCGGGGAACGAAAAAATCTAAACCGTCCTCGGTTTACACATAGATTTTAGACGGACTTACTTATTATTGTCTGAAATTATGCACACCAAACTGATTCTTTGACAAAAACTACATCATACTGAGTATGTATTTGGAATGGAAATAGCTTCCCAACGGAGTGGCGTGGTCATCTCTACAGATTCAAGGGGCGTAGTGACCATCGCGTTCTGCCATCCCTCCGGATCAGTCGGCTGACTGATCGCTCCACTACATCCCGTACTCCATTCGAGTGATAAAATCTGACGACGTCCTTCTTCTTCATCAACCGGCAATGGGAAGTTCACCCGATCCTGAAGCACAGCAACCAGGGTCTCCAAATGATGTGACTGATTTGTGATCTTCACAAAAGCGTGATCTTCGTAATTGCACACGTTCTCTTCTGCCCTCCAAATACCGTTTAACATCCCTCGGAGTCGAAGCATCTGGCCTTGCTTCAATCGATACTTCAGGGAGTTAGTCAGGGTATAGAAAAGGGTCCCCCACGACATTGTTCTGATCTCGACCGTCGCTTTAATAGGTGGATTGTGATATTCCGTGGCGAAGGCAGGGGTAATGGCCATGTCGAGTATTATCGTTTTATAGGGACTAATCCTCTGATAGGATTCAGGCGAGGGTGCATGCAAACTGGCGAAAAGCGAATCAGTACTCTGCAAGAGACTCGAAAAATCTTCTTCTGCAAAAACTGTCGGAGTGAAGTCCAATACTCCTTCATATAACGATTGGTCGGGGAAAAGCACTCCTTCATACGGTTGTGGTTCAAGAGAGGGAATGGTGTGGATGGAAATGTTTAACAGGGATTCATCCGAATCGGTTAGGGTGGCAGTGGCAGCTGCCTCTTCTTCGTCAGAGGGGGGAGTCCAGTTTAAAACGTCGTAATCATGTTCGTGGCAGGGATGCTCGACAGGCTTCGGAGCTCGTGTCTCTAGGCGTGTGGATGAAGGAGTGTGTTCTGGCCAATACGCCTTCCAGCGGCTAAAGATGCGCGCGATTTCTTCTTCACACTCTCTCTTTTATGAAAAAGACCATAGTCAGATCACTTCATCAAATGTAATCATGGGGCTGGGCTCACGTATTCACCCGAATTTCCATTCGCGTGCTGTGCATCATATTCCATTGTCGGCTATCAAGGGATTTGTTTTGAGTGGAGAACGATCAAGTCACGATTTTCATTAGTCATGTTTTTAGTATCATCTGATCAGTCACCTGTACTTGTATCTGTTAACTCCTCGGAGTCCGTAGAATCATCTGATTCATCATCCTTCGGCTCAGGTCCCATCCAACCAGTTCGCATAAACCAATGATCTCTTGTTATATAGGGCAATAGGCGGAATGCAGCAACGGGTCCATTCTTCAAAACACTACCATCTAATTCCTGGAGAATATATGCTCCACCCCTGTTCTTCCGCTGTACTTCATAAGGTCCGAGATAGCGATCATCGGTCTTACTTTCTGAGGCTACTGAAGTTTCCAATTTGACATTCCGTAATAGAACTAACTCTCCAGATTTGTAGTCCTCCCGTCGCAGTTTACGTTTAAATCGTTTTTCAAATTGTATCTTGGACTTAAAGCGGGCATTTCGTAGAGCCTGAGCAGCACGTTCAATGTCTCGAGGATGTTTCTGAAGTTGTCGAATTCTAAGGGCAAGCAATTCACTAGTAGACATACCAGCGTAAAATCCATCCACCAAAAATGTAGACTCCGCAAGATCAAAGGGTAAAACAGGCAACGTAGCATGGAGTAACTGAAAGGGTGAATAGCCCGTTACGCTGCTCACAGTTACACGATCAGCAAATACTGCAACAGGAAGTACTTGAGGCCAACGACTAATGTGTCCTTGGCAAGCCTTTACTATTGCTTCACGCAACGTGAAATGCCCACGTTCCACTACACCATTAGCATGCTTATTATATGCAGTTATGGTAATCTGCGGAATTCTTAATCGTTTCATGAGTATTTCAAATGCCTTTTTGACTTCAGATCCATTGTCCGTAGTGACTTGTTGTGGGCATCCATACCTACAATAAATGTAAATCCAAAAGAAATTTGCCAACTGTTGCGAAGTTTGTGCTGTAAGAGCTTTAGCTTCACAAAATCCACTCAAGTCGTCGCGCGCAGCTACAATCATTGAATATTTACCTGAGAGTGGCATTTTCATAATGTCTATGTAAATCTTCTTAAAAATGGCAGTAGGCATAGATATGGTCGGTGGAATTTCCATGCGGCGAGTACTTCGTATCTGACACTGAGGGCAAGAAGAAACGTGGTGATGAATATCAGCTCGTAGGTGCGGCCAATGAAAACGTATCTTCAATTGCTCCCACATCGCACGCATTCCTTTATGTCCTAAATTCTCGTGCCCTTGCTTTAAAACAGACAAACGAGATTCAGGTTCAAAAATCACCGCAAGTGGAGGCTCAGTTCCATTTCGTTTCCATAAACGTCCATCACGTTCCATAAACTCAGTAGCTTTAGTAATAAAGCGTCGTTGTTTTTGAACTGATTCTAGTTTAGGCATTTCGAGAGTCTTCAGAAAATGTTTGATTTGCTGTAACTGTAATTCTTGAGCTATTCGGCTGAGATGACATGACGGGAGGTCATGAATTGAATATCCATTCATTCGTTCATAATGTTGCGAAACTGACTGGAAATATTTTGGTGTTTCATAAGACTGAGATTCAAAACGAGTCCCTATGAATACACTCTTATCGTCTACTTGATGAAGTTGGTTTTGTCCAACAAAATTCACGAACGGCAATCGATAATAACCAGGCTGAGCAGGAGAAGTTGTAGATTGGTAAATAGATTTAGGTCTCTGCTGGGCAAGCAATGCTATCCGATCTAACCATGAGTCATCGTCATCTTCCACAATTTCACCATCTGCTACACCTCGTCGGGACAAAGCATCAGGCCCTTGAAAACGAACAGCTGGAACATGAATCAATTCAAAATGGAACATCAAAATCCCTTGAATCCATCTATTCACAGCAGCATCTGGTTGTAAATCTGGATTATTTAAAAGACCTTGGATAAACTTGGCGTCAACTTCAACTTGAAAATTGGTTACACCAATAATATACAGTCTCCAACTTCGTAATGCTCGATACAACCCAAATAACTCCAGCTTAGGTTGAGAATATCTTGATTCACGTTCACTCATTGGAACTGATCCATATCGGGCAGGTCTTCGTTTGTTTTCTTCGTCCAATTGAGATAGAATCATGCCTGTAGCCTCTCGTGAAGAATCTACTGACAATATTACAGGTTGTTCTGATTCATAATCAATAGGGCGTAAAGCAGGTGCGCTTGATATTAGTTTCTTTATTAATTGAAAAGCTTGTTGTCGCCGTTGGTCCCAGACAAAATCCACGTTCATTCGATATAATTCTGTAAGAGGTCGAATCACGGCAGAATAATTAAGTATCCAAATACGTACTGTTCCACATAATCCCAAAAAGCGGCGCACTTCTTGCGGAGTGGATAATGCAGGCCAGTCCAGGATAGCTGACGTTTTCTTAGTGTCTGGTACACGTCCTTCAGGATTACAGGTCTGCCCTACAATTAATACCTCTGGTCGACAAATTTGTGTTTTTGTCCCCGAAAAAGTCCCTCCCGCACATTTTACTCGATGCATGATACGATGTACATCTAGTGCATGTTCCCAAATGAATCGTCGAATTTGGTTGTTACCTGATATGGTCTCTGGAATTCCATCTTTATCTAAGTACTGTGTTCTTGGTCCTTTTATTGGTAAATCATCGATAAAGATGTTAGCAACATGAGGTATTTCGTCATGAAGGATAAACACCATACATTTCTGGAACTCAGCAGGTGAATTAGTAAAACCAGTTGGCATTGACGTTATCCGTAATAATCCTAAGGGAGTCATGAAAGCGGTCATGTCTCGACTTTCTGGCTCCATCTTACGCGCATCAAATCCCCAATACAAATCAAAGACCGTATAGCATTGTCGTCCAGCAAAACCTTCTACAAAGTCATCTAATATGGGGACCATTCCCGCATCACGAATGCTAATTTTATTTAATGGCTGCAGGTCGTGTACAATGCGTAATTTCCCATTTTTCTTCAAAACACAAAACCATCGTGACCTATACGAGGACTGACAAGGTTCATACACCCCTGCTTCCATTTTTAATTTTAGAACTTCGATAACCTTCGTGAGCAAGCCTGGTGGTATAGGCATATTTTTATATTCCCATGGCGTGTGCGGTACAGTAGGAATTTTGTATGGACTGAAATATGAATCTTTAAAAGTACCTCTCTCAGAATCTTCGAATGCAAGTGCTTCTTGATTCAATACCATGATGTGCTTGAATAATTTTTCCTCTTCACTTGAAAGGTACCCATCCTTGTTTATTTCCAAAAGTTCCATTCGTTCTTGAGTAATGCGGGTCGTAGGCTGAAATTCCGGCGGCGTTTCCGTTAATTCTGGCAGAGTCAATAAGGGATCCTCTGGAATGGTTCTTCTGACTTCATATTCAGGGGAAAATGTAGTGGATACGGGTTTAATTTTCTTGTCGACACGTTTATACATGGTAAAAGCTTGAAATAGTTTTCCTTCCGCAGATGTTAGTTCTATAGGATAGAAAATACAATCATCGTCTTCTTCCAATAAATTCTCGTCGTTAGTATTTCTGACCTCTTCATTTATAGGAAACTTAAATTCTGAGGCGGTACCAAAGGTATATCCGAAACAATATTTGCCATTATTATTTTTCAAAGTCGATTGGTAATCGGAACGATGATCCGGATTATTCAGCATATTCGATTCCCAGAGCCAACGTCTCATTTTTAAAATCAAGAACAACTTAACTGCACACACGAAATATGTCAAGAAAAGAATCGTTCGGCAAATTTCGTAGGTAACAGAACTACAAAGTAATTCTACCCAAGTCCAGTAATGTTCAATACAATTCGCATAGTCCAACTGCGTTTCGCGTACGCGCGCAGACTGTAGTACACCAAAGTCACAAACAACAAGAAACTCACAAACGTGCACAATACATGTTTCAAAATTCAAACTCGCTTCATAACGTCCATCGCGTTCAATCCCACTTGTTCGTTGCCGTCTACTAAATCGTATTAGCATCTCCGCGGGGAACGAAATAAATTCACGTACCCCTTTAGTCACGGAGGCGGGGGCGAAAACTAATCGGAAGTGAGCTTCGGATCGGAGAAGAATACCCGCGTCCATCGAAGGTGCGAAACATCGAGGAAGACGCCAAAGTTCCATCGCGACGAAACCAACGATCAGCTGGCGTCAAAGGTCTTGGAGCGTGTTCCGAGTCGTTTCGAATAAGCCATTCAGGAAGGGCGGGATTCTTCGCCAGCGGCCCCGGAATATGATCTCCGATAGCGAAAGGCTGCAAAGCGCGCTCAAAATTAGCGGAAGTGGATACGGGAGTGGAAATACTCGCGCTTTGCAGGCTGCACTCCGCTTCAGCTACCTCTCCTTCCACCAATCCTAACCCTTCGACTGGGACGTAATCGTCGGCGTGGAAAACGTTTGAACGCAACAACCGGGCGAGTAAACGGGAGTCGCGGAAGCGCAAGCGGAGTAGCGCTTCTATTTCCGTAGCCACGACCGATTGACCTTGTTGAGCAAAGACGCGATGCAGCATAACCAATTTCGTGTTCTCCTCGGAATCCAAGAAAGGCAGCGAAGTGTTAAAGCTGAGGTCGAGACGGTCAAGATCGACAGGGTAGTGGCGGCGAGTAATGAGATCCGCAGCTTGGGCGATGAATAACTTCGTGTACCCGCGCAAAATGATAAGAGGAGACAAATAATCTTGAAGACGCCGGCACTCCGCGTAAATAACCGTGCGAAAGGCCTCGCCGTGGTTCAGAGCGTCACCACCCAGGCGTCGAAGACGTTTACCATCGCGGGTGATCGGTACCACGAGGTCGTCGCGAAGCTTGCGCTTCCCGTCTCCTACCGGACGAGAAACCAAGTCTAACGTGCGCTCGGCAGCAGTCTCCTGCAATTCCATTTTAGAACTGCACAAATCTACAGGGGGTTGTCCACTTACCACGAAAAACTCGGGCGATAGCTGGGTTCCCTGCTCAGCGGCGTGCATCGCTTCTCGATCGATAATATCTTCAAGATAGGAGCGTAATACGTCCATGCCTTCGCGAAGGGGTCGAAGAACACGGCGATTCTCCGAACAACGAAGCCCTTCTTGCAAACGTGCTTGCTGACGTCCCCACTCACGCAGTCCTTCAAGAACTTCGGCTCTCGCAACAGGATCACGCTCCGGGGTCGAAGCGGAGCGGCGTATCTTCTCCATAGCTGCAAAACAATCCGTGGTGCGTACGAAAATAAAATCCCCAGAAGCAGCTGAGTTTTCCTCTGAAGAACTAGCAATGTCGCTAGAGCTCCCGTCGACGAGTTCGGGCAACGAGTCGTTATCGCTATCGTCGTCGAGATCAAATAATGGGTCGGAAGCCAGTGGAGAGGTAAAATGAGCGATGGACGGATCGGGTAGAGGCGGGGCAAGGACCAATTCGGGCGATGAGGTCGAACAGGTACGCGGAATTGATCCTACGCTGTTTACCACGCCGTCGATCAATTCTTCGGCTTCAGCGACGAAATCCGCAGCGGTCCAGGAACTTCGAGGGCGAGAATGACGGAGAACAGGCAAAAGTTCCGCACAAGAGTTGGAAACCTCCGTGGCGAACTCGGTAGCAGCCACGGACGGACTAGAGGAATAGCGATCTCTGCCAATCAAGGCGCCACGTCGGCCAGAGCCGATTGCAGGAACATGCACGTGGTCGGCCCGGGACCGAAAGCGCGGATCGAGGGGCTGTACACCTTCATCAATCTCACCTTCCTCCCTTTCTTGTTCTTCGTGCGCAACGTCGGTATCGTCGGGAGCTCCAGATCCGGGTGCGTCCACAATGGGGGCTACAAAATTGCTGAAAACTAGTCGGGGGAGATTAAGAGAGGTAGGGTTGTTTTGCCACAAACACGCACGGGCGTCGTACAACACGCGTTCTATACGGTCGTTGCCCATTTCCTCCGGCTCAGTCATTGGGAGGCGCGAAGAAGACCACATCGCCGGGTCGGCCGGCAACCAGTCCTCCAAAGTGGAACCATCCGGCCCATCTTCTCCGTTGTCGGGGACAACATTAAGGGTCTGTACACCCTCGGAGCGCAGCGCTGGTAAGTCGTAAAGCAACTGCCAAGGGAGACGCGGAGTCCCGGGGCGCGCAACCTGAGAGTCGACGGTGGAACCTTCGTGGGATAATTCGGGAAAACGGAGAACGCGGTCCCCAGTCAAGGTGCGTCCCACTTCTTGCATGCTACTAACGTCGAAAGGCGGGGGCATGCCGTCGGGATAAGTGACGTACCCGGAAGCTGGGGGAAACGAGCCCGTAGGTTCATCGGTTTCGGGAACAGGCGGGAATGCCGAGGCTGGCGATATCGACGGGCGCCATCCCTCGGACACTTCGGACTCGTTTTCAGATGTTTCGTCCTGCAAGACCCGACGTGCCACGGTAAGTCGATATTGTCCCCGTCTACGCTGGCGACTAACCTCTTTGTGAACGCCCGATCCATACTTTGTAAGGGTGTTCCGGATTTGGAAGTCCGAGACGTAGGGGACTTCCAAACCCCAATCGCGCTTGTTATCCGGAACGGCATGAAGCTGGACGCTCGCGTGCCCATTGATGGCACCGGGCTCTCCAGTTACTGGGTTGTGAATTAATAAGCGTGCGTTCATCAATACTGCGTGGTATGTTTCCTGACCGTTAGAACGACGTTCACGGCCAGTGTAGATCGTCTGCGGCGAGACCAGCGATCCAGGACGCACCACTGGCTCTTCACCGCGACGATGTTTCACCCAGATCTGGTCAGCCAAGGTGCGTATTCTATTAAACGCGCTTCCTTCACGCGGGTGAGGGTCTTCGGGGCCAAAAGATCCTTTTCGATTTCGGTTAAGGATGCCGGCAGGTAAGGGGGCGAGAGGCGAAACTAAAGGCGTACCCGGACTGGGAGATCCTCGAATAGGATTGCGAATGAATTCGCGCGGCGTATATCGAGGAGGAGCGGGTGAAGCTGGCGCGGAACGAGACGGCATTTCAATTGGTAAGTTCTTCGGGCAAGTTTCTGAATAGTTGGAGGGGGGAAAAGGGGAACGATACTGGTATGTGTCCCTACGCCCCATAACATTCTTATATCGTTCTTCTGACTCATATTGGAGCATGAGGCGCGCCTTCCAATTGTTTAGTCGACACAGAACTAAGCCCAATATCGTCGCATAGAAGCTAAAACTCAAAATCGCGTAGGTAAGCTCTTTAATTCCCGCGCCAACTCTTCTTTTCTTTCCCTTCCATCGTCCCAATTCGGACGATCCTTTCCTTTTAAACTTCTTCGACTCAGTTTCACTCATTCGTTGCGACTCATCTTGCAGCATAAAATTCGTCCGCTGTGTTGGTTCAGGTACTGCTAACCGACTTATGTAGGCCAAGCTGTGCGCAGCTTTTTCTAAAGTAAACGACTCGTTTGTCGCCTCATTTGGCGTTGCTAATAATTCATAGCGTGGACGACGTGTTTCTCTGTCTTTAAAAACCAAGTAAGTCCCTTCCTCCCGTTCGTCGATGGTAACTAGATTTCCACGCTGCCATGGTCGTCCTAGGAGTAGCTCAAAGGGAGCCTGTTGCGATACCCATAAGTCTGTCCTTGTGAGCACTCCTCCACAGGTAAAGTCTACGTCGTTGATATATCCTTGAAGCTGACCTTTTCCTCCATTAGCGTCGTTCATATTGGTAATACGGCTCATATCTACAGGTCGCTGAATTTTTAACGCAGCAACATCAGCGCGTACTACATCCAATTGTGACCCTGTATCTACAATCGCAGTAATTAGTCGCCCTCCTGTCTCGATATCAATTTTTATTAAAACACCTTCGGAACGGGGCCAATTCCAGTTTGCAACTACTGCATTTCCCGGCAGTCGTCCAATTAATACGGCTTTAACATTCTTCAATCTAATAATATCCATGATCCCAGTTCGTATATCCCGCGAAGCGACCACAGCTTCACGAACTGTCATAGGTATATTTAGATCAAGAATCCTATTAATGATCGACGGGATGCTAACAGTATTCTGAACATCGGATTGTCGCCCGCCAATCTTTCCTGGAATGCCCTCCTCAATTTCGGGCACAGCCTTCGCCTCTTTTGGACGGATAACTCCGTTTTGACTCACAGAAGAATTTGCAAGCTTCTTAGGTCGCTCCTCGGGTTCGTCAATTTCCATTTCATTATTAGCTTCGTTTCTCGGGACCCGTGCATCTATGGGCCTAAGTTCAGGGATCAAATCGCGTGGAGACTGGAGTGATTTGTCAACACCCGGTCGTTTAGGGATTTCGGCCCGATCTGATTTAGGATCAATCCCAGTTGATGGCCGAGGCTTTTCGCGGCGGGGAAGGTGCACCCCATCAAACACTTCCCTACGAATGGCACGCGTGCTGGGAACAGTTCTATCTGCACTGTTTACTTGTCGAATAGATGTATGCGAACGCAGTTTCCCTCGAGGGACAGATAAATATACCTCACCGGGTTTTAATTCATCTTCTAAGTCTGATTCGTCACTTTCTGGCACCGCACCATACCAATTGGCATCTAATGGTACGTCATCTTCTACTGCAAATGGTAAATCTTCTTCGTCTGTTTCTTGCTCTGAGATCCAGGCTGGGCGTTGTTCTACTTGATAGCTCTGTTTAGTCTCCGTAATTTTATTCTTCTCCAAATCAACGGTAACAAACATAACTCGTGGAACGGAAATGCGCCGTACAGCTTGTGCAAGACTCTCACCCGGTAGTCGTTTAATAAAAGATCCATCCTTCATTTTTAATCGTCTGGAAATTTCATCGTGGATTACTAGGTCTTGGTTAATCAATTCTCTGATCTCCGGACATTCCCCTATTCGATGTCCTTCTTTCTGACATCCAAAACAACCAGTGGTCTCTGTTCTCGCAGACCCAGGGGTTCCTAAAGGAATATTATTTGGGAAAGTTGCTGGACCCGGTGTCGTTACTTGATTTGATACCGGGGCTAAATTTTCTTGAGGCTTGTAACTTCCTTTGGTTCCTTCACCCCAGTTACCTGCAAAACGTGGTGGTTGCACACATTTTGCTGCCATACCTGTTGTATCTAAAGCCAGTACCTTGTAAAAGACAGGGGGATACTCAGGGTCGGTGATTGACATTTTATTCAACTGTCGAATCAATCCAGATACTTCTTCAGCTGTTCCTACAGAATTTTTCATTTTCTCAGTGGCTGAAACTGTATTTGTCTTAGACCTTTTCTTCTTACTAACCCGATCCTTTTCTTTACGTGCGCGTTTCTTAGCTCGACGTTTTCTTCTAAATGCATCATAATCAGAATCATCACTGGCCTCATCCGAGGCTTCATCATCACTATCCTCGTCACTCGTCCCATCGTCTAACTCCACTCCATAATCTGCAGCGTTGACCACCATGGTCTCAGCTCGGTTGCGACGGAAAAACCACTCAGCGGCTTCATTAATTTCTTTCACAGTATATTGTCGCCGGTTATTACGCCCTGGATTTATTTGTGTGATTCTATGCTCCAGGGTTCGACGTAAGTCAGCTTCAATTCCCAGAAGGAAATACACATCGTAGTTTAATTTTGTAATATGCCCTTGCTGCAGGAGCATACCAGCCATCGTCTTATATTTAATGAAATATTTCTTCCATTGTGATAAATTCTGGAAGGGACGACTCTGGGTCTTCAAGGTATACGCGGCAATGTCACTAGGCCGGTACCTTGAAATAGCTCGCTCAGCATCATAGCATTTCAGGATTTCTTTTCGCAGCTTCAACCAATTTTTCGTTTGATAATTCTCTGAAGCACGAATAAATCCTTGAACATCAGTAGAACAGTAGTCAAGTATACATTCACATTGATCAAATGTATCCACGACTCGATATTTAACCAATAATTTATCGTAATGGGCCACAAAATATTCTACTTCAGAGTGGTGTCCTCTAAAAGTCTTAGGCGCATCACGACTACCTCTCATTGGCATATCCCACACTGTCCGAGTCGACGTTCCAAATGCTGGGGGTGCAGCATTCATTCGAGTGGGTCTTATTTCAGGTGATGATGGTACCGAGTCCAGTTCTTCTGGGGTCGATTGACACTCATACATTTCATCATCTGTAGTAAAATTTGTACTAAACAGTCCTGGCGAGGGTTGGGTATAATGAGGCGGATTCCCTACCCGATTAGGAATTAGTACTGGAAAAGGCAAACTAGAATCTTTTTCTGGAAACACAAACTGAACGGATGGTCCAGCAGCATCTCCTGCCATCTGATGAACACCACGCGACGTAGCTTGTGGTTTCAACGAGGATGGCCCCGCCTCAGCATTAGAGTCCGAAAACATATGCATTGGCAGAATTTAACAGAAAGTTTTTGTTGAATAGGATTAATACTCTTAACAGTTGAAAGTTCCCTCGCGGTGGGCTCCAATGATGTCAAGTGTAAAAATTGTTTTACGAGAGGTCCGTCGAATGTAACTTTAATAGGACGTTTCTCTCAAGAACGAAATTCAACGTTAAGAGAAAGTATCTAAGGAACTGGGAGTGGTTCGATAGAAAAGAAAGAAGGGGAATGAACTAAGTAAATATAGAATTACTCACTTCACAAAGAGAATCTTACGAAAGGCTATTCCAGAACGCTCTTGTGGTTCTGCAAATAACAGCAATCAACGGGATACGGAATACGGGATACGGATTTGACCTAGCAAGTTCGGTATGCTACAGTCACGGAAGACGGAGGACGTAGGACAGGGAAGCAGAAAGACCTAGCAAGTATTTATTGCTACAGTCAAACGGCAACAATCAACACAAACACAAGGGGAGACCTAGCAAGTATAGATTGCTACAGTCAGTCGGCGGCGGCAAGAGAGCAAACTTAATCAGCTTCCTATATCAGATAGGCAGCTAATCACACAAAAATCAAATTCGAGGTAAACGGTCAGAAGCAAGTTAATTAGGTGACGATCATACATGATCTAACTACTTATATACTGTATCTACTATGAGTCACGTCATGAGTCATTCTAATCCATGACTATGCCTGACTCCTATTATTCTAGCACCTTCTCTTAGTGTGAGTCATTTCATTATGACTCACACTTCTGACTCCAATCCCATCAATAATAATTAATTCTAAAAATCAATGTATATACCTTCTGTCTCCAAACATTTTGGGGACATGACAACGACAAACAACGAACAAGCAGCCCTCTCTCCGGACGACCACCTCCTCCTCATCCCCCTCCTCTTCAACCACTGATCTTACCTGCTGAGTCTTTGTCGGGGCACTGTAGCCTATGTACACTACTTCAACTTTCTTCAACATTTGGTCCGTGGCAAGTCGGTGGCAAGCGTCGGACGAGTTCAGGTCAAGTTCAGGTGAGTTTGAGGTCTGTGTATAGAGGTCAGCGGTGCTGATGATTATCAGTTACGAGTACGTTGTGAAGAGTCCAGCTAAACCGAAGACAAAGAGGTACGAGTTTCATTTGTTTGATCATGTGGGATGAAACTAAAATGTCCCAGAAC
This sequence comes from Mycena leptocephala, assembly GCA_029378395.1. Classification (NCBI taxonomy): domain Eukaryota; kingdom Fungi; phylum Basidiomycota; class Agaricomycetes; order Agaricales; family Mycenaceae; genus Mycena; species Mycena leptocephala. Next base: position 118,603 of record JARJLF010000898.1, read on the forward strand.
TCAAGTCGTGCCGGAACCCAAGTCCCAAGACAGAACTTGAGTTTCTCCGGAACTCAAGTCCGTGTGCAGGACGTAGTTGGTATTCACACACTTAGGTTGTCTGCCTGCAAGTCTTAAGTTGTCCGACTACTTAAGCTCTGAGACAACTTAAATTCTAAGCAAGGTACTTAGGTGTGCAGGTATATACAAGGCTCTACAGTGTACCAGTCGCAACCTAAGTCCTATGACAACTTGAGACTCGTTTCGGTTCGGACCGCCTAGAACTTAAGTGAAGCTAATAAAGTACTTGACTCTGACTGATTCTCGCGACTTTTTCCAGCACTGTTCACTTTCAATTCTCCGACCCTCGATGTTGAATGGCAGATTCCAAAGTCCAGGATATTCCGAAGCAATTTCATTTGTTTCTTGTTTGGGGATACAATCTATGATGAATCTTAACTCATTAGTCTGTGAGGAAGTCGTCTTTTCGGATTCCGCCTGTTCGGTCTCTTCTTTCCCTGTCTTTTTGTGGGTTAGTGCTCATCCGGAAACCTCACTCACAGAGACCAGGAAACACAGTTTCCGGGGCCCCTCTTCCCAAAGATTTATTTTATTTTCCAGCCTAGCGACCTATTCCGATTTCCTAATTACATCCCAAGGTCCGTTGGTGGAAATAAGGCCGACGCAAGTTACATCTTTAACTCCTCGGAGAGGCGAAACCAGCGGGCCCGAGGGCGCCGTTCAAGTCAGCGGGCATTCTGAATTGCATTACGCAGTTTACGAACCCGACCTCTGTTTATCCGTCTGAATCTTAGAACGCCCACTCGATAAGCAAATTTCCTACCCTTCTTTTTCTAAATTCTCACCTCCTCTGGTTCCTCCCGCAAATGGCATTGAAGCCAGCTTGAGCCCGGGCCGAAGCCAAGCCATTTTTAGCCGCCAAAGATTGACTAGCTCGACTCGGCTAATCGTTGGCTCCATCATGATCAGCTCCTATCTCCAAGCTATTTCTGACTTCTCTGACTCACTCGCCGAACACTGCCGAGCTGTTGGGCACTGATTTGCACACACAAACACCTCCGGGCGAAGCCTGAATTGAAAAGTCCATAAGTAAATTTCCCGGTTTTGAGGGTTGTGTTCAGACCTTTCAACGCAATCGAGTCTGGGGGTTCTCTCCTCTCTGGTGCGCTGCTCATCACTTGCTCATCTCAACCTATATGGCCGCCGTCGAGCACCTATCACCGACCGCACGCGCGCGATCCGCTAAGGATGAAACAACATCAGCGGAGCATGATGCTCGGGTACGACATCACACCAAACTGTATAAGAGCCCATCCTCACCTCACCTCCTCTTCACGCACCCGTTCCTATTCACCTTACGATGCGT